>OZ005743.1:114810711-114983711 GCA_963930735.1 Dioctria linearis | reverse complement strand
ATTAAAAGAGGATGATCATTAGCAAAATAACAAACAAGATAAGATGAAAAACATTACTTTAAATATGATTCAGAAAATACTAGTAGAAAAATCAAGTTACAATGCAAGTATTTGCAAGTAATAATTTTAATTCCTAACAAAAGAAGATAATATGACAGAACTCTAAAACTAAATGCATCTTAAAGCTTTTACCAAAGCCTCTACTTTCAAAAAGCAATTATAAACAGTTCATCTAATGTGGTTGTGGCGCTGCAACCACATCCCAAAGAGGGAAACTGTTCTGCAATACATTTAATTGTTCCCAATTTCCTGTAGGATAAATATAATTTTTCAGTCAATAATATTTTTTGTTTTAAGCTGGCTATTGTAATATATTTTTTAATTGATTGATTGATTATTTTTGTCTCTGTGGCTTTTAACTATTGTTGTAGTCATTGACAAAGAAAAAAAATTGACGATTACCTCATCTCATATTCTTTTGGAGGTTACATACTTAAGATATCTTCTGCTAGTAAAATTTCACGATAACTCAAGAAAAAAAGAAATCTAATACGGCTCGTGACAGTCAAATACATCCGGCTATAACATTTTATCAAACTCGTTTGGCACAATAAACATTCTTCTTATTTCTGATAAGCTTCCATGAACAAATATGCTCTCGGTTGTATTTGTTTTATCATTTTATAAATATAGATTTTGTACAGCGACAGATTCCTTAGCATGTAAAAGTAGATATTTTCATAATGATAGGTTTGTAGTTCTTAATCTTCGATAATAGATGTCGCATAGAGTACCAGAGAAAAGTATACAGATTTTAAATCGGTGGTCCATTCCGGAATAGACCACAATATGTTTCAGAGGTGCTGAGAACAAATCTTCTTTTAACAGCAGTTTTGTATACATTTGGTCGACTCCCTCAACATGAAGATGCGGGAAGATATGAATCACTCGACGTATCATCATCATTTCTATTTTCATATTGCTGTACTGATCAAACTAAAGGAATAATGCACAGCACAACATATTTGGTGCGGTGGGTGGGGCGTAAACGCACTCGCAGGGATCTTCATTCTATAGATGTTGGCATCGGTTGCTGTGGTGACTGGCGACGAGCATAGCTACGAATAGAGAAGTAAAGGAAGGAAACCGCAGTTTGTGTACGTGAATGAAGCATTTGAAAGCTGATGTCACATTTTCCGTAATTTCAGTTTCAATATGGTATGACACAGTTTTACTGAATCTCAAAACTGAATTTTAGATTGCCCAGTGGCGTAGAGGTTTTCATTGTATAAAGATCTACCTAGCATTATTAGTCGTAGAATTTGTTCACAGATGAACAGCGCGCGTGTATCGCTCTGTTAGTTGACGATAATATTAAGTATAAAAATAGAACATATTGGATACATCCATTAAACTTAAATCGAAATGTAGAAAGAGAATTTCACAAACTTTACGCGAAATTAAAAAGTCATCCAGAAAAGTTTTTCAATTATTATAAAATGTCGCTTTTCAGTTTTAATGATTTGGAAGTACTCTCAGTGGTAGAAGTGTCAGAGAAAGTTTGAAAATTACTTTATGTCACCACAGGGTAAAATTAAATGGCAAGATCAATATGAACATTAACCACTTGTATATAGCATTGGCTTGAAAAAACTTTTCTTGAAACACAATGTATTTTACAGTAACTACATCAATAAAAAAAATGTCAGCTTACTCTGTTTTTTTTCTCCTCGGAACTTAAGTCACTCCATGCCTCAATCACTTCCCTACCAACTTCGTCCCAAGCTTTGTCCTTAATATCCCGACGCATATAGTTTTGACACTTCGTATTCCACAAACACTCACTATTTTCAATACCCGCAATAAATTTCTCCGTGTCGAACATTTTTACAAAATCTTCGGAATTTATAACACGCAAATTACCCACGCCACTGACAATTCAGCAAAATCTTAAAAACTGGAAAATGTGACAGCATTCATAAGTCACAATGCTTTATCGATATCAGCAAACTGAAAAAAATTCAGCATACTGAAAACTGAAAAATCGAAAGGGCTCTCTGAATCTTTTCAGCAAAACTGAATTTCAGAGAACTGTGACATGGCTCATTTGATTGCGTGTATTTCGGTTTTCTTACATTCAGTAATCTGAATTTCTGGAATTCAGTATACTGAAATTCCGGATAATGTGACATCTGCCTAATTGTGTGCAAATGTATACAACATACAAGTCGTCGGCAGAGGACAGGGCCATAGACAAACTAATAACATATAGAGCAGTGCCTCGCTCCAATATAAAATTAACAATGCCTCGACCTGATGTAGGGAAGGTCGCAATTTTTTCTTAGAAATATTACTAGAATATTTTTCGCTTATTGCTTCGCTACGCGTCTACGCTCATAGCAGTTGTTGTCGCCATCCAAAAGTGCGTATAAATTCTAGGAAAAAATTTTCCAGTACATTTCTAAGATAAAATTGCGGCCTTCCCTGATGGAAGGCATCATTGATTTTATAGTACAGCTCTCGGCCTTGGCCAATGCATGAAAATTCGAAGGAATAAATTTCCAGTAAATTTCTAAAAAATTGTGGCCTTCCCTTCATCGGGTCATGGTAATGGTGATTTCGTATGGAGCGAGGCATTGCTGGCTTACCCTTTGTGCACGTCATTAAGTGCCAAGTCGAGGTATCGTCGAGACATTGTTAATTTTATATTCTAGAAAAGCGATGCATATTTTTGTTCTACGTGTCTAGGCTTTGTATTTTATTAGTTTCTCAAAGGCAGGGCGAATTATAGATTTCTAGGAAAATTGTTAAGCTCAATAGCAGAATATTTAGTTGGTGCAAAGCCGTCATGCAATACCATTACAAAAAATTACTCTCAGGGGCAAATGAATTTAATAAAGTTGTTTCTTCCAAATCAAATCAAATCCTAATAACTACAGGAAAATAAAAAGTATTTACAAAAACGAGACAAGAAAGAAGTAACATTTACGTCTCTCGCACCGCACCGAATGTGTTGTGCTGTGCAACATTCCTTTACTTTAATCAGTACAGCGACATGAAAAGAAAAATGATGAAAGTTACGTCGAGTGATTCATATTTTCCCGCGTATACCATGTTGTTCTTCTCGGTGCCTCAGAAACGTGTTGTGGTCTATTTCGGAATGGACCAGCCATTTAAAATCTGTATACTTTTCTGCGGTATGGTATGCGACATCTAGTTCTTATGCCATCTATGCTAATAGTCTAGTTTTGGCTATCTTTTGATTGACATGGTATAATTAACGAATGAATTGCTTAGATCTATGAAATATGTACCTACTTGTGCCAAAGGAGTTGGTACGAATCTTAGAAATTATGAAATTTCTGATCGAACGCCTGTGCAATTCTTTACCTCCATAATAATAACAGGATGTCGCGTACTTATTTGGGTATGTTTTCATAGATCACTCTGTAATTTGTGAACTTTACACCATATGAACCACTTTTCCTTAAACACATCCAACGAAAATGGCTGAAAAAGCTCATTTCCAACACCCAGGTAACTGGGTGGGCGGGTCGTCAAAAAGTGGAGTTTTCGAAAAATTTGTGAGAGCGGGTCGTAATAATACGACTAGATGCGTATTCTTTCTGTTAGATGTTCTTTGCTTAAATTTAGTGCGTATATAGATTGTTACAAAAAAAAAAACTATCTAAGAAGCTTTCGTTACTTAAAAGAAATTTAACAACTAAAAGTGGAATTAATATTTATAACGTCATTGGGAATTCACATTTTGAATATTGTCCTACGGCTCATGTAAAAAACGGTTACCGCTGGGACAGAATGAACGGATCAATGCCGGATGGAAATGTCACGTAGAAGTTGAATGCATTTGAAATACATTAATGCGCACACAGGGCGCGTTTAGGCGGAGACCAAACCAGTTTGGAAGAATTGGTAGCGTTTGGTCAGAACCATGTAAAAATACCAACCTTTCCGGTATGGTTTGTAATTATGCGGAGGAAAAATCGGTAATTTTGACCGGTTTGGTCTCCGCCTAAACGCGGTCACAGTGAACGCAATTACCGTATTTGCAGCAAGAAAGTTGTCAACTTTCAACCTTAGAATATACATTAGCAAACAGGAATGGTTGAATCGTGTAAAATTCGCCTACATGAGCGTAATTTGTCAAGAGCAGGAGATTATACATAGGAGTAAGTGAGATGCTGGAAGGAAGATTTGTCAAAGCTAGTGTCAAATGTGATTTTGTTTTGTGAACAGGTTTATGCAATTTAAAATTCTTTTGCGAAATTTAAAAAAAGTACGGAAGGAATCCTTTTCAAAACTATTTATCTTTGAAGTTTATTTTGTGCAAAGCTTTATAGTGACACTTAGTGCCTGTGAAAATCTAAATATAAATGAAGTTGAAGTTTTCGGTCAGGCTTGCAAATATAAATTGGATTATGAACTAGGGAATCCTGTTTGAGGCAACTGCACTCTCTAAATTATCTTTTTTGTTAATAGAAGCAAAGATTTCTATAAATTAATAATGTGAATTGTTTCAAAATAAAGTCGAAAAAGAACATTTTTTACCCCAGATGCTCCGCTCAAAACCTTTGTTTACTTTTTGCAAATTGACAAGTTGCTTAGAATAGAGATGGCGCTGAACTACCAACACAACCAGAAATTCATTACGCAAAATTTCGCTTATCACCATTCCTGTTTGCTATATATTAGGTCTGTTTAATGAACTTCAGAGCAGCTCACATCAGAGCATAGCAGAGCAGAGCAGCTCAACTTAGGTTAACTGTCAAATTGAAAGTAGAGCAGAAAGGAGCAAAAAAGAGCACAAAGCTCATTAAACACCCCTTTTTGAAATTTTTTGAGAGCTGTCAGATTTTATCATCAGAAGGTAATCCAATGAAAAAAAATGGCGGTAACTTGTTGGAAAGCGGACGCCAAATTTTATCAGCGAGAAAATTTTAATTTAATTGTGGAGTTTGTCTATAAAGTGAAAGGTTAGAAATAGTTGAAAAGTATTCGTAAATACTAGAAGTACACTTTTAGTGTCTTTAGTGTCTGTACTTATAAGAAGTGCACAAGGAAGCATAAAAGTGGTAAGGTGCAAGCAGGGGAGCGCTAGCGCAGCCGACCCGTCTAGTGGCGGCATCACTAACAATAATAGATCCCTCTTTAATGAGGTCAACAAAAGGAAAATAGCAGGAAAACAGACGAAAAATAGAAAAAATATGAAAAGTGTAGGAGATGTACTCACAGAAAAAGACTTGGAAAACCTCAGAAAATTTGAGGTTAAGGGCCAGGCATCATTTAGTGAAGCCAATAGCAGCCATCTTGAAGAGACATATCAACACCACTTGAACAATGAAGATAATCCTATATCGCAGCCAAATGGAAGCGGGATTAATGTACTAAATGCACAGCTAGCAAACAATTGGGAAAACAAATTAAAAGCAGCTTCGCAGGAATTCTGTGAGAGTAAGGCCAAAAAAAAAACATATTTTTAATAAGGAAGTAAAAGGTAAGGATGTCTATAATAACTCTATTTACTCGAACAAATTTGCGTTACTGTCCAATGATGGGGACGTCATGGACCTAGACGATACTGAGGAAATTTCGTCACAACCAAGCAATATTGGCAATATCAATAATAATAATATTAATATCAATATTGGTAATGAAAACTTAACTGAATTAGACAATAAGACTGTAGAAACAAAGGCATCAGAGCCTAAGAGTAGAGCTAACTTGAAACTAAACAGTAGGGACGTAACTTTCTGTTCACCGATTTTTGTATTTGGCATTAATGTTAAAATCCTAATAGAATTCATTGAGGCCACGGCTGTAGACTGTAAGGTCAATAATATAAAATATAAATTTGTGAATGTAGGTTTTAGGAGAGCCAAGGTTTTCGTTAATGCCGAGGGGGTGCACCGACTCTTAATGGAGAGGTTGCGTAGCTCACAGGTGGAAGCCTTCTCCTTTGCTCCCAAGGGAGCCAAGAAAGTTTCAATAATGCTCAGAGGTTTAGAAAGCGACACAACAGTTGAGGAAATCGCCGTGGCACTCAAAGAAAAGGCTCCGAACACTAAAATATCCAAGGTCTCGGCCTTCAGCACGGCGCGTACTAGGGAATTAGGGATAAAGACTAGACTGTTCGTGATTCAGCTTGAAGCTGGAAAGAACACTTCTGAACTAATCACAATTAGATACATCTTGTACCAAGCCATCACATGGGAGAGAAAGAGGCAAAGAAACATCATTAGATGTTCTGACCATTTTGGTGTAGTCTTGAATACACAGTTTGAAAATTTTACTCCTCTACTTCTCACACCAGTGACCTTCACGAGCTTTGAGCATACAGACTGGCTGGCATTCAGGCACGACCTGGACCAAAGACTCAAACTCATTAGTATTCCAACTGAAGAAAACATCACAAATCTCGAGATAGATAGATTTATACCCATGATTAATACGGAAATTCTGGATTGTACCCAAAGGCACTCCGTAATACGTAACTCTACACACCATAAGTATCATAACATCTCTGAGACGACTACAAAATTATTAAAACTTAGAAATAACTGGCTTAGAATCTTAAAAAGAACCTTTCACAGGCATCTAAACAGAGTAAACAGTGAATATCAGGAAATGCATTCCAGAATACAGTGCCTCAGCAAGATCATTAAGGATAGGGTAAGAATTGAACTGAACATGGTCTTCAAGCAAAGGCTTAGCAGAATTGTCCCCTCTCCCCAAGCTTTC
Organism: Dioctria linearis; assembly: GCA_963930735.1. Classification (NCBI taxonomy): domain Eukaryota; kingdom Metazoa; phylum Arthropoda; class Insecta; order Diptera; family Asilidae; genus Dioctria; species Dioctria linearis. The sequence goes on along the minus strand of OZ005743.1, from coordinate 114,976,952 downwards.
AAAGAAATTGACAGAATCACAAATAGAAAATACTTCGGAACCGACATCAACAGGGACCTACTTACAATAGTCGTGCTCTTGTTAACACGGATGATAAGTTAGAAGCCTTCAAAGACTACTTCTCTAACATATACGCCGAAAAACACCCATCATAGGACATAACCCTCAGTAGGCGAATACAGGAGGAGGTTCAAACTTTCAACGACTCAGATTAGGGTCTCAGTTAACAACTTTTTCCTTAACCAACAAGGCTTCCAACCCAAATGACCAAGTTCAATTCACCTCCGCTGGTAAAATTCAACTTTTTAGATTAAACCTGAATAATAAAAAATCGTTTGGACCGGACCTAATTACCAATTTCATTATTCGCAAATGTCCCGCTTCGCTCGACGTAATACTTACTGCACTTTTCAACCACTGCATCAACAACGGACATTTCCCAGTAATATGGAAGGAGTCAAAACTCATACCAATAGCAAAGAAAGGGAATTCTAAAGATATTAGTGAATTCAGACCAATCTCTCTGATATCTAACGTTGGTAAATTATTCGAAAGGGTTCTGGCAGAAAAGTTGGAAAGTGCATGTGAAAACTTAAACATTACTCAAGATAATCAATTCGGTTTCAAAAGGGGACATTCCACAGATCAAGCTGTTATACTTTTGGCTAACAAAATTATACACAATCTAAGAAATAAGAAATGCACAGTTTGCCTAGACATAGATCTAGAAAAAGCCTTTTATTCTGTATGGCATAAAGGTCTCACCTACAAAATGTTACATCTGAATCTGCCTGTTTGGCTTATAAAAACAATTTCTAGTTTCCTCAAGGAGAGGGCAACTTCTATCACCATAGACAATGGTCACCACTTAGCTGTACGGGAAAGTAAAACCCTTAAACTCAGCATAAATTATAATAACATACCTCTCAAAACGGAAGTAGACTACCTCGGTATCAGACTGAATAACAAATTCCGATTCAATTCACATGCCAGAAAAGCGCTAAAAAAAGAAAAAGCTGCTACGGCGATTCTAAAACCACTGCTAAGCTCTCATAGTCTTACCAAAACTACCAAGTTACTGATTTATAAAACCCTCATCAGACCAGTCCTCACGTACGGTTTCAGCTCTTGGTTCACCATATCTCCTATTGTTGCTAAGCAGCTTAATCTTTTCGAAAGAAGGATACTAAGATTCTGCACAGACAAATATAGAAGAATAAATAAAAAATGGTTTCCCAATTCAGTCCTTTATTTGGAATCAGATATCATCCCCCTCACCCAATATATGATAAATCTAGGTACCAAAGCATTAGAGAGTCTTGATGAACATCAAAATCCAATCATCAAATCATTATACAACCGTAATCGCAACAACTCCCTAGCAGACAACTATTACCTGTCCCCAATTAACATCTTACACGATGAATCCAGATCCCTACTGCAGGGTACCCAGGAAAACCAATTCCTGATACCGTTTTACGAGAAGGCTTCTGCCTGCAACTACAGAGGCTAAAATACCATGGCTCACACCCTCACGCATTGACAATGTAATCCTGGTCTAACTCCACTTAATGCATTAATAACTTGAATAAAGGTTTATCAGACTAATATTTAAGACAATTTATAGTTTTGAAAGCAGTCAACTCAAAATATATTAAAGTATAACAGCAAGAATATCCATGTAAATAGTATTCTAACAATTACCTACTACCAATGTATTATCCATTAGCTAATCTTAAGTAAAGCCGCAGTGACCTAGAAGGGGATCGTAGTTTTCCCTACCAGGCTAGGCATATACATACATAACAGGGGAAACTATGTACTCACTTCATCTAATTAATGTTTTTTAGTATACCACTCTATATTAGGTAAATACGTACTAATTGCTACGCAATAGAACATAAGAAGGGCTTCCACCTATCTCGTCACATGTTATGAACAATTAATATCAGGAATTAATTAACTACTTACTTCTATCAAAATATACAATAATGGATACATATCCAACGAACCTTACTAGCACAAACGAACTAGAATAAGAAGAAGCAAAATGTCAAACAGAAAACTGTAAAACTTCTCGAGGTTAGTCACATACAAAAAGTAGACACTTAGGCTGCAACAAGGCAAGAGCCAAACAAATACTGGTGATAATACCTATGGTATTTCCCCTATGGGGTTTTAGTTATCTAGTTTTAAGGTGTTTGTTGTTAAAGACCCTAAGAGGCAATTATAGAAAGGTGTGTCGGGAGCAAGCACACGCAATTCCCATTACAAGTGTTCAGGAATTTAGTCAAAATAAACTTCACTCTGTAAGAGGTAACCCGTCCTCAACTTATTAATACGTGCGGCCAGACATACCTATAAGTCGGCAACTTAGTCCTTAAGCAGTCACGAAGACTCATGTTAATTCCATGTATATTAGACCCAATAAAGTTTCTTTATATTTATCTTAAGGTAATCCAATTCGGTATACTTACAATTTACTTCCTATACAAAAAGGAGTATACTTTCACCCTTTCACTATACTATACAAAAAGAAGTAGACTATTGCGCGCGACCGAAAATTAAGCTCCGGAAGAGTTATCATTGAACATACTTTTGGTTTGCTCAAACAGAGGTTCAGGCAATTATATTATTGCAAACTAAGAGGACATACAAAATTTAGCCATTTTGTACGAGCATGTGTTGTGTTGCATAATCTATGGGATGATAACCTTGCTACAGTGGAAAGATTTACACAGCCACCTGAGGAAAATAATGAACAGAAGGCAGTATGTCCTGACAGCAGTATACCACCTAATACCACCAGACGAAACCAACTGAATGCAGCAACGAATAAAAATTAAATACATAACATTTAATCACGTGTTTTTATTTTGAAAATAATTCCAAAACCCTTGCAGTATGTCATTTTTCCTTGTCATTTGTCGCGTCCTCTTATATTCCTGCGATTTTTGACAGTTAGCTGCGTTTTTACTCCGGCATTGATCCGTTCATTCTGTTCCAGCCATTAGTATTAGGACACACTTAACAAAAAATGAAAATTTAATTTGTGTTATTTTATGTTATAATAACCGTCTCTAACGAGAGTACTAAAACACAAACTAAATTAAATTTCAGTTCAAGTATTTCATATACTAGTTGTAACAATGGCAATAATAGCAGTGGACTGCTTAACTTTCTCTTTCATATGGGCTCAATTGCTTATGTCAAAAAGAGTTCTTACGCCGGTGCCAACAATGAAAAAATCATTGGCGGGAAGTTGAAAAAATGAGCGCGCAGCTCGAAAAGCGATTATAATAAAACCTTTCAAATTTAATGAATGATAATCTAATGAATAAATTGCCTTTGGTAAAGAATTTCATCAGTAATAACCCTAAATAATTAATTTAAAAACATTTATTTCGGCGGACCCACATATTTATTTTCAGTTTACAGTTCTGTCAGTTGGTACTTGGTCCTTAGACCGAAAGAGTCAGCAATATAGAAGTGAGCCTACTTTATGTAGTGCATTTCAACGAGCGTAGTCAGTCCATATTATACATGTCAGTGGTCTTAGGTTAGCTAACATATGAGGGGTTGCTTCTAGAGATATCCAGCCTGCTTCACTTAGACCTCTAATGGTCCATTGTGCCACTTGATTTCATGGAATAACAATTTTGAAACCGCTCTAGATTCATCCTACTTCCGTAAGGAATCTCAGGATACATTGAGCTCTTTACTTTGCAGCACCTCAGATCTGGAAAGAAGTAGCTACCTAATAGCCTACCCCTTTTATTCATAAAAGAGGGGAACTTGCAAAGCACATGTTCGACGTATTCGATTTCTTAGAATCCTTACAGCTCCTGCAGAAATCGTTCCCAGTCTACTAGCATGGTCTCCTCTGCTCTGTTATGATCCCTACTAGATATCAGTTCTTTTATCCAGTCATAAGCAGGCAATAATTGCCTTACAATACGACAGGTTTCTCTGTTGATTCACCGGAGCGTTGCCTTTTGATAGGTGTCCCTGGTGATTACCCATTTTACACCCTCGATTGGCATTCGCACATAAGCTAGCGCTTCGGAGCTATCCATTTCAGAACCCATTTTGGCCAACTAATTGGCTTGGATTTGGGCAGGTATCCAGCATAGGGTCACTTTGTACCATGTAGTTAATTCCTCAAGGCTGATTTTGCATAATTGCACCAGTTTCGATTTTACCAGCACAGCTTCCAGCACCTTATTGGCTGTCAGTATATATGCACATGGACTCTACTCATACGCTTTCTCTGAAAGACACTACATTTGCCCAGTAGTCTATAAGAATCATGCCACTGCCATTCTCTGGAGCCTCTCTCCAGACCTTATGCCCGCACTCGTCCTGGATCCATCCGTAAAAAATGTCGTATGTCATCACCTCCTTCCCATCCCAGTCACTTCTAGGGCCGGCTTCATTAACACGGAAAGTTGTGGAGATGAGAGTTCCTTTGACACTTAACTCTCCACTCGGAATTCTGTAACTCGGGGAAATTGTATTGAGAATTACCACACTCCACACTCTCTATTTAAATCGACAGAACTCTCGGCTGTTTTAGTTGTGTGTGAGTTGTGGGAGTTTCTCAACTGACAGTATTGTCTGTTTTAGTTGTATTTTTTGAAGGTACCTAGGTATCTAAGATTTTCAAATTATATTATGGATTCACAGCATATCCTGGTTATATTTACAAAAACAAATTATTGAAATCCGTGCTATAATTACAGATAAAATATGGATTTTGGTGTCTCAAGGTATCTGCTAAAAAATTTTAAATCACGCGAAAATGGTCAAATTTGGTCGTCTACCAGTACACAAGAGATGCCATAAATATTTTAAATATGCATGTTAAGGCTTGTATGTAGGATGAAATCGCATCTACATTTTGTTCCCTAATTAGATATGTAATTAGTTTTTGAGTTCGATAAATGGTTTTGGAGATAACGGCAAAAGAAGTGAATCAGCCCTTCTTAAGATGAAAAAAAACTCATCATTATATAGAACTGGTAAGTCGTGGAAATTCAGTTTCCATGAGAAAATTTTTCAAAACAGACAAAGAACGGAAGAAATATATGCAAAATATAGGAACTGGGATGTATGTGACCCAAGTGGAAAAAATCCGTTTTTCGGCGGTAAAAAGTCAGTTATGACATTAAAATGATCAAAAGCAAGCTACACCATTAGATTACCCGCTCCTCCCTTTTTAATTTGATACCAAAAATGACGTATTTTTAACAAACCCTAAAGAGAGATGGTACGACCCCCATCCCCAAGAAGTTGTTCACCTATATTATTGTACTCTAGACCTAAATCCGTAGAAAAACCCCAAATTCTCTACGACCCTCCCACACAGAGTTAGCCGTTCTTTAATATTGCAACACTTCTCACGTTTTCCTTAACGCCCCAAGTATGTGAGATAATCGCGAATGGAGAGTTAGGAAGTTTTAATCGGGGAAAACGGAAATTCTCATCTCCCAAACGCCCGCCCCAACTCTCCGTGTTAATTCAGCCCCTTGTGGGCATCATTGCATTGACACCCTCACCAAAAGATAGGCAAGGTAATTGGTAGCGTGTTTCTTCTGCAATCACTATAGTTTATAGGAATTGGCCTTAAATCAGTTCTAACTTTTTCCCAATAATCTTTTCATCTTTTTGGCAAATAAATTGTTGCCAGGTATTGTATTGTATTTAATTAATAGTTTTAAAAAACTTTTCTATACATTTTGTAAACTTAATAATAATAATTATAATTCATTTGACTACTTCTCTATACATATTTTAATTAACGTTTATGCGAATGAATTGTATTAATTTATGCTTAACAACTCGAATTCTTGTTTCCAATTTTAATTCTGGTGGTAAGTGGTGCTGCTACTATTCCATCTGGCGAGTCTAAAATTCTGATTGTGACGTGGTGTTTGATAATATTCTTTTGTGTTTCTCTAGCTCTGTAACTTGCGGACACATTAAATCACAGCACGCATTTAGTTTGAAGCAAGAAACACAATTACCTGCTGAATTTTAATTTTTTCTTTACAGCCTGGCTTAGATGATGTTGTAAGAAAGTGCCGAAATATAAATTTATTTTTTTCGACTGATATTGAAACTGCCATAAGAGAAGCTGAATTAATATTTATATCCGTAAATACTCCAACTAAAACTTTCGGCAATGGAAAAGGTTTCACTATAAAATCTCTCAGCAATTATAAAAAGAAATGTCTAATCTAAAAAAAATTTCATACAGGACGAGCAGCTGATTTGAAATATGTTGAAAATGCGGCTCGGATGATTGCAGAACTAGCACAAAGTAATAAGATTGTCGTTGAGAAAAGTACTGTTCCAGTTAGAGCGGCTGAAAGTATCATGCATATTTTGAGAGCAAATCAAAAGTCTGGTAAGGTTTATTCATGATGAAAATCAAAACCGTTTCATTTTAATATTCCAACACAAGGAGTACGATATGATATCCTTTCCAATCCGGAGTTCTTGGCTGAAGGCTCTGCTATAGATGATTTATTACATGCTGATCGAGTTCTAATAGGAGGTGAAGAGACATCAGAAGGACAACAGGCCATCGAAACTCTATCATGGATTTATCAGCATTGGATACCGAAAAAAAATATTCTAACTACGAATACATGGAGCTCCGAATTATCAAAATTGGTAATGATGGAATTGTCCTTCCTATTGTCATTATAGTTTAAAAATTAATGTTATTATATTTAAGGCCGCCAACGCATTTTTAGCTCAACGCATTTCCAGTATAAATTCACTTTCGGCAGTGTGTGAAGCAACAGGTGCTGATGTGGCTGAAGTTGCTAGAGCAGTAGGTCTTGACTCACGCATAGGTTCGAAGTTTCTTCAAGCTTCGGTAGGCTTTGGTGGAAGCTGTTTCCAAAAGGATATTCTCAATCTAGTGTATATTTGCGAAGGATTAAATTTACCAGAAGTAGCTGCATATTGGCAGCAAGTCATCGATATGAATGAATATCAAAAATCTCGTTTTTCACAAAAGGTTGTGGTTTGCAAATTTAAAATCAATTTTGTGCACTATTCAAGTACGAAATTTGTTTTCAGATAATTGAAAGTCTATTCAATACTGTCTCCGATAAAAGAATCTCAATTTTTGGTTTTGCATTTAAGAAAAATACAGGGGATACAAGAGAAACACCGGCCATAGCTGTCTGTAAGACACTCTTGGAGGAAGGAGCCAAATTAGATGTATATGATCCAAAAGTAGAGCCAGAACAAATCATAGATGACCTAACTCATCCATGTGTTACTGATTCACCAGAAGATGTGAAAAAAGCAGTGCAAATACATAGCGATCCCTATAGTGCCGTTAGAGGAACACATGCGATAGTTTTGTGTACAGAATGGGATGAATTTATTGTAATTATATCCATCGAGATTTCTTAATAGTATTTATTAATATTCAATCATTTTTTTTTCTTTAAGGGTCTGGACTACAAACGTATATATCAATCAATGATGAAGCCTGCATATATTTTTGATGGTAGAAAAATTCTTGATCATGATCGACTACAACAAATCGGTTTTCATGTGCAAACGATAGGAAAAAAACTAAGCCGATCTGGAGTTATGCGATCTTGGGGAAGCATTCCTCAACTTTAAAATTCCTACATACTCGAATGTGAATGACTAATAATTGTCGTCAGTATTAAAAATTGAATGTACCGGTCGAAAGCAATGAATTGAATGCAATATTTGTTCTCCTACATGTTAAGAAAAAACAAAAATCATTGATTATTTTAGTATTATTATACATTACTTAGATTCTCATGTTATGCCCTATTCGAAAATGCAATTTGTTTGTAAGCCTTAAGCTTTAAATAGCAGCGCTTTATGCAATGCATAAGGATAATGTGTTTTTGAATAGGCCCTTCTATTCCGTATTACGAAACGCAATGTTATTTTTTGTATTTCAAATTTTATTTTGTATCCTTTAGGATCGTAAATAAATATATAATTTAAACGAAAATTTCAATAGAACGTAACAAATGAGACGAAGTACTAGCAACAGAGCCACAATATATATATATATATTTGATTTCTTGCTCTGCTCGCCCAAATAGAAACGGTAGTGTAATTCGGTAGCGAGAGAGTAAAAAAAAGTTACAGTACTCATTTGGTGTCGATTAAAAATTAAGGTTGGTAACAATATCCCGATTTTAATAATCCTGACTATCGAAATCTTGATTATCAAAAGCAAAAAAATCTGATGTAATAAAATCCCAACAAATTAAGAGAAAATTATATCTCTTTCGACGGCCGGCCGAATATCATTTTTCTCTTAATTTGTGTTTGTTAATGCATTTGTTCATAAATACCATCTGCAGTGATATTGAACAATCAATATACAGAAAGTTAATAAAAAATTGACGTACATGGCTGACCTTCCCTTTTAATACGCGCGCTTATTATCTGCTTCTGGGAATGGAGCACCTCAATTCCAACTCGCAATTGCGCTCAAGCGTTTTGAGTAGGAAAGCAGTCAAGCTTATTGGGCTGTAAGACTTGGCAGAGTAATTTACCCGGCCAGCCTTGGGTATAAACACAACGCGAATTTCTTGCCACAACTTCTTTGTGTAGCCCATTTTGATAAATGCCCTGAAGAGAAGGGATAGATAGCTGATCAATGAGTCATTCGAGTTTTGAAGTAGGGCTAGAAAAATGCCGTATTTACCCGGGGACTTGAAAGGTTTGAACGAATTCACTGCCAATTTTACCGATTCATCCGTGATGAAAGCCGCGCCTCTATACTCGGAAAAAGTCTCGTAACGCAAAGCTTCGGTTCGCTGAAATGAGGAGAGCCATTCCCAAAGGTACGAGATTCGCACTACTTCAGTGTTCGGGTTGGTTGAGTATCTTGGATAGAAATCTTTTGAGCTTTGCATTTCTTTAATATCTACATTCTTACAGAATGTTCTTTTAATTTTGCGGATCGATTTTTGTAATTGCGTAGAGCGCTCTGGTAAGCCGATCACTCGTTTGCGCTATTTGACCTTCTGGCTTTGTTGTACAGCTACGCTCAGTTCTACTTTGATATCTTGTTCAGGCGTTAGCTCTGGGGGAACAGAGTTTTGTTCCGGACCAAATATGCACTCCAAAGGACTCGATTAACGCAGCGTTAATTGCTTCGACTCCTCTATCTATATTCGTTCTCGGGGACAAGTGCGTGACAGAAATATTGGTAAGACTCTCAATGAACAAGTGAATGAAAGCTTCCCAGTTGTTTCTGATAGAATTTCTGTAGATCACCGGGTCCTCAACCGTCATATCTAGCTCGAAGCGTATTTCGCGGTGGTCGAAGATTGAAACCTCTGCCGAAACCCTCCAGTTAAAACCATGCTACGTTAGGTGACTAGTTTCGAGACATGTCTAAGACCTCCTTCCGACTACGTGCTCTAAAGGTCGGTTCCTCGTCTTTGCATGTTATTAGTTGCAAGAAATTCTGGAAGTGACTCACCTCTGGTGGTAACCCAGATTGTATGATGAGAGTCCTACGATACAAGCTTCCGAAAAGCATAAGATAATAAAAATTGTAAGTGATCACTGCCAATTCCGTTGGCATAGAATTCTTGTGAGAATAATAAAAATTTCATGTGGTTGTCTTTTTCACTTCGGACAGATTATTTAGAAATAGATTCAGGCAGCTGGTTTAACCTGCAGATATGAAATGCTGACGAATTCAAGATTAAAATGATGTATGTTTTCGCCACTTTTGAATCCAAGAAAAGTTCCAGATTATAGCTTGGAGCTTAAGGCGTATTTTTAATCCAATTGTTTCACGATTGGTACATGGTTGCAAAGGAACTTTTTGGTACTGCTACAAACACAAAGAAACAAAATCACTACGAGTACTCACCATCTTTTTGATCTGTGTGCAAATGAACAAACTGAAAATAACTTACCAAGAACACAAAATAATGGAGAAGCATATGAAGGTAATTGGCAAAGAACATATAGTAGTGAACAGACAAAAAGGAGGAAGAAAATGCACTTAAACAAGGAAAAAGCTTGAATTGGGCTGAGACAAATTTTTATGACACCCTAGATGAATGCCCGTCCTTATGTAATTTCGTATAATAACCCCTTGGGCAAGTTTTATTGTTAAAATGGTTTTTCGCATATATTTCTAGAAAGGTTGACAGCAAAAATGATTATAACCAACTTCAGAGGATTTTATATTCTGAAGAGCTTTTCAGTACAATAAAAACGTCTAGGACTCATATCGTCTTTACGGTATACGTAACGAACCCCAATTTTTTGGGACTACTGAGAACGGGTTGCCAGACTTTGTCCATTTTTTTCAATTACTATTTTCATGAAAACGTCGCGCACCAAATTTCAGCTCTCTACGTCGACGCGTTCTCAGGTATTTTCTAAATATGTACAGTAAAAAAACGAAGAATTTAGAGAACTGGAATTTTGCACACGGCCTTTTTTAAAAAAAATCAAATTTAAGTTTGAAAAATGGGACCATTTGGGCTGGGTTGCCCTTGTTATACATAAAATATTTGGGCACTGCCTGAGAACACGTTAACGTAGAGAACTGAAATCTTGGGCACGGTGTTTTCATAGAAATTAAAAATAAAATTTCAGATGTTGCCATATAATAATTTAGCTTTTTTTTACGTATACTGTGAAAACGATCAGAGACGTTTTTATTGTACTCGAAATTTCGTCAAAATATGATGAATTTGGTTATAATCATTTTTACTGTGCGACGAACCATTCTAAAAATAGATGCAAAAAACCGCTACAAAAATCAAACTTGCCAGATTGGCGATCATACGAATTTACATGCGGTCATTCATGTAGGCTAGGGTATCATTAGAATTGGTCTTAGACCAATTCTAGCTTTTTTATTTGTTAATTAAGTAAATACAGAATTGAGTTATTTTAAAGAGAAAAAATTGAATAGATTTTACTTTCACAATGTTAAAATTCATATAAATTTGAATCTAAGCTGGAACCTCGAAGCAACTAACCGAAACAAATAAGGTCACGGTGATTGGCGTGCTAAGACATCAATATTGCCACTTTTGCTACAATCGTAGCAAATGGTTACCTTGGGCAACGTTTGGCTATAGGGATATCCTCTAATGTCTTAGCTACGCTAGAGAATTTTTGAATACGTGGCCAAAATAATGTCAATAATTTTTATTTATTTTAATTCTCAGCATTGTAGCAGGGTAAGTGGGTCATTCCATATCAAATAGGCAACATGTGTGACATGACCATCAAGAATTTTGTTAAAATTTTACATACTTGGAGAGTTTGTGTAAACAAAAATACAAATTAAAAATTTTCAATAGCAAAGTCGTCAGATTTGCTTGTACGCAATAGTTTCGGCCAATTTCATTCATGCCAAGACTTCAATTTCAACTCAAGTTCCGACTTTCAATACGTACGCTCATGCAAATCGTACGACTTAGCCATGTGCGTATGTAGCGGGCTTAAGATTTTAAGTTTTCTATAATTTTTTCTCGTGTGGCTACTAACATCACTTTCGGGCAATGCTAGAAAGAACTAGATCATGACGGGGCTATTTAATGGGCATCGCCCACTTGATGTCATCTCAAGTTCGGTATCGAGAAAATGTTGCGAAGACAACGAAACTGCTAAACACATCCTCTGCGACTGTGAAAGTATAAGGCTAAAACATTTAGAAAAGGCATTTCCATTGCCATAGGATGGATGGTTTGTTGACATTTTCCATAAAATTCAAATCAGTTATTCAGTTTTCTTAATGTAGCGATTCTCGATCATGGGAATAAGATCACTTTAGATAGATGGTCAATGATTCTTTACTAAATTCTGCTCTATTCTGAACAACTTTTGGTATTTTTGCAGTAAAAAAAAAACATTCAATGTCCCTGGTGAAATACAGAAACATTAATTTAAGTGTTAATCTGAAGTGAAGTTTTCTGATAAAACAGACCTATTATCGTTCTCTGCCTAGTCTCCAGTAGTGATTATAAGTGAGACAAAACGAAATCATCCAAAATTCCAACCCAATGGAATACTTTCTTAAAATGACTCATTCCTTCTGCGGCCCTCTGTGCTTTCTAAGGGTGGTTACTGATGACTCGTGTACAAAGCGGAGTCTTACCGAAGAACAGCACTTTACCATGTATGCATCAATGTGCTGTATTTTATTGATTTCATTATTTCTCCTGGATTGGAACAATGCAGTGGGCAGACTGTTAATGTTTTCCACTAATGCCTGTGGGACTTTGCTGAAGATGTACAATTTGACTTATTGAATTCCACAGATGAGCCATCACTAGTCACATCACGTCGTTTTGCATTTCGATCCAGTTCTTTTTTCATCTCCTGGACTTAGGCACTTTAGAAAATGACTGTCCATAAATACTTTCGCTTGAAAATATGGTTGTCTTTCGTATTTCTTAAATTTCAAAACTAATCTTCAGAGGTTTTACAAAGTACTTACTATTCAGTACAATCTTCCACAGAACGCGATTGTGTATGTGAAGTCTAAGTGAACTTCTGATTTGAATTTTTAATAGATTTTTAATATTTTCAACAAATGAAAGGGTAACCGTACAGCGCGAGATGCGTTTTCAGTTTTCTTTCCCTAAGCACAATTTGCACAAGATTTCAGCAGTTTTTTTTTTTTTGAAAATACGTAGCTGCTGGCTGGTTCTCTATTAAAGAACTCGAAAACGAGAAAATGAGACAATATTTTACACAGAAATTTCCATTTAACAATGTGTCTCGACTAGAAACGAGTTTCTCTTTTGTTGTCCATAATAGAGCCTCTGATTGTAGCTGAACTTATTAGATATGTTGGTGCTTAAATATTTTAATACAACCAGCTTTCTGAAGAAATATCATCTGTAACATCACAACAGATTGTGAACTTTAAATATTTAAATATGCCATCACACGTCGTATCTGATAGGAATGGGGGGCAACGAAAAAACTTGTTCTTTATCTTAGTCGGTACCCAAGATAAAGTGAATTTGTTAGTAAGATTTATTCCAGTCGAGACCTAGAATCTTAAGATTATATAGCAAAAAGGATAGGCTATGTAAGTGTTCATATTGTTCGCAAACTGGCAATAGTACTACACCCTAATGTGAACGCAGATTAAGTGGTGGAGTGATAGTATTCGACCACTGACTCGCATCGTTACTTAATAACAAGAGGATGAATGGAAGAACTCTATGTAATGGGTCCTAAAATCGGCAGTATTTTGCGCTTTTCCAAAAAAAGGTTTGTTTTAAAAGTCAGAGTTACCCCTGTGGTTACTATTATGCATAGTTTTTTTTATTTAAAATTTAAATTATTAGTTTCGATATCTGGATATTACTTATTCCTGGCCTCAGTGGTTTTCCAGCCAGTCTTGTTGGGGTCAAAATTAGTATATATCACCAAACCAAACGACATCCTGCTCCCTGGACTTGTGCTGTTAATTTTTATTTGGTTTGATGTCTTCCGTAGTTTCAGTCCTAGTTTAGTATCTCTCCCTCTTTCCATTGAGTGGAAGAGTGGCTTATGATATTATTGTAATTTTTGTTTTACTGGGTTGATCTTCTCTGTTGAGACGATTTTAATTTATGTATATTTCATTGTGGGTCCTCCCTCCCACTACACGCACAAGATCGGACCTGCACCAAGAAGTGGAAATCGTCCCCACATCCATGTTGATCACAAACCCAGTACATCTCCTCCCGAACAGGAGGATCAAGACAGACTGCATCATCGACCACGAATGATTTTACGAGGACAAAAATAACCACACTAAAAGAAGACTACACACAGAGCTCAAAGCAAGACTGAGCGCAGACAATACACTATTTACCGACGCTTCTAAAGCAAACTCCGATGTAGCCATGGCAGTCATCGCACACAGTTCAGACCAAAATCTGCAAATCTGCAATATCCTTCCCGACTGGCACAATGCCTACACGGCCGAACTAAGAGTGGGCAGCCGACCAAGACAGCACCACCGTGATCTTTTCAATAAGACCACTTTGGCATCTTATGTCAGAGCGACGGCTCAAAACGGAAAAATCTGGATCGCCTGGTGCCCTGGCCATGCAGGCATACCAGGCAACGAAAGAGCGGACAGCCTGGCAAAAAGCACAGCTGAGAGTAGGGAAAGCCTCATCACTCCTCCAGAGTACAAAGCGGTCATTTCACATTACAAACGCCTTCGAGACGTTTCACAAGCAACTGGGGTGGAGCGGCTCGGAATGCCCAAAAGATCTATGATCGAGATAGCCAGAACCAGGCTGGGGCACTTCCTAGGAATAAAGCAACACCTGTTCAGCAGAAGGCAACGAAGACCATCCTGCACCTTCTGCGAGGGCTCACTGCGCAACACATTTTTAACGAGTGTGGGAAACTACCTAGACTACTTTACGAACGAGGCATAACGACAAGACCAACTGAACTCCTGAAGTTTTCCAGAGAGACTACGAACAGACTTATCCCTGCACTCAAACAATACCTAACTGCAAACGTACTAACTACGAGACTCTAACGCACGAAATACGAAATTAAGACCTGCTTTTAACGAAATCCTAGCTACCTGCACATTTAAGCTACAACTCTTATATCAAATTAGGTTAGAATAAGTATAGCACGTAGGTGTTTTAACTATTATGAATTTAACGAAATTGGAGCTATAACACACATAAATGGTTAAATCTAAACATCACGAATTAAACTGAATTGGATTATAATACCCCTAAGCTAAGTATAGATTAACTAAGTCTAAACAGGTAATAATAATAGCAGTAGCAACTATAATCAAAAGTAATTTTTTTTCTGAATACTCGCAACATTAACCAGCTACAAATACGCCGTGTAAAAAGCTATAATAGATCAAGCTTAGACATTGTACAAACAAAAATCATTACATTAGTTTATAGCCAACACTATATGTAACTCTAGTAGTAAATACTTTCTACTATAGTTCTATAACATTCATCAAATGTTATAGCACTAGTCAAGTAGCAGCTATTGTAGTACAAAACTTTGTAAGATCAGAAGACAAATCACCTGTAGTGCCCAAATGGCCTAGTAGCCGTGGGTTCAATCAACTTTATTGTATCAGGCTTTACAAAGTTGTACAATAAAGAATTCCTTGAATTTGAATTTCATTGTGGATCTTCAAAGTGGACTTTTATACTTTTTATTATTTATTTATCCTAAATTACTCCAAAAACACACACACACCAGAACTTAAAATTCAAAGTTCAAAACTCAGTGAGCAGGAATAGTGTAGCACAGCTATAGTTTTATGTGTTCTCATTTCAGATAACTAAAATCCCATCCCGAATGCACCAGAAATTAACTAGTAATCCCGTTGGACAATTTAGACGCTATGCATATAGTAATCAATCTACCTTTACTTAAACTTAAAAATGTACTCCTGGTTTTTTTTTACAGTTTAATAGTCTCTCGATATATTCATATGAATTTCCCTTATAACAAGAAAAATGAAGTATAAAACTATACAAGACTACGAATTCCTTTTATTATTTTTTATTTCTTACAATTACATTTTTACTGAAAAACAAAAGAATTTGTATGCATGTATATTGTCAACAATCCACAATTGATTTTGAAACGGAGAAAGTAGAAATGGATGTTGGCTATTCTCATACCCTTTGCTTGCTCGCTGTGCAATATTAATTTCTCAACGCTAGTATTATGTTTTATATGAAATGTCTGACTACATTCTGTATGATAAATACTCTAATTATTTATAAGTATTTGTTTTAAACATATGCATTATAGTAACCCTACAATTATAATTTTTATTCAATATTTTCATATTTTGTATTTGTTTTTTTTTTAACTTTTTTTTTTTATAATTTTTTTCCATGTTAAATTGAATGTTACGTTGCAGTAAAAGATCGAATCTTCCAATTTAAAAGTCTATAGCTTTTGCCTTCTTGTAATCACTATAACATTCTAATGCGATTTAAAATAAAAGTGGGGAAGGGGTGGCAGACAATAAAGTGCACCAAAACTGCCTGCCGTATCAATCAAAAGAAAATGACCAGTAGTTGTTAATTGTGTCATCAATGTTAACAAAATTATTCAGCTTTTTGCTCCGGCTGTTGCATTAGATCTTCTAATGCAAAAAATGTCTCTCCAGTCGATGTAGGCAGGGATTGCGTTGTTGTAACTGTTTGGCTCGACGTTGATGGAGCTACATTATCTTGGCTGGTATTATCTGTTCTTCCTTGATCACTTTCAATTTCTGATTCTTTTTGCTGTTGTTGTGCTTCTTGATCTGTATTTTCATTTTGATCTTGCGAATGAACATCTTCAGCATGAATTGAAACATGTTCACCTTGTTGATCGGTATAAGCTACTGATACAGGTATTCTTACGCCATCTTCACCAATTGCATGCGCCCCCTCAGACAAATCTCCGTCTTGTGCTTGTTGAATTACAATATGCCCATCTGAGTTTAAAAGCGAAGCATCGATCAATTGTGCCTCATTGTCACCTTGTTGAACGATTATCATTTGATTATTGTCTCCAATCATTTGTAATGTTTCACCATCGAGACTGTCTCCGGTATGTAATACACCTACACTCTGCAGCAGTTGCTGTATTTGCTCAGAATCTGTGCCCTGCACTAAAATTTGATTTCCATCAGCGTCTGTTGTTATTATATGATTATCCAGCTGTAATATTTGGCCGTTTTCATTTAAAATGAATTTTATTTGATTTCCTTCCACTGAATTTTGCATATCTTCTAAATCCATGGGAACTTGATCTGTATTTGATGGTTGACTTTGTGAATCGCCATCATCATCTAAACTTGGCATACTAACAGGTGCAGTTGGCTGTTGCTGTTGAGATTGCTGACCATCATCGGATTTTTGTTGTAATTTATCTTCCAGTCTGGATTGATTTTGTGAATTTGATTCATCTGGTTGATCTAAAACTGGCATATCAATGCCAACAGAGACTGGATCTGTTGCTGTTGAAATTCCTTGATTTCCTTGCTGCTGTTGCTGCTGCTGCTGATGTTGTTGTTGTTCTTGTACGTTCTAAAATATAGAAAATATAATTGTTTATAAAAAAATTCTAATTTTTTTTTTAATCAAATTACTTTTTTATTAGAGTAAATTGTTATGGTCGTAGCGTATTGCATATAGCAATATGCTACACGACGTACGGAAGCGTGTAGGCCGGCTGCGTCAAACACAAAAAAAAATGAGCGCACCCCGACCGAAAGGAATGCGTTTCCTCAATCTGACATGTTGAGTTGACAGTGGACAAAAAAAAAAAAAAAAGACAATCAATCTGTCTTACTTCTCGGACAAAAATAGCGCGTGAAAGAAGTCGAGTGAAAAAAAAACTGAATACCGAAAATTTTCAACGACATCGTGCCCGGAAAGGTAATAATTTCGATAAATCTTGGTAGTGGCAAATTCAATAAATAAAGTACTTTAGGAATTTCCGAAGGATGCTGGATGAATAAACAAGAAATACAGTGTTCTTAAAGGAAGCTAAAATTCATCCGCTTGTATTGCTTGCTGAGAAAAGTAAATAGATTGAACCAGTAAGATATTCTGCAAAGCCTCTCAATAAAATTTTAGAAAAGGATTTTGAACAATCTTTCAAATTTTAGGCAGCATCGCCAAAGAAGGTTAATTGCTTTGAAACTACCATCACTTTTGCCCTTGCTTCTCAAATCGGAAAGATTCTGTGGTGTTTATACTTTTTCACCTGAAACTGATAAACTAACACAGATACCATGGAATAAAGTTTTGACTTATAAAAAAAGAAAAAAAAGGCTGAAGAGCTAGAGGAAATCCCATGAATAAACCTGATAAATTACTGGATTATCTTCATGAATATCGGCAGAACACAATAAAAGAGCAGAACGGTGTTAATAAATCTTTGCGGTTTAAACCAGGACTTATACATAGTGTTGACCAAAGAGATGGAATCTTGGGAATTTGCGATATTGATGAGAATACAACAAATTTGATTAGTGCTTTTGGAACAGCTGATTTCTCATAGAGGATTAAACTGGTATGAACAGAAATTTTCTAAAATGCTAAGTAGTAATACCGCAACATACATTAGATAAAGGAGTTAAGTATTATTTGTCTCTATATCTATTAAATTAGGAATAGTCTGACTGAATATCTGTAAATTTTTTTTGAATTTGTTCTTCTTTACTTCTCATTTCATGGGTTAAAAATAGTGAAGAAAAAGACCCATAGAATAATTTTTTTATTATTAAGTTTTTAGTTTTCCAAGGCTTGTCTACTAAGTCTGTAGAGAAATTAGGATTAGTGCTAAATTTTTATATAATGGTATAATTACCTGCGAGAAACGGTTAATTTATTGAGTGCTCTTCAGATTTTGTTAATCTACCTTTGGCATTTTTCCATTTCTATGGAATTGAATTTTTAAATTTTTAGTTAGAAATTATGGGCTATGTCCATAACCAACACTTTAGGCTACAATTACACGATGACCGTAGTTCTAGTTCCAGCTCTCTACATACTTGCCATTTTATAGATAAGCGCTCACACATGTGAGGAACTATGACTTCCTCCAGATATATATTTTGTTTTGCTTTATTTCTAACGCTTTGGTATTACATTCGCTAATGTTTGATTGAATTGTTTGAATTATATGATCCTCATATTAAGAATGGCATGAACGAAAACAAAACAAGACAGACAATTGAATATCCAATCGTGTGACATTACATAAGGTTCTGCGATATTATTTTTTTGATCAGATGGAGTACATTACACATATATATATCTGTAGGCAAATGTCATTATTCTGATTATCTTCTTTTGATTAAGTGTAAGTACGTTAAACTGCAAGTGCGGAGTGCATGACAGCTAGGAGATTTATATTCGCAATCTTTATATGAGGAGAATACCAACATTTTGTATTAAACGAGAACTATTATAACGTAACTATGAGAAGCTGAACTTTTTAATTCTTCCTTCACATCCTGGAGCCCTCGCACATAGGATGAAGGTCGTCTAGGCTCGCCTAGTCTCTCTCTCTCTCTTTACAGGTCAATAAGGGACTTTGGATAATTGTGCCCCCCAAAGTCAAATGGGAGGATGGGGCCGGCAAAGGAAGGTAAAACATCTACGCCTTCCACCAAAATACAGGTAAGTGACGTAAGGGTCCCTTCAGGACCGAGTGGGTGCTGGCTGTTCGTTGTAGGCACGAAGAATTTTTTTTGTATATGGCAGACGGCAGCGGCAGGTCTTTTTGTGGAACCCCCCACACTCTCCGCCAATAGTTGAGGCGAACTAGCGTGCCGCCCTGTATTCAACGCTGTCCGACGGGTGATCTGTCAGGTCATGCTGGCAGTCGGGACCTCACATCCGATGTCCATCACTCACTATTGTTCCATAACAAAATAAGAGATAATGCAGTTACCATAACAACATTCGTGGGATCATATCGAATCTGAAAGGAATACTATGTAATACTAATCCCAGTTATCTCACTTGAATTGGTGCGCACAATAAAAGAACAACTGCAAAGATGTCATAGCAGCTGAAGATCTCTTAATGATATCAGACTAAATTAAGAACCGTTACTTATGGGGCATAAGACATAGCCTTTTTAAGACAAGAATTTATCTTGATTGCCTTTAAAAAAAACCAGAGAGAAACAACCCAATTACATGCTAATTGCGTTAACTAGTGTATACGATGTGTATTTTTCGATTGATTGATTGATTTGATTTATTTAGTTATCTTACTATTTTATACAAATGTCATGACATTATTGTTCTAGAAACTATTTTTAACAAATTCTATAATGTGTTTTTTTTTACAATTTTAATATTTGTTTCTGTTTTAGCATTTGATGGTAACATGTTAAATAACTGAAAACCTCTGTACACTGAACTATTTTGGGCTAATCTATTTCTAAATAATGGCAATCAAAAGTCATTTGCATTTCGTAACAAGTATGGCTGTATAACTCTAACATAGTTAATTAGGCATGTTAAATAGTTAGGCATACATCCTCTTCTAATTTTGTCAACAAACAATAAAACGTTCATATCTACACGCTGTTTGACACTTAACCACACTTAACATATCTGATATTTTTGTGTACCTACTACACTTCAATTATAGCGCTCATAGGTTTGTTTTGCAATCTTTAAAGGCTCGTGAACGCACTTTCATCATAGATATACAACACAGTTGAACAATATTCAAAATGAGCTTTATAATTACATTGTAAACATTTATTGCTTGTAATGTATCTAATTCTTTTAAAAAAACCTCGCATGAAGATTAAATCTAAGTCTACAATATGTTCATTACTTTCACTGTTTATGCGTAAGTTAACACTACAATGGCGTTTAAACACCATACACTTAAGATTTATTTATATTAAGCTTTAATTTATTATATTTACTCAATCTAACCAGATCTCCTCGAAACAACAGGGCATCATCGGCATCATCGGACTATCTTGCAATGTTCAAGAACTTTGTTAATATCATTTATATATATAATAAATAATAATGGTCCCAATGTAGAACACTGTGGAACACCTAGAGAGTTGTAGTCTTGCTCTCTGAAATGCTTTCGTTGATAGAAGTCCACTGCGATCTACCTTGGAGGTATGACTTAAACCATTAATATTCTGTAGATTGTACTCAATAACTATAAAGTTTCTTCAAAACACTTCTATCAATAGTTTCAAATGCCCGAGAAACACAGCAATAACACTATTTCCTGAAAATATTTCCTTCTTCCAATCAATGATTACTTGATTCAGCGCACTTTCACACAAGTGTGGACTCCCAAAGCCTGACTGGCTCTCAATAAAAAGATTGTGGTATTAAAGTATTTTTCAAGCTGCATCTGAAGGATTTTTTCCAATATTTTTTCATACGTTGGTAGAGCATTGATTGGGCCGAAGTCTTCACAGTTATCTGCTCCAGTGATCTTCGCTATTGGCGTAACTACTGACTCCTTCCATTTATCCGGAAAGCAACATCATCTCAGTGACGTATTTATCAAGTGAACAAGTGCCGGGCCACATACTTCAAAACAGTCCACAAGCATCTTGGCAGCAACAAAATAACAAAATTAAAGACTTTTTTTCGGCTTATGGATTTCAAGGCTTTTCTAAGTCTGTATTGAAAGATCGATTGTACATTTTCTATTAAGTTCACAAATGCCACACTTGCAATGGATTGATTTATTGCTTCAATACTGTATTCAAAAAGGTCGTGCACTGATATTATTTCTGCCGCGTTGGCAAATTTCTGCTGGTGTATTTGAATTTGGAACGTGCAGCGGGAAACATCGCCAATATTCAGTAAAAGGTTTATTTCGAACGGGCTGACACGCGATTTTTAATGTTCTTTTTAGTGTACGAAGTATTCACGCTTTGTCGGGATTTTTGAAAATGCGACACGGTCTATTGAAAGAGTATAGAAGAAATGTGAAATTTCTTATAAGACTTGGAAAGAACGGTCCAGAATGTTGTGTGCCGATGCTAAGAAGAAAAGTTCGGTCTTTAAAAGGGTGAAACGTTTTAGGTAGGGTTGTGATAACGCGAAAAGCCAAATGCAAAATCATAACAATGATGTTGTTTTTTTTTAAATACATATATTCATGATTTGGTCCAGTAGGCCGCACTGTTAATGCAGTAGTCTACGTGGAGGTTCTCCAGAGTCTAGTTGTGGGTGGGAAACAACTGGAGCCTGCATCACTTTGCCTGCGCATACAGCGCTTGTCGTGCGCAATCACCCCGGTTATTTTCCGGATTTAGCTCCATGTGAATTGTTTTGTTTCCTAAAATCATTGTCATCCGGGAAAATATTCTGGGGATGTGAAGACCATGAAGCGTGCATCTCCAGCAGTGCTTCAAGCAGTGGGAATCACGTTGGCAAGAGTGCATTACAACAAAAGGAAGAGTACTTTATAGGAGGGAACATTGTTGTACCAGAATAATATACATATAATAAAATTTCTATGAATTAAGTCCACGAACTTTTTGTATACATCTCGTATAGAAAAATTGCACAAAAACTGATAAATAAACGAATCAAGAAATTTATACTCAGTTCCAAAGGATTTGAAAAAAATCAATTCGAATTTCCGGTCAACAGTATTGAATATATCGTCAGCCAGCTTGCAATTGGGTCAGTCAAGCAGCTGGTTGGTTTGTCTGTTATGTCCCCGATGGTGATCCCACAAAAAATGTTGGTCCTCTCCCGTATACCCAAGTCAGCTTTGGGTCGGAGAAGGGGAGAGGGCCCCTTCGTTCACAATCAGCTTGATTTGCATGATTCGATTAGAGCTAGGGATTTCTGTAACGGACATAGATTAAATAATAATGCGCCCATTCACTTCGATATCTTTCATTCTAGTAAGTCGTTATTGGACTCCTTCCTTGTGAGTTCTGCTGAGCGTGCTAGCCAGTTCTGTTCGCAGGCCAGGCATCTTAAGATACGCTTTTATATACATTCCCCTTTCTCAGGTCACTGTAAAATTCAAGAATTCTCCTACCGTGATTATAAAAACGTTAATATGAAGGTCCTCCAAAGCTTTGCATCGTCAATTGACTTCTCTGGTGTGTTTTTTTTTATATGATTAAGTCAAGCTCAGCATGGCAGCAAGGAAAAAGAGAAAGGAATTAGATCATGAGGAGAGTGGCGGAGGTGCCCATAAGCATATGTCACTCTTAAACCTTCGCAAATTGTGACAGATGATGGTAGATGTGCGCGGTATGCAGCGCGTGTATTGCATACAGGAATCATTCTACAAGAGATCAGACTAGATATTTCACCGGAACATTGACCATGCATGTAACGATAAAGGAGCGAAAGGCGTCTAACACTGCGGCGGTGCTCAAGCGAGATGAAGGCTCCCTTATGAACAATATCCAATTAAGCCAAAGCTGTGCGAACAACTTCGGCCCAAATACGGGAATTGTATACCATTCTAGGTTTGATGTATGACTTGTAGAGGAGCGCTAGATTCGATGGGCTGTACCAAGCTATCAATGTAGACATACAGCTATCGGTTTTTAACAAGCGCGTTCGTAAACTTCCTCTTAAAATATTTTCTAAAAGACTAATCCTGTCCAATTGGCATCATGCTCCTACCATCAAAAGAGCGAGGGTTCAGTGTGGCCATGCATTTAGGGTGCTCTCAGAGCTATGTTCGCTTGAGAGATGGCAACCTTTTACGAAGTATCGAAATAGATATTGCAAGGACGTTCGAAAGGCCAAGGAGTACAATAATGTGGCTAAAGATGAGGACTAATCTCATTTTCTAACGTTGACTACTCTGCTACAATTTTGTTCTGTGGAAATACTACAACGATAAATAGACTACAAAAGCTGCAAAATAGAGTGATGCGAATAATTCTGAAATGTAGTAGACTGACACCTGTTGCTGTAATGAAGGAAAAGCTGAGCTGGATGACTGTTAAACACAGAATTTGCTGCAAGGTACTAATATATATTTGTAAACTCAAGAATAATCTATTACCTAATTACTTGATAAATGCAATACAATATATAAGTGAGACTGTTAGATACGATCTAAGAAAGAGACGATTTTAGAGTAATACCATGTAAGAAAACAAAAATGCTTTGAAAATGTTTAATAGCCTAACTAGGGAGTGTAAAATTGAAAAAGACTTTAATAAATTTAAGTTCTTGATTGTTGAAGTGGTTAAAATTAAGTACTAATCATGACTAAAACGTCGTAATTATAAAAAGGAAATTTTCCAATAAGCAATAAATAAATAAATAAAAAAAATGTCACCAATGGCCAACTTAAGAAAGCTTGGCATACCTACGTAAAAAATGCAAATAATAGGTCTGTTCACTAAAATTTGGGTGAATGTATTATAACATTTTCACACAAAAGCACCTAAACTCTGTTTACGTACTCAGAAAATGGGGGACAATATGTAAACGTCACACTTCTCCTTCAATAAATTTCTAACTCAAATCCAAACAAGGAAAATTCGGGGTAACTGTGGGCGCGTTTAAGCGGAGACCAAACCAGTTTGGAAGAATTTTAAGCGTTTGGTAAAGTACCAACCACTTCGGTATGGTTTGTAATTACGCGGAGGAAAAATCAGTAATTTTTACAAATTATATTTTAAAATATGAAACAGCTGACAATATTCAATTTGTAAATTGACAGATTTAATCTTACCACACTCGTTATGTTGAAAAACTTTTTCACCACTTCGACTTTATAACGATGAGGTTCAAGAATACGAACGGGGTATTCGATTCGTTATAACTATTCGTTATATAACGAATTCGTAAAAACCATTCGTAATTCAAGAATAGGCCCCAGACCTTTTGTGAGATAACTTGTTTATATGGGAAATAAAACGAAATAGATACTTCTGCTGCGTTCCTTTTCTCGTTCTGAATGAATCTGTATGAATCGACAGAACGATGTCATAATTTAATTCGGTGCTCATAGAAAAGGAACGAAACAGAACCGTTTCAAGTGTTTGACATTTCTTCCATTTGATAAAAGAAAGTATTAATTCGTAAAAATTGTTGTTTATGAAAAATAAAGCTATTTTCCAACAAAGGCAACTTAAACTCAACTAATACTACTTCGTCCAAATTGTAAACAACACATTCACGAATACAAATTAAAATCGTTCTGCTTGAATCCGGGAAAAACTCAGGTGCATTCAGAACGATTCGGAGTCCGAAAAAAGCGATGACAGATTAAAACTAAATCGTTCGGTCTGAGAAAAAGAACGACATGGATTGAATAAATTCATTCTGAACGAGAAAAGGAACGCAGCATTTAACTTGCCAAATGTCAGAAAAAGTCGCAGCCAACATTACAATATAAAATTCAGTTCTAAAAGGTTCGTGTATTAAATGATTTTGGTTTATAACTAGGGTCATATTGAGATAAACTCTGTATACCGAAATTTTCCGCAGTTTTAATATTAAGTTCCAATGCTCTACACATGTATACCGAGCTGTTTTTCAGTATATAGAGCACTGACATGTATAACATAGACCGCTCACGCCACTGAAATCGCTTACATTATCATGTGATCACTTTTCTGTAGTTTTTTCTTTTTGGTTTAACACTGGATTCCACTGAACTTGAAATAATAAGTTCTATACCAAATCACCCATAATTCAGTTTCAGTTAGAATAGAATAGAAATAGATGGCAATACAACATTTGTAATCGTTTCTCTGTCCCCCATAGCTACATTTAGGGATACGCAGACAAAAATTGCTTACTTTTATTTCCTTAAAAATCGAGTTTAAGGCCACTTACACATCGAAAAACGAAAACAAACGAATATTCGGTTCCTCCACACCGAAAATTCGTTTATGTAGAGTAGGCAGGCTGTGAGGCGAATTGACACATTTGAGTATTGATAAATATAAAATAAAATAAATTAAAAAATATATATACATATATATATATATATATAATAATAATCATCGGAATAGTTTTAATAACTCCATTTTTGCAATTGGCACCAACGTAAAATGTTTTTACTATCTTTGGAAAGCTGAGACTGGAATTTCAATAATTAGTCATACAACATGAACTTGAATTGTAGGAAGTGCGAGAAAGGTTTCAGCAGAAATGATTTGAAATGCGTTTGTGGCGGTTTCTGTGGTGGCGCTGTACATGCCAAGTGTGTGGACTTGTCGGAGCACCTGATTAATTCCATAAATACTAACAAAAATTTGAAGTATTTTTGTGATGATTGCGAAATTGCTATGGAAATGATGGCGGTCAAAATTGAAAGCGTGATGGGGGGAATAAATGACAATGGTAGATTCATGAAGAAATGCGAGGATGATTTATGTGTGATTATTGATTTACAGAGAAAAATGCTAAATAAGGTTGAACTATATGCTGATGCGAACAAACAGGTTGAAAAAGGTATAGAAAGGTTGCAGGATGACGTAGATCCGCATTTTGATGCAGTCAATGCGTCCTATACAGCGGTAACAAAAAATAATAGTATAGACCCCCTGCCTGGCCACCACGAAATGAAGCCTACGGCACAGGGCATTGTCGTAAAGCCAAGAAAGGAACAATCCAGTGATGCAACAAAAAGGGATCTTAAACTTAATCTCCCACCGGGTGAGATGATGCTTATGCTTAAAAACATTAGTAAAGGAGGAGTTATTATAAAGTCGGACAGCCAAGTAAATAACATAAAATTTTTTGAATCCATTAAGAGCAAGCTAGGTGATGAGTACGACGTTTATATAACCAAAGAGAGAGTTCCAAGACTCATTATTTCGAATCTAGAAAATGATTATACAACGGATGAACTCCTACCTGAGCTAAGGAATGCATTTAAACATGAATCGGAATACTGGAGGGATGAACTTGCTTTACCTAAATGTCAGGATCCTACGGACAAAGTTATATGAAATACAAGCGCTTATCATGAAACATCAACCAGTAGAAATCTTGGTTCTAAATGAGACTTGGCTTT
Organism: Dioctria linearis; assembly: GCA_963930735.1. Lineage (NCBI taxonomy): Eukaryota > Metazoa > Arthropoda > Insecta > Diptera > Asilidae > Dioctria > Dioctria linearis. The sequence continues at coordinate 114,950,424 of OZ005743.1, read as the reverse complement.
ACTTAAATGAGGTGCAATTTTACCATCTATCAGATTATATTGCTGTGTTCAATTGTAGAGATGACTCCAGAGGTGGGTGTACTGCTATTTACATACATAAAAGCCTGATTTACCGTGTAATTTTGAATGACTGTAGATTCAATACTACCATCATAGAGATAGAAACTATAGAGAAAAGGAAGCAACAGGTCACCCAGTGAAAACCTGTTGGATTACATGCAACGCCTTGAAACATTTTTTTCCACATATAAGGTTGTCATTTTCATAAGTGATACCAACATTGATCTCCTTAATGAGAATAGATCAGCTACTGCATTGCTAACCATGACCTCAGCTAGCGGTTTCTCCATTGTTAATAGTGTAGATGAGACCAGTTATACAAGGCAGGATGCGCATACACGTACGATCATTGATCATTGCATCTCGGATTTGACGCGATTTTATAAGCTGCACACTTCTCTACATGACACTGCTATCTCTGATCACCGGCTTGTAACTGTTCACATTTCTACTAGATGTGCTGCTAAGCAGCCTATGAAGACAATATTAATACCTCAAAAAAACAAGGAAAAGTATAGGTCACATCTTACAAAACTATTAACGGAACATCAAAACCCATCAATTGAGACCATAATAGAAATTATTAGAGAAGCGAAGAATAATAGTACTACATATAAAAAAATCAGAACCAGGTCCAATGTATGGATTACGGATGATATTATCATGGGGATGACGGAGCGAGACGTACTTTTTGCTCGGATGAAGGCAAACCCAGGTGATCTGTGCTTAAGGTCTGACTATAGGAGAGTACGAAACATGGTAACGGATAAGGTACGGAGGGCCAAAGAAGATTACGTAAATGAAAAGATTCTGCAGGCTGGGAGAGATGCAAGGAAGTTGTGGCGGGTCATTGACAGTGTAATCCTAAATAAGGACAGATCTCAAACGGCGGGTCACATTCTGGAAATTAATATCAATGGATCGTTGGTATCCGATCCGAGGTTTTGGCGGGGGAGTTTAACAGCTACTTTAATGGTGTTGGCTCGGCCGTGCAAAGCAGGATTCTGTCTGTGTCTCCGGTGGCAAATAAGCTAACTTTGAATTCGATGTATATGATGCCTACTACTATGGAAGAAGTGGAAGGTGTAATTCGCAGTTTGAAAAGACATGCGGCTCCAGGTTACGACGGTATCAGGGTCGAGGACATTATGGACGCTATTGACATCATCAAGGCCCCTCTTACTCATTTGATAAACGAAACAATGCGAAGCGGTAGTTTTCCCGACTGCCTAAAGAGGACAATTATCAGGCCGGTATTTAAAGGTGGTGACCCCAGGGATGTTATGCAGCATAAGTAAAATCTACGAGAAAATTATCGAGACCAGGATGAGGAAATTTGTTGAAACGAACGGAGGTTTTGATAGAAACCAGTTTGGTTTTCTGCCACGGAGTAACACTGAATTGGCCACAGCTGAGACATTAAATAAGATCAATGACTATTTGGATAAGGGCTACTATGTAGGTGCAATCTTTTTTGACTTGTCAAAGGCCTTTGACACTGTTCACCACGATCTGATGCTGGACTTTTTGAACACGCTAGGAATGAGGGGCGTTGTTAATGACTTATTGAGTAGTTATTTAATGGAGCGGGAAGGTAAAACAAGGCTCGATGGGGTGACTAGTGAATCTTTAGTGACAAAATGCGGTGTTCCCCAGGGTTCAATATTAGGACCGCTTCTTTACTCGTTGTACATTAATAACTTGCAGTACACGGACCTATGCGGTGAATACCATGTGTATGCAGATGACACCAATATTTTATGTAGAGCCTCAAATGCGGATGAATGTTTGATGAATAATGACCTAAAGGTATTTAACAAATGGACTGCTGGGAACATGTTAATGATCAATGAGAGAAAGACCAAATATATAATATTCAAACAGAAAAACAAAACTGATATTAATATTTGCCTTAGAATTGGCACGGAATATCTGCAGAGAACCGCAAAAATTAATTATCTGGGACTATTGATTGATGATAAACTATGCTGGTCACAGCATATAGGGAGCTTAGTTAGAAAGCTAACACCATTGATTGGAATTTTTAGAAGAAATGTTAACCTGCAGAGGCATGTTGCGAGCTTAATTTACAATGCACACTTTTTGTCGCACATTCGTTATGGCATTATAAATTGGTCGCATTGTACGATAGGCTTGAAAGATGATATAAGGATATTAATGAATAGAGCATTAAAGGCGCTATACCGGCTGCCGTGGGATACTAGTTCTCTGCTTGTCTATCAGTTTGTATGTCAATTTACCTTGCAGCAAGTAATTCAAATTGAAAAGGCGAAGTTTATGTTCAGTATAGTAAATAGGACTATACGGTCAAATCTAGTAGTGGAAAAACATCAGGATATTCATGAATACCTCACGAGAAATAGGAATAATATAACACTAGGCAGGCAAAGAACTGAAAGAAGACGACAGGAGCTGTTAACCACGGCTGCACAAATCTTTAATGCTCTGCCGATTGATATCAGGACTACTCCAACACTACCACTATTCATGAAAAAAATAAAGAAATTTTTGTTGACCTAGTTTTCGCATTTACTGCAACTCACAGCATTTTACTGTATATATTTTGGTTTTTCTTATGTTTGCATATCCAATTCCTATTTGAGGACGTCACTGGCCACTATTTTCTTGTGGTCTCTGGGAGCAGCTGTAATGCAATTGTGACGGATTTTCCCAACTCTCATACCAACCTTGCTGACTGAGAGGGGAGCACTGCAATTATACTAGAATTGGACTAGAAATTTAAGAGACATTGTGTTTTAAAACTTGTTAAATAAGTGAATGAATGAAAAATAATAAATAAATAAATAAATAAATAAATAAAAAAAAATAATATCAAATGCAAATAAACGGGAATGGGGTTATGTAAGATCGAAGAGAATATTCGTTCATGTGTGGAACATAGTATGGTAAAGCTTTAAATATTGATATTTTTTTATTGAAGCTGTAATTAGAATAAATATTCAATATTTTATTACATGTACTGCGGCAAATTTCTGTTAGTTAATTTATGTTTTTCGGTTTAGTGTTTTCGTTTTTCGATGTGCAAACGGCCTAAGGAATATTTTATGTTATAGGAAATAAGCTTCCAATAAAAATAGTAATTTTGAATATAGGTATTTGGAATTTGTTGACTTATTATATGACTGTTAAAGCGAAAATGAGACTTGAAATTAAGATAGTTTTCACACCCCTGTCAACAAAAATGGACCCATATGAAATAAGTAAAAGATCAAGCAGTCCATATTATCATAGATGGCACAAGAACTAGATGTCGCATGGCATATTAAGCAGAGTATACAAATTGTGAAATGGGTAGTGCATTCTGGAATTGACCACAACACGGTTTAGAGTAGCCGAGACCAAATGTTTTTTTAACAACAGTTTTGTATTCGTTTGATCGACCTCCTCAACACTTCAGATACGAAAAAATATGAATCACTCGATGTACACATCAGTTCAAATGTTGTGGTCCATTCCGGAATGGACCACCCAGCCATATAAATTTTGTATACTTTTTTGGTACGGCATGCGACATCTAGTTCTTGTGCCATCTATGATATTATACATGTCAGTGATATAGGGAAACACTTGCGGTTTAGTACAAACTGTAATATTGAAAGCCGTCTGTCTCCGGTAGAAGGCTCGATTACCTGTTTTTGTTATCCAATTAAGGGGTAACGCCACTCTAAATTTTTTGAAAAATAGTTTTTTTTATTGGCTTAAAAAATAGTTTAAGAATAAGAAGAAAAAAATCCGGTGCGAGAAAATTTTTTTTACCTTTGAAAGTGGAGGTCGGCACCAAGTGCGTCAAACTTGCTCCGAAAGGACTACCTGAAACACAATTAGAGCTTTTCAGCCAGCTTTATCGCCAGCTTTCTTCTAAAGCTGACAGAAAAAACCGAAATGAACACAACTGACCTTTTTGACATTTGCAAGTGGGATTGCAGACTAACGGTAAATTTTTTTTTACCTTCATTTTTAATTTTTTCCAATAAAAAACTATTCTCAAACTTTAAACGCGGTTTTCTCGAAACACGGTTTTTCAAAATGGCACGCAGCATAACTCGAACAATTTTCATATTTTCGACTTGAAATTTTGACCAGATGTGAACATTAAAATTATCTAGAGAATGCCGTACGGGATTTTCAATTACTTTATTAGTTGAATTTTTATTAACAAAAAACCTGCCGTTTTTTTCGTCAAAAATCAAACTTTTTTTTCAAACGTGCCAAATCTACAAAAATTAATATTTTTAAAAATTCGTACGGCATTCTCTAGCTATAAGCTTCTAGATTAACGGTTTTTTTTTGTTTTGGTCTAGATTCAAATGTGCACCAGTGGTGCTGCGTGCCGCGGAGCCCTGCAAGCAAAACATGTCCCGGGAAGATGGCTGTGAAGCCGCCATTTTGTTTTTTTTTCGATGTCAAAAATATATCAATTAAGTTCAATGTATGCCCGATAATATCCTTATGGCCAGTTTCACAGTCTGAGTTTAAACCAAATATTTAGTTTAAACTGGACGAATGAGTTTCACAGTTTGGCTTAAACCCCGGTTTAAACTAGAGTTTAAACCGTGCCCTTCCTCGGTTTAAACTCAAGATAATTTTATTTTGACAGTAGCATTGTTTTTTTTTTGTATCAAGAAAATAATTTCATCATGGATTTAGATTTAGACATTTCTAGCGATGAAGACAATTTTTTTGAGTTAAATTTACAACTCTGGCGACGACTGAGAGTAATTACAAATCGGCCAAATCATTTTAATTAGTGGGACGACGTTGATTTTTATGCTAGGTTTAGTTTAAGTAAAGAACTTTGTCACTTTGTCTTCGAATCTATTCTTGTCCGTCTTCTTGCGCTCTATTATATATCTCTTTTTTATGCATTAGTGAAGGCAATAGCTCAACTTCACTTATGCTAAAATTTTCATCCTTTTTTAATGTTGGCATATTTAAAGCTAGAAAATATAACTACATATTTTTAATTTTTTATTTCTGATCTGTTTACTTTTTCCGATTGGCACAATGGTGGCGGTAACTAATTTATTTCACAATTTAATCAGTACTACCAACGTTACTAAAAGAATGCACTGTGAAACTCGATTTGGTTTAAACTATGTTTAAACTTGGAGGGTGGTTTAAACTAAACCTTGGTTTAAACTGTACTGTGAAACTGGCCATTAAAAGGTTTTTTTCAAACACCTTTAATTTCGCGAGAAAAAAATTCGTGACAGACTACACACTTCCTTTAATTCAGTTATCAGGTATGTGTACTGTCTTTCAGGGCGGGTACATAATTTGCGTGGTTACACAGTTGATTTTCCTGACATCACCTTCGAATGGTACTTAACCCTTGTGTATAGAATTATATAGTGATTGCGAAACAAAGTTTGACTTAGTACCTTGTTATATTGTAGAGGCGCTGCTACAGCACACGTAACCATAGGGAAGCCCACGGTACAGAGATACAAGGTATTCTCATTAAGAACCACGTTCCGCTATTTGTGTCCGAATGTATAGGAAAGTACGGTACAGAGAACACAATATTCTCTCTACTCTCTCTGTCCTTTCAATAGAAATGTATATACGTTATAGGACGAAACACGTCACAGCTCTAGTGTCAAAATGTTAATGAGAATACCTTGTATTCTATAAGTATATACCTTGGGGTAAGCCAGCAATGCCTCACTCCAATATAAAATCAGCCATGCCTCGACCTGATGTAGGGAAGACCGCAATGTTTCTGCATCAGTTCGGCTTACCATTTTAAAGGAGTTTATACCGAGAATGCGCTTGTAGTACCAAACTTACCTACACTCGTAGAAAATTTGACAGCGGTTGTCATTTTCATTATAATTTTGTGAATAGGTAAAAAAAATTATATTTGTCAGCTAACAGGTTCCGTATTTCCCGAAAAATTTGTATGTATGATATTTCTTACGCATTCAAAAGTTTATATACTCTCTTAATTACAAAAATTTATTTAAATCTTTTAGAAGAAAAATCTACGGGATCGCCAATGCTTGGAAAAATATCGATACACAGATATTTCCATTTTTTTTTTTAATATCGATATCCTTAGTATCGTCGTTACGATATTTGTTATCATATGTATAAATATAGTACTACGCATGTCAAATTAAAGGTCGAGTACTATCGAGTGGTGTACTCTTTTCTGATTCAGAAATTTTCTCGGCACATTTTTGTCGCTGGAAAACTCATTTCCATGCACTTGGGTAACATACACCCCAGTTACTACATTTCGTATATATTTTTCCGTTCTTTCTTTCAGGGACATTGGTGCTCTGTTATGAAAATTTTTCTCATAGGAAGTCATTTTCCACGACGCACAATCACGAGAGAAAGAAAGTTTATTTTTTCATTTAAGAAAGTCACTAAAAAATACATCCGATCGCCACAGCTTTCCCCCGCTTAATAGAAACAAATTTTGTTAATAAAATATGCTCAGAGTATCATAATTTGTCGTTTAAGACACCTCTCATGTATGTTCATGTCGGGCCTAAAATTGTATAAAAAGAGGGCATTCGAGCAGAATTTTATTTTTTGCAATAAACTATTGAAATATCGATATAACAATATTTAAAGTATAAAAATATCGATACGAATGACCTGTATCTAAGGGGATAAATATTGATACATCGAATATCGTATTGGTATCGGCCATCATAAATTGGTATAGCATTTAAAAGCTGTTTAGACCACTTTCAAATGGTTATAACCATAGCCCACACAGGGAAGGATATTGGCACTTTTTACGGGTTAGACGTATTCGGGTGTAGGAAAAAGTCCGTGCTACCAAGTTTCGATCGGGAGTACGGGCAGCATACCAATACTACAGCAGCCAGTCATTTTGAAATTGCGAAATTTCTGAAATTTCTCATCGGACGGCTGTACAGATGTTTATTTGCGATTTGAGGTGATATTATAATAATTTAATAATCATTACGTGTTGTGAATTTGTGATACAGTTATTGTTTATATTAAAAACTGTGACTTAATTGAACACGCACACAATTACTTTCGGTAATCACATAAGGAACTACTCGAAGCAACATTGTTATGGCACGTATAAGCCAAGGGAAGGAAAGGGAAGTTATCCCAGCATTGGCATCGATGACTACTATGCAACGAGGTAAGAACTAAAGGAGATGCAAATGAGGAAATATCACGTACCCATTTCTAACACATTGACACTGATATTGTTTGTACATAAGCGTCGTAAAATTTGTACGCCTGTACACAATTGTACATCCTGTTGGCAATTTTAATCGCTTTTATTTTCACATACTTAAAAGCATTTACTGAATTTGCAAACATGAACATAAAAAAGTTAATAATTAAGAAGAAAAGTTCAGTGATAAAAAGTTTTTGAGTAATATTTGCTTCGTGCCCCTACGGTTATTTCATGAGTTTTCCTGCGTCAATGCGCCAAGCCCAAATCAAACGAAACCTAGGTATGGATCTGACAGCGAAGACCAAAAATGGCGGAATGAAACATATGTACACAAATGCAGGGCAATTTTGGGTACGCTCATGTACACGAATCGTACATATGATTGCATCTACTTTAGTTATTACCTCGTTGCTACTATGACACAATGACAGCATCGTGAAATACAACATTCAAATGTACCTGAACTGTCAAAAAGAAGAGTTTTAGTGATGTGCTGAAATGTATGTAGAAAAAAAAATCGGAAATCGATAAAAAGTGGCAAATGACTGAGAAACTCTGCAGCTATATTAATAGGGACAAGGTTAGCGTAAATAAACAGACGGAAATTAAAAACAAAAACTATTTATTCTTCTATCCTTTTTTATTAAATTTTTATATTCCTTATTCTTACCTCCCCCGTGTAGGACGACCCGTTGTCGGCCTCCAATCAGTGTTGGGAGATTGAGGGAATTCTACCATATTGTGGGAATTTCCTCACCCTCAAAAAATGTAAAATTGAAAAGGGAATAATCGCGTCTCCTAGAACAACCAATCGTGGGAAAATTATACACAGAAATATTATCTTAAATTTTACACATAAAATTGAATTTTTCTGCATAATTAAGACAATAGTAATTGTACAAAGGAATATTACTAAAATAAAAAAAAGTTTAGAAAATTTATATCTACATATTTATTGAAATGGCACGTTGAAAACCATGAAATTAAAATATCAATCACTTCTGAAATAAAAGCTTTGAGAACTTGAAAGATAAGCGTATCCCTTTGAGACAAGAGCGATCCTGAAAGAAGTACAATTTAAGCGCTTTTAAGGTAAAATTTAGAAGCTCTATTCACTTCGGTCCCAGCCTCTGTGCTGGTAACAACTAATCAAAAACAAATACTGCAAAATTGAGCCTACAACTAAAGTTTATAGTTCTAATCAAGTATAATTACTCCAAAATGGAGCCAACAATTAAATAAAATAAATCTAATTAATACTCTAAAAGGTTAATCAAATAATAGTGAAAATAAACCCACACTTTTACAACTTAAAGCAAAATCATCCTGTACGCGTGGCGCAGCAAACATAACCTAATATTAATGTGGAAATACCAGTATTAATTAATTACGATCTAATAAATAAACTAATCTAACAAATCAATTATAGAACAACTATTATCCATAAGATAGTTAAATTGGTCCCCAACTACTATAGTTAACTTATAGGGTCGGGCCAGGAGAGGAGAAATTGCAGCTCCCAATTAGTGGAGCCAACAGTTTCGACTCTGAAACCAAGTATAGAAGAAGAAGAAGCTCTATTCAGAAAAATTAGGAACGCAGTCAAAAAGAGTTCTATAGCCATCACTTGGAAGTTCTATTTAGAAGATTAGTCTAGTGAAGCGCTTCTTTGGAAGCATGCACCGTTGCCTTTGTCCATACCCATGTCCTAACATCATAGAAATGTTTACAGTTGCAAGCGCCTTACTACTGTTCTCGAGTAGCAGTCTTGAAGGCCTCTTAGTGAGATTAAGGAAGATGCACTGCGATGATTATTTAAAAAGCTCATTAAAGCTTTTCAAAAGATATCTTCAAAAGTCTTCTTCATCCCATCATTTAGCATACCTCCTGGAGTGCTTCTTTAGAACAGTTAAATGCTTGCATCTGCGTAGTAAAAAAGTAATGAACTGGGATAAAGAAGGGAAGCGATGCGAGATTCTAGGCAAGCATTTTTTCCCAAATGTAATGGAAAATGCGAATAACAAGAACATATTTTTATAGAGGAAGAAGGCATTTCATGAATGAGCTTTTTGGTTAACTGTTAGATATGTAGTTTATTTGAAATTGTTATCATAAAAATGAATTTGTTTTGAAATATTACTTTAGTTGTTCCTTCTAGCGTATTTTAAGGAATAAATTTTTAAGAAAATATTGCGGCTTTCCCCCCTACATCAGGGCGAGGCATCGTTGATTTTATATTGGAGTTGCTGGTTTTTACGGCATCAAGACATCGATCCATCGTTGATTTTATATTGTAGCAAGGTTTTACTGGTTGTTCTACTTTCCTTTAGATGTTATTACTTTGGTTATGCTCTTATAGCTTGTCCCTTGAACCCCTTGTCTATACTTCAGTTGCAGAACTTTCAGCGACTGAGCGTGAGCAAAACTGTTCAAAATTGTACAAGTGTAGCCATCTGACACTATTAACAAGGAAGCATTTTCGCAATCACTATATAGTTTATACACAAGGCGTATATACTCCGCAATCCCATCTTTTTGTTTAAAATAATTTCACACCACAATATTTATTTTTCAGATTAGAGTTTGTTACCCGGGGGTTACAGGAGATAGTATAGTTTGCATGCAAACCTCCCTTCCAACGCGATTTTAAACTTGACAGCAGAAGGCAGTACGATTGATGTCTTATCATCTTGCATGCAAGTTCATTTAAAAAATTGCATTGAGACGTAAAGTCTTGGTATATTGGAAAATTATAACAATAAAGTAGCAGAATGATAAAAACCCAAGAAAAATTGAAGAGGAAGGTGTCGGTAAATGATGTAATGCAAAAGATCCCAGAAAATCTCATTTTCCCAGCATAAATTTATCTCAACCATTCTTTTCCGCCATCTTGAAAACTATATAATGTCAAAATACTTTTTCAGCATGCAAGTTCGCTGAAAGTTGCTGCCTGCATTGCAGTAGGGATTACACGTGCAAAGTATAGCAGAGCAAGTTGCATGCAAGCTGTACTATCTCGAGTAACCCCCGGGTAGGTCCTACGTTTTCCACTTAAGATTTTAAATTTGTACTAAAATGTTTATATGTTTTTGTATGAAAGCTTTTTAAACTAGCTAATAAAGAACTACTACTATTTAATCTAGTTATTCCTAGCCATGCACCCAGACCCATTGCTTTCTTCGCGTAGCCGGAACCGTCTTTCAACTGGATGTCTTAACACGTCGTGCTGGCCTCGTTCTTCGTTAGACCAAATACTCTAATCTATTTTTATTTTCTTCGGACTACCCACTCACACACAAATTTTTCTCTCACTGTTCGGCGTGGTGATAGCAGTGCACCTTTCATTTCTGTAAAGTTTTTTTTTTCTCGATATAATTTTTTTGGACAGCAGGAGATGGATTTCGTCAGCATAGTTAGAATTTTAATATTATCTCGTTAGTTTAATCTTAGTATATTTTCTAGTTCACTCTGCCATTCCTATTATTACTCGAGTAATAGTGTTTTGATACATAATGGCCCTAATAGCCAAAGTTGCTCTTTACAAATAAATAAAATTAAAAAAATTAAAGTGGGACAAAAAATGTCATAATCGAAACTATGAAGACGATTAATTCATAACTTTAATTCATAATCTTCGGAGGGTTTGCTGTTTTTTTCTTTTTGAAAGAGATAAGATTACGCGGTGTAATCAACGATTTATTCTTCTGAACATACTTAACAGAAATAAAGATAGATAGATTTTCGTTATTATCTTACAAGAAACTTTACAAGAAAACGTTACAAATTAATTCAGATAAAATAATGATGGCTGTCTTTAATTTACATTATATTTGACGAATTCTATTTGATTTTTAATAAATTTATCAAATTTAAGTATCACCATTCTGGTGACCTATCCTTTGAAAAAGGATCTCCTAAATGATACATAATAATAATAATAATAATTTATTAGCACTAAACGTACTTTTCACAAAAAACAATACAATTATTTATACTACCTCTTAACAAATTACTATGACATAGCTCGAATATATTCTATACAAAGTTTTACAAATACATTTATATTTATTTCTTCCTTTATCACTAGTGGCAAATTATTATACAATTGAAACCCCTTATATATTAATGAATTCTGTGTATCTGATCTATTGCAGCTAAGTAATCTTATATTTAGATCTGCATTCCTTAGATTATATGGCTGCGCATCCGTCACCATTGTTACTTTCTCTCTTAAATATGACGGCAGATCCCCGTTCTTGATCCTAAATATAAATTTCAACACGTTAAGATCAATTCTCTGTGTCACATTCATCCACTTAAGAGCTGAGAGCATCCACCTAATTGATGTGTATCTATTACATTGCAAGATTATCCTCATTGCCCTATTTTGATGTTTCTGTAGTCTGTCCTTCGCTGTACGTGTGCATAGAAAAAGTACCGTCGAGCAGTATTCGAAATGAGGTTTTATAGTGACATTGTAGATTTTAATTGCACTAGCTAGTGAAACTGATTTTCTCAACCGTCTAAAATATGATATCTTTTTCCCAATCTTTTTACATACATAATCCACGTGTTTATTGAAACTTAGTTTATTGTCCAACATTATACCTAAATATTTGATGTCATCAACTAATTCAATTCGCTCATTCTCGATTGCGATCGACACATTTATTTTGCTGTTTAATATCATACATTTTGATTTACTAGTATTTAATTTCAGCCGATTGCTATTCATCCATGCTTTAACTTTGTTCAGATCGCTTTCTATTTTTCTTTTGATATCATCTATGTTTTCCCCAGTACAAAATATCAGTGTATCATCAGCAAACAGCATGAGATTTGAGTGGACTATTACTTGCTTTAAGTCGTTTATATAAAGCAAGAATAATAGTGTTCCTAAGACTGATCCTTGTGGAACCCCCATTTCAGTTTCAATCGTTGTTGAGCGAGCTTCGTTGACCTTTGTTCTCTGCGTTCTTTTTCTTAGATAATCCACAAACCAATTCAATTCACACCTTTTAATTCCATACTTGTCCAATTTCTCAATCAGAATATTTCTGTCCACCGTTTCAAAGGCTCGTTTCAAGTCAAGAAAAACAGCTACAATTGCTTTCTTTTGGTCTATCTCTTCCTTCCAGTAGTTGACAATAAAATTAATTGTCGTCTCACATGAATGCTTTTTTCGAAACCCGGACTGTTCTGGGATTATTATATTATTCCTTTCCAAATATTTTTCCACCTGAATTTGTACAGTTTTCTCTAATATCTTCTCGAAGACCTTTAACATGTTTATTGGACGAAACTCCTCACACTTCTTTGTATTTGTTACTTTGGGTACTGGTACTATAAGTGATTCTTTCCATGATTGAGGAAACCTACCCTCTTCAAACGACTTATTAACGATATACTTAAGGGCTGTTCCTATGCCATTCCAATTATCTCGAATTATTCTTGCATTCATTCCACCGAAATCATGTTTCTGGTTAATTACTTCACACGTTGATTTTAAATCGTTTTCAGTAACCTTGCTGAACTGAAAAACGCATTGCCTATCTTCTATGCCATTTTCATATTTCCTGTACGGTATTGTTTGGTTTATATTCCTTATACTGTCTATGAAAAATTTATTAAAGCTTTCCGCAAGCTGTTGACTATCCGAGATTTTTCCGCCATTGAACTTCACTTCTTTCAATATAGCAATGTTGCGCATACGCATATAGCCTTATACTCGCACCGCGAAAGTAAAAAAGTGAAGTTGCACTGTTGCGGCAACCGGCGAATGGCGGGGAAACGAAATAGCTTACAGCGGCATACTGAGCTTTCTGCGACTACGACGGCTATGAATGTATAACATTAAGAACTGGTAGCGGCTTCAGGCTTCAATGTCTAGTCAAAAATTTTGCAATTTTACCGGTTCTATGTATATTTATAAGAAAACTTAATGCTTATCTAGACTCGTAGAATCGTAGGAATCCAACTCTTTAGAACATATTATTATCAGTCAACACTACCACCACCATAACCAATAATGTATACATATTTGAAGAAAAATAGAGTGATTCTGCGGAAGCTTGTGTCACTATGACAACTGTTCTTTTTTTTTTAAGATATTTTGCTTTTCGCACGACCTTAGATGTTAGATAAGACATTAGAATATAGTTGCAGTGGTGATATGTATAAAATTTGTGTACATGAGCGTAAATTTGTTCGTGGTGTTTATAGCACGGAATAACACATTCAACCAAGGGCGATATATAGATCATAGATTATTATCGGTAGGCAGACTTACAATTAAAGAAAAAATTTCAGTGTTTTTGTCGAACAAAATAAATTTATTAGCTAGGTACCTACTGTCGTTTAATTAGATTCAAATGTCCCATTTTAAACTTTTATGTCCGCTAGGTAATGGAAAAAAGTTAACTTACCAAAATGTTTGGTAGCTTTATTACAAAATGTACTAAGTAGGTCACTATATACATATACAATAGACATGATCTTAGAGTGTAAAAACTAAATGGAGTTGTCTTTACAGCATACAAATAATTTCTGACCTTTTTTTCACTTTTCGCATTGCGTTTCATACTCAGACAACTTACATCTAGATGTGAAAAACTCCACATAAACCCGGAGCACTTTTTGAAAGCTCTTTAACTTTTTATTCAACCAAAGAAAGTTATCATTGCGAAGAATTTATGTGGCATAATACATCAAGAGAGAGAGAAAGTGTAGAGCTTTCTATTAGAAGGCCATTAGCTCGTTTTAGTGAGGTTTTGCACATTTAGATGTCTCAGCTCTAAGTTAATAAACAACACATTTCGAACTAAGTGTTTTCGAATAAGTGTTCCATCAATATGGTCTAAACATTTTGTGATATTGTTACCGAAAACAAGAAATAGAATAGAATAGAATAATCAAAACATAGAATATATAGAACAAAAGTGCTAAGATATTGCGACCTTCCAAAGCTTAAAAAGTCAAGAATTTCATGTGTAACATAAAAAATTGGTAATATAATATAATTTGAATAAATTTAAAAAAGAGCTTACCTTTTTTACCTGTTCATTTTCTTGTTGAGGAATTGTGATGTTAAATGTGATTCCACCGACAGCATTCTCCTGACTTGTAATTACAAGATTTTCATTAGCACTACCACTAGCAGCTGCTTCATTCTCCGACTTATCTGAATGCATTTTCTCAAATATACTTTCAATATCAGCTTCCGATATTGAATTTGTTTGTGTTGTTGTTGCCAATGTGTTGGCATTCGTATTTCTTACTTCTTGTCGAATAAGGCTTTGGGAAGAGGTTGTATTTACCATACTTGTCTTTTTGCTTTCTCGTTTATGCGTCTCCATATGTTGGTTGTAATAGTTCTCTTGAATAAATGTTAGAGAACAAATATTGCATGAGAAGAAATGTATTCCCTTCGTATCTAAGCCATCAGAAGACTCTCTTAGAGCCTCATCGATAGTATCCTGCAATAGTTTTTGCGTTGTTAAAACATGTGAGGGTTGAGCCTGCTGTATAACTTTATTTGAACTATGCGTCTTGAAATGTTCAACAAGCATTTCTCTTTGCGAAAATGAAGCCGAGCAAGTGCCGCATTTGAAGTAGTTAGGTTGATGTGATTTTGCGTGAATACTTGCCTGCTCTCTAGTTTCAAAACGGTTTGAGCAGAGTCTACATTTGAACGGTTTTACCTTTATGTGCTTTTTCATATGATCCTCATAGTTCCCTTTATCCGTTGTCTTATACGGACACATTGTACAGGAATATAGTTGTGAAACATTCTCTGTAATTCTCATTTCCGGGTGATTTAGGTCTATATGCTTTTTCAAAGTGGTCTCATTTACAAAATTTGTGTTGCAAGTATTGCAAACATGATCAGTTGAATGCTTTTCAGTGATGTGCTGCTTAAGTGCTTGCATACTAGCGAACATTTTTTTGCACGTCTTACACTGATATCCATTCTGTTGTTTGCAAGTCTCGTAATGAGGTTGGAATTGTTTTAAATCTGTTGTTTTGAAATCGCATGACATACATTTGTATATTTTAATAGGACCTTTTCTTGGTGCCTGCTGTAGCGTTGTACTGCTCTGTGATAAGAACTTTGTTTGAGTCGCTACAGGCGCCCCTTGCTTATCTCCAGCCTCAAATATATTTGACAACTGATTATCGATTGGATCTCTACTTTGAACAGTAATTTTTCTAGTCACGTTATCTTGTTCGTCATCGCCAATGACTTTACGGCTAACTAAATTGCCGCTATTCATTTTTTGCATTTTTACAGGGGGCGATGAAGGCACTGCTGATTGCCGATCGTCGTCGGATAAATTATACTTTTTATATAAAAAATTGATAATATGTGTTCTGACTCGCTCTCCGTCCATCTCAAGCCGGTCCAAATGATTCAGCATAGTTACACAACGTTTGCAAATTACATCGTCTACACTAATTATTACCATGAAGCCCTCTCCTATTATTTGACCTATTTTGTTGGGCAGTTTCGTATTTGAATGCGTTGTAGTAGACTCACTCAAAACAGTACTTTGACTTCCAGCCAGATCATCGCAAATATAGCATTTGTTTGATGTAATTTGAGATTGCTGTAGAACATGAGTTTGGCTGTTATGTATCCCGCCCTGGCTTATACTTGTATTTGGAATTGTTGCAGCTTTTTGTTTTAAAATTCGTGGCTGCGTTGGACCCGTCACAGTGACAGCACCACTTGACAGTAAATTGTGTATTTTCCTCACAGCATTCATTTGGCTCTCTTGTTGCTGATTGGTTGCACCGTACACCTAAAACAAACCAAATATCGAATTACATCAATTGAAGATTGCTGTTTAATTGCACAATAGACGAAAAAATTTGAATCAACTAAGCTAACGCGCGTCCTCAATGACTATGCTGGTGTGCCTACGCTTGATCTGTGATTGTATAGAAAACTCATTCACTTTGTTAGCGCCAAAATAAATTACAATTTTTTCACCTAAAAACACTTCACTAATTGATTTTTCTTATTATTTACCTTCCGAACATTTGGCTGTAGCATTTTTTTCATAATCACAATTAAAAATGCGCCAGAAGCGCTCTACCAAACTTCAAAAGATAAATAACTCGCGGACCACTGAAACAAAACTAAAGAACATGGCGGCCGTGCGCTGTGCCCTGAAATTAGTGCACTGCACGAAAAATTTTAAATTCTGTTTAAAATAATAATTGCAATTTATTAACACTTAATTAATTATTAATTTAATAATAGCATTAACTGTGATAACTTTATTTAAAAGTAAATTATTTTCGAAATTCTGGCTTCTATCAATTTTGGTAGCGATTTGACCTATTGTCATGGTACTTCCGGCACGGTCTACAAATAATAATGGTTGTACTGCAGCAAGAACTGTCAGTAATATGAGACGTCGTCTGGTGCAAAAAAATTAATATTTATATGGGAGCAAACGCATAATTTTTCATTATTATAAATGTAAATATTTAAGAAAATCGATTATAAAAAGAAGATACAAAAAGTTTAAAGGGTTTTCAATCAATATAATAAAATTAGTATATTAATTAGTATTAGTTAGGTACTTTATCACACATTTTCCTGTTTATTTATCATGCCATTCCCTTTATTTTGTTTTTAGATAATATGTACTAAATGTTTATTTATTTTTGATGCTTTTAAAGCTGCTTATAAACAATTTATTAATGAATTTAGAGATTCCATTTTGACAATGAAGTAAAAAATGATAATCGAAAACCTTTAATTATTGCAGTAATAGGTACATGCAGAACGAAAAAAAGAATTAATAAGTTGAAAAAACAACTTAATCAGCATCAAGATTGTTAATTCATTTAAACTAACAATAACTGGTTGAACTGCCACAACTCCTGGTCTAGAAAAAGCAAGTGAAATCTAATGCTACTCTAGAATCTAGTAAGAATAGAATATAATAGGAGTATATTTAAAAGGCATCTAGTTAACAACTTTGTGAATGCAAGGCGCAATTTTCAATGGCTTTCTTTAAGGAACATTCAAGGTGACGCATATTACATCCTGCAATCCTCTTGATCCTCATTAAAATATTTTTACCCACTGCGAAGTTTCACAAAACAAAAACAATTACATATTTAATTCAATGTTCCGAAAATATTTTCTAAATTTTAATTGTTTTCTCAGTAAAAAATCAAGTTAATAGCTCCTCATAATACGTCCATGATAGAAGTGAATTTATTTTTGAGTTTTGAACTTTTGTGAATAAGATTTATAAGGATATTATTAGTAGTTCAGCTTCGATTTAATGGGTGTGTTCTTTTGCATTTTGTTCTAGAGCTCCCATGTACTGGAGAGAACAAATTGTTCTGTCGATTGAAGTGATCTACTTGTACTGTTCGCTTAATTTATAAATCTACTAAGAAAATGTATGGCGTTCTTTTGTGTATCTTTTGCTTTGCCCTGTTCTGCGGACATAAAAGAACACAACTATTATGTACCATTCGTAATCGATTGTGATTATAGACGAATCTAGTGCACAACTCTGTTCTTTCTGGGTAAAAGCTACCCAGTTCCACGATCAAGGATGATGCATTTATATATGTGCGGTGTGATAAAAAAAAAACTTCGTGCTACACTTTTTAGTCATACTGCAGTACCGTCAACATAACAAAGTTATAATTTCGAACATTTTGTGTTTCACATTATTTCTTATAAATTTTTACCTATAACTTAATCTCTGATATGTCTAAGCATGTAGTTAAAATATGTCAACGCAATTCATGCCAACATGCCTGGAATGGCTTTTTAACACTTTGCTAAATAGTAAGTATTTAACTAGAATAATTCTATTTAGAAGTTTGGGACATAAGAGTATTTAGGAGTGCCAAACATACAACTAGAGGTATGTATTATCGAAAGTAAACTCTGAAAGTTTTGGCACCAAAAGTAAACAATATGGCGCATGTCGAAATTATTACAAGCTTTTCCGGTTGATCAGTGTCATTTCATCAGAAAATGGTGGATTTATAATACACACATATGCATATGGCATGGCACACACATGGATTAAAACTGGATTTGTAAGCGAATGTATGCATTTACGTTTAAATATGTATATATATGCCTTCACCTTCCCCCTTCCTACATCGAAATCGAACATCCCGTTTCTACGGTGATATGACGTTTGCCGACGGGTAAACAAACGCAAAGCAATTGCTATTAGAGATGTAAGATGTCCAATTTTAGAGGGAAAAGTATTATTTTATAAATGAGCAATTAAGTTATTTTCAATTTTTACTTGAAAATGAGAGGGGCATTAAAATGGGTTGAAAAAGTTCATGAACACAGCGAAAAATCTGATTATGCAAGGTATGTGTACTGACTCTATTTAACTTTTTCATTATCACAAATTACAATATATTTTCAAGGAAGGAAAATAAAAAAAGTTTTAAATGGGACTACAGCAAAGAATTTTGCTAAGTGGGACTCCACTCTATACTATGTAGACCACCCATTAACTTTTGTTTTATTGAAATAACTGTGGCTGGTTCTTGGTTATGAATGAAAAACGAGCTGTACCTTGAATCAAGTGTAGTCTATCTAGTAGTATGTGCAGAATTGGTATGACTATGCAATATGCGCGTGTTAAAAGCTTTTCAATGGCTAGATTGAGATAAACCACAAGCGAAACAGTAAGCTAATTAGATGCGTTTAGGATGTATAGCCTTATCACCGTACCAGTTGGCAAATACTAACGAAAGATTAGGATAAAGTTAAATTATTTTTAGAACAACTATGACTGAAGTCACAATGATTAATGTTTACAATGAATAATGTTAGATTTCACGAGACTGAAAGAAAAGTATTATATCTACCTTGGAAGTCAAGATTTCTAATTCTGAAACCATTACTATTTTATTGCCAACTGATATCAGTTTATTGTGAAATATCGCGCCAAGAAAATATTTCAACCGATTTTGTAGATAAACCACTTTTTAATTAACTGTTCGCTGAGCCGACAAATTCAGAATGCAGTCAATCAATTTAATTTATTTAGCGATTAAACTTTGCCATTCAACATTAAATGTTATGTTAAATTTTATTGATTCATTTTTTATTTGCTGATGGGTATTTGATTTTATACACTAACCGACGTTTTATTAAAAATTTCTTTCATATATACTCAACTAATAAATACTAACTGCATACAATACAATTTGCCAAACAGCTACATTTGTATTGTATTGAATTAAAAATTAACTGATTTAAGTTCTTCGATTGTATATAACGAACTTACTACTAATAAAAGTATGACAAATCTGCGACTATTCATTGCATACATAATATATATTTTACTAAATAATTAAATAAATGTTTTCTAAAATGTATGGAATCAGTTTCTTTTTAAGAATTATTAATGCCACGTCATCAATTATGCAGACAGATGTAATACCAGGTTTTGTAGGCGCTAGCGCCGAAAATTGCGTTATTGGACAAGGGACTAATGCATTATTTTGCCAATGAAATTAAGTAAACTATTTGCATTAAATGAAGTACCTACTACAAGTGAAATGAAGTCTAATTAGCATTGGAAATTAAAACGGCAATGAATCTTTTTTTATTAGCATTTCAAAATTTCAATGAAATCAATTTGTATTACCCTTAAGTAATGTCAATGAGGAGAATGCTAAAATTTGCATTGAAAAACTGTTCTATTCATATGACTGTGACATAACATTACCATCCAATCTATGAGTCGCTATTAGTTTTAGTTTAGGTGCAAACAAATTTGGAATAACGGCAATCGGTTAAAACAGCTGAAGAACTGGAAGAGTAGTAGTGTCGAAGTAGCTGAGAACTCATGTGGTAACGCGATGGAATTCCTTATATGACGCCACAGATCCACTGAAGCAACAACAACCCATTGTTTACAAAATTAAAGCTTGTCAGAAACTCAGTACTTGCAGGAATATTATACATTCATTCAACCGGAATATGGAGACAGCTCGGCACGACCACTTCATTTAATTACTATCCACTCACTGATGAAGGATATATTTTTAAAAATCAATGCGGCTTTACCTACCGTCTTCAGTTCCAATGGAAAGCAGTTATTCTTCGTTAGAATTGTGAACCATCACCTGCGTCAAAATTTACTACAATTTTGAAAAACTAATTTTAGCTAAAGCTAACAATGTTATTCAAAAAATAAAAATTATAACTGTTTTAATGCTTTAATAATCAATGGAAATAAGTTCAAAATTTAATTACTATTTTGACTTATTTTAAAAACTTCTTCAGAATACGAAAGTCTTATAAAATTATAATTGTTTTGTCTGTCCCGACGAACCGTTCTAGAAATACAATCTATATGCGAAAAACCTCATCAAAAATCAAACTTGCACACAATTTCATACGGGCATCCATCTAGGGTATCATAAGAATTGGTCATAGATCAATTCTAGCTTTTTTACTTGTTTCCATTGGAATTGATACTACTTATCCGCAGGAAGGCAACTTAATCTCCACAATGCGCATAAAAAATGTCTTTGTTTAGAGCTTCGTAAATACCACTCGGCCAAATTAGCGCCGAAGTGCATGAAGGCGTACCGCTCAGTAATATTGGCAAAGTTCCCCACCGACGCAGGTCTCTATTAGGTGTTGCCCTCCAAAAATATGTATACTAGGCGCAAGATTTGAGAATCGAATAGACAGTAAATACCCATCGTCAGTGGATTTAAATAATCCTGCTCACTAAAGTTACGATGTCTTCGAAGAGAGGCTCTATGTAGTAGTTCATGTAGGCGCATGAGTCCAATAGTAGGACCAACTTCAGCATTCGTAAACGCATAAATAAGCTAATACAATCTCTTCTTCTCAAGAAACCAGTTTTCTTGGCAATTTTTCCACATTTTTAATAATAACAATAATTTATTAGCACTAAACGTACTTTTCACAAAAACAATACAATTATTTATATTACATTTTAACAAATTTCTATGACATAGTTCGAATATATTCTATACAAAGTTTTACAAATATATTTTCGTTTTTTTCTTCCTTTATCACTAGTGGCAAATTATTATACAATTGAAACCCCTTATAATATGTGTATCTGATCTATTGTAGCTAAGTAATCTTATATTTAGATCTGCATTCCTTAGATTATATGGCTGCGAATCCGTCACCAGTGTTATTTTCTCTCTTAAATATGGCGGCAGATCCCCGTTCTTGATCCTAAATATATGTAAATTTCAACACATTAAGATCAATTCTCTGTGCCACATTCATCCACTTCAGAGTTGAGAGCATGCACCTAATTGATGTGTATCTACTACATTGCAAGATTATCCTCATTGCCCTATTTTGATGTTTCATAGTCATTGCTGTACGCGTGTGCATAGAAAAAGTACCGTCGAGCAGTATTCGAAATGAGGTTTTATAGTGACATTGTAGATTTTTATTGCACTCGCTAGTGAAACTGATTTTCTCAAACGTCTAAAATATGATATATTTTTCCCAATATTTTTATATACATAATCCACCTGTTTATTCAAATTTAGTTTATTGTCCAACATTATACCTAAATATTTGATGTCATCAACTACTTCAATTCGCTCATTCTCAATTGCGATCGACACATCTACTTTGCTGTTTAATATCATACATTTGGATTTACTAGTCTGCTAGTATTTAATTTCAGCCGATTGCTATCCATCCATGGTTTGTATATACATAGTAGATATGCTTGTAAAATTTGAATTTATTATTTAAAATTTTCTGCTTTCATAACAAAGGTATACATTTTCTGGATTGAAGGCTTAGTTTTCTCACATTAAATTTAAGCTCTCAAGATCTTCCTTAACGTTACCTTCGCCCCCACATATACACATTTATATTAAAGTGTCTTCTTAAAATAACGCCAAGAGACTATTTTAGTGATTCGAAAATTTAATCTGACTTCAAAGCCCAGGCATTTCATCGCGTTTTTTGGATATACCAAAAATATGATCGGACCAACTAAGATTGTTGGATATTTCAATGCCTAAGATATTAAGAGGCGAGTCCGAGATATCTTCTCCATTGACGGAAATCGGTTGAGCGGGTTTTGTAGGACGTTTGAGGGATAATAGACAACATTGCGTTTTGGAAGCATTAAGCGAAGACCCGATTCGCTCTGCCCCAATTGAGTATGTGGTCATAGTTTACTGAACTGAACATGTAGCTTCGTTTGTCAATTTTAACATCAGCTATAGAGTCGAACCAATACACGAAACCAAGGGTGCTGTCGTCTACAAAACTATGAATAGGATTGAAAGTGAGAGCTAGACGATCATTAATAAAAATGCGGAAGAGAACAGGAGAGAGCACAGAACCTTGCGGTATATCATGGATTATAAAACGCTCAGAAGTAACTCCGTATTATAGGGAGGGAGAGAAAACTTTCAATCCATTTTAAGAAAAGAAGGTCTAGACCTAATGCCTGAAGTTAAGCTAAAAGAGCAGTATGCCAGACGGAGACCTTCGAGATATCTAATGCGATGATTTCAGATTCACCAAATTTATGGTGAAATCGATTCCATCGCTCGGTAAGGAACGTTAGTAAATCTGCAGTAGAGCGGCTAGCACGAAAGCCATATTGGCGATCGCTAATAAGGTGATTATTTTCTATATATTTCATCAATTGGGTGTTTGAATGTTTCGAAAACCTTTGAAAGAATCGAAGTAAGGGCAATTGGTTTATAATTTAAGGGATCGCTTGCCTCTCCCCATTTTGGGTACTGAACATGTGTAAGTTTCCATGCCAAAGGAAAGGTGTTACGTGCTTGCCTATAGATCTGTGCTCTGAATGGCACAGCTTATATGCCTGAAATGCAGCTTCCTTGTGTTTTAGTCATTGTTAAACCAAGATGTATGGTTAGGTTTAATTTTTTTGTATATTTGCGGAAGAATGATGCTGCGCATCCCAAAACATAAGATCTTGGTAATAAATTCAGAGCAGCACTCTCGACGAAAAACAATCACTACATCCATTGAATCAGACATTATAGTACTCACCCTCGTTTTTAGAGTTCTGTCAGAAAGAAATGAGTTGTGCCACTGAAGCTCTATTCTTTTTATTTCATATGTCAAGATTCTTAAGTAAAATATTCCTTTGTTTACAGTTTCAAATGTTCGTTTGAAGTCTATAAAAACGTATTATTTTTCGAACCAGCATCCAATCCCTATTTTCACCTAAATATGATCCAATTTAATGATCTTTCGCATGAATGTTTGCTGCTTAAGAAATACTGCTCTTGTAATAATAAATTGTTACTTTCTACATATTCATCCAAATGATCCGTTGCTATTCTTTTTAGAACCTTTTCATAGCTCTGTAACATAATGATTGTGTTGGGAACATTTTCGGTTAATAACCACAAATTCATTTCAACATCAAATTGTTCATTTTCGAGGCCTATATTTACCAATTTTATTAATTGTTTGCATTGTGTGAAAAAAAAATGTACTTTAACAGCAATAACTTAATTTGAATTTACTCGGTGTTGCAAAGTTCACTTGAATACTCCATAACTGGGGGACTTCATCAATGAATTTTTTTTTTAAATAACTTTCAAATGCCACACTCCACTTATATTTCTTCCTTGTATGTAGATGTTTTATTAATGCCCAGTCGTTTTCAATGTGAGTCGCATATGGTGACTGTGATGACCCACCATCGTCACGACTCGTTTTTCTCATTCTATTTGGTACAGAGCCGAGTTCCGTTCTTTAGATTATTATCCTCTAGTAGCACCCAATAATGGTTCTGCTGTTCCGTAGAGCATTTCAGCTGACTTCAATAAACCCTTTTTGTACAGACTAATCATCCTTGGAGCATTAAAATTTACCTTGGTTCATCAGTTTGCCGAAAACGTTTGCTGAGAGTACTCATCGACCTATCTTGAATTTTATCGCCCTTTGCAATTATTGTTAGAGCTTTAACGGGGTTTTGGTTTTAAAATATTACTAATAAACTGTTCGGTAAAAGTAATTTTTATGTCTGTAAGAATTTTCACCTGTCACCCTTAGTTTTGGAAACAACCGTTATAATTAGTACCTTAACAAATTTTTTGATAAAATATATATTACCAAAGTAAAAACAGGAGATTTTCTTTTTTATTATTTCAGCATTCATTCGGTCTGCCTTCACCCTGAAGGAACTCAACTTATTGTAGCTGCAGGCGATAAGGTTCTTATTTATGATCCTTCAAATGGAACACATATTGAAACACTAAAAGCGCATAAGGATGTTGTGTATTGCGTTACTTATGCTAAAGATGGCAAAAAATTTGCATCAGGAGGAGCTGATAAATCAGTTATTATATGGACAAATAAATTTGAAGGCCTCCTCAAATATTCGTATGATTATTAACCTAAACTTCAGATTTACCTTCTAATGTTTTATTATAGGCACGGTGAAACAATACAGTGTCTTACTTTCAATCCTATATCACACCAATTAGCCTCATGCTCAACTTCAGATTTTGCCTTTTGGTCGCCTGAACAGAAAGCGGTGCAAAAATATAAAATCGTTTCTAAAGTGAATTCATGTTGTTGGACGAATGATGGACAATACTTGATTTTAGGACTCGCAAATGGATCAATGTCTATTCGAAATAAAGTATATGAAAAACTAGCTTACATATATATGTATGTACATATATTACTTAAAAATAATGTATATTTAAGGCAGGTGAAGAAAAAGGAAAAATCGATCGTCCTGGTGGACCTAGCAGTCCAATTTTCGGAGTACAATGTAGTCCTATAACTTCAGCTAATACCGATACCATCGCTGTAGCTGATTGGGCACAGACTTTATCATTTCACACATTAGGTGGACAAATGATTGGAAAGGAACGAACTTTGGGCTTCGATCCATTATGCATGACTTATTTTATGAATGGAGAGTTTATACTTATTAGTGGATGTAATAAAATTGTGCAGCTATTTACAAAAGATGGTGTAAAGCTGGGAAATCTTGGTGAAGCATTCGATTCGTGGGTTTGGACTCTTACACTACATCCAACATCTCTTTGTTATTATGTTGGATGTCAGGATGGAACATTGGCATGTTATAATATAATTTCATCGACTGTTCATGCGCTTTATCGCGAAAGATATGCTTTTCGTGAGAATATGTGTGATGTAATCATACAACATCTTATTTCTGGCCAAAAGGTTCGAATAAAATGTCGTGATCTTGTTCATAAGATAGCTATCTATAGAAATAGGTTGGCAGTACAATTACCTGAACGTGTTGTACTCTATGAATTAAGCTCGCCCGAAAATCAACCAATGCATTACAAAGTTAAAGAGAAGATTACGAAAAAATTTGAATGTAGCCTCTTGGTAAGTTTTTCTTGTTTTTATACTGTTTCCAGATTTTTGCACCAATATAATATGGTAAGACACCAACCTTCTTGTCTGTAAAGTTTGTTTTTACTCGTTCCTAGTCATTATTGAACGATATTTTTCTAATATTCCAATTTCCTATTAAATTACTTATTAGCATTAAATTGAATTAGGTTAGTACCTTTATTTGGCTAAATTTATTTATTTATTTATTTATTTATTATTTATTGTCAATCTACAACAATTTAACCCAAAACAGTCTGCCCTGTATTTTCAAGTAAATGCTTCCTATCTACCATTCCCTCTTCCAGGCAGCTAGTGCTGGTATTAGGAAGAGGTTGTGAAGTTATCTAACTATATGACAGAATTAGAATTTTTATTATCTACTATTGTACTTAATTATATTCGATTATACTTGACATGTTCAACAGACACCACTACATGGTTTGTGGATAATTGTAAAAATACATTAGTCCAATATATACAATTTGATCCTATGATCACTAAACTGATCCCTAAACTGAATGTCACACAACACCATACTACATTGCCAAGTAAAGTTTTAGTATACTTAGGAATAGAAGCTACTTAGTATTTAGAAATTACAAGCTTACAATTTTTCTACAATTTGTTTCTATTTTACTTTCATCAAAGCTACTATAATAGCACCACCATTACTACTGTTAGTTACAAAGGAAATAAGAGGTAGTAGGTTATAGAATTTTACATGTCCTGGTTGGTAATGTGGTCCCTTACTTTGCTTGCGAAGATGTGTAGTCTGGGAGTATTTTTTATCTCAGTTGGGAGTGCATTGTATACGTCACTAGAAGTTGCTAGTAGTCCTGTGCGCAGTCTGTCCGTGTTTGCTGTAGTCTTTCTTATTTCGTTCCTTCGTCTAGTGTTGTGAGTATGGAGTTCAGAAGCAGTGGTGATCTTCAGGTTTGTTTTGATTAGCTTGTTCATCAATTTGTATATGAATTTAGCCTTCTCCAATTTGATTATCTGATTTAGGCTTAATTTGTTTGTCTTTTGTAATATTTCTCTAGTAGATGTAAACCATGGTATGTTGTATAGTGATTTTATTGCCCTGTTCATTGTTACTTGCACCTTATTTAATAAAAACTTAGAGCATTGCGACCAGATGAGAATGTTGTACTTAAAGTGTGAGAGTATGTGTGCATTATATACCAGATTTGCCGTTTGACTACTTAGGGCCAAATTCATTCCTTTTATAGCCCCCAGTAAAGGGATTATCATATTTATTATGGAGTAGATGTGAGTGCTCCAGTTTAGTTTTTCGTCGAGAGTAAGTCCAAGATACTTTATTTCTTTTACTCTCTGTAGTTGTGTAGAACCAATATTTATCTGAGGGTTTATATCTGCCTTATTGTGTTGTCGAAAAATCATAAATTTAGTCTTATCTTCGTTTAGCGACAATTTGTTACCATTAGTCCAGAGCTTGTATTTTACGAGGTCATCATTTATGATTTCCTGTAAGTCTTCACTAGTCTTAGCATTGTAGATAATGTTTGTGTCATCAGCAAAGATGTGGTACTCTCCCTTTAGACTTGCATTCTGTATGTTATTGATATAAAGTAAGTAGAGATTTGGGCCCAAAATGGAGCCTTGAGGTACACCCGTGTGGAGGATTTCCGGGTCACTGTGCACATTTTGTATCCTAGTGTAAAGTCTTCTGTCTGATAGGTAGCTTCCAATCAGTTTATTGGCGACACCTCTTATTCCCAGTTCATCCAAGAAACCAAGGAGGAGCTGATGATCAACTGTGTCGAAGGCCTTCCTCAAGTCTATAAAAACTGCCCCTA
This sequence comes from Dioctria linearis, assembly GCA_963930735.1. Taxonomy (NCBI): domain Eukaryota; kingdom Metazoa; phylum Arthropoda; class Insecta; order Diptera; family Asilidae; genus Dioctria; species Dioctria linearis. The sequence continues at coordinate 114,922,931 of OZ005743.1, read as the reverse complement.
CATAGCCACCCTTATCAAGGTACTGGTTTATAATATTCATTGTCTCGGAAGTTGCCGATAATGTTCCACTATGTTCTTGAAAACTAAATTGTTTTGGATCATAACCACCCATTCTGGTAATAAAGTTTCTAATTCTCTTCTCAATTATTTTTTCATAAACTTTCCCTATTGTACTGAGTATGGCTATAGGCCTATAGTTGCTCATTTCCTTTTTAACTCCCCCCTTAAAAATGGGTATTATTTCCGTTTTCTTCAGGGTGCTGGGGTAATCCCCCGTGTGTAAGGCTTGATTAACAAGACAAGATAAGATAGGACTTATTATGTCAGCAGCAACAGCTAGATCTGTAGCTGAGATACCATCCAATCCAGGCGCTGAGTTTTTTTTAAGGCTTTTAATTACATTTACAATTTCCATAGTGTTTGAGGGTTCAAGGAATATAGATTTTAGTTGTCTTGTATTTTTTATTGGTTCTTTCAGAGGCAGGCCATTTTTGAGATCTTTTCCAATGCTGGCAAAGTAATTGTTAAACGCATTCGCTATTATCTTAGGGTCATGTTCAACTCTTCCTGATTTACAAATTTCTACTATGGTATCCTTGCCACTGATTTCCTTTTTTGTTATATGTTCGTTAATTACTTTCCAAGTTTTTCTTGTGTCATTTCGTGCTTTCTGTAATTGCATATCTATAGATTTCTGTTTAGCTTCCCTTACAAGCGTATTTATACGGTTTCTAGCGCGTGCGTACTGTCTCTTTATATCTATATTGCTAGGGTATTTCTTAGTTTTTTTGTACAATTTCTCCCTTTTTTTCATTTCCTCTATAATATTGGTCGTTATCCATGTCTTATTTCTACATCTAATCGTTTTATATGTAGTACTGTGCTTTTTGCTTTCTTGAATGATACCTATGAGCTCTTCAATTGTTGTCACATTTAGGTTATGTGTCCCTTCTCTTATCATTCTTCTATACTTTTCCTCATTTAGAGTTGCGATGATTTTTTTGTCCATTTTTTTCTTTTGAGTGATGTTCTTAGATATTCCAATTGATATTATTTTATGGTCAGAGATGGAAGTTGTTTGCATTCCTATGCTCATACGGTACAACTCTCCCAAATCAGTGAATGCATGGTCAATTATTGTGGCAGTAGTTTCAGTGGACCTAGTTGGGTTTTCGTTGCCAATTTTATTTAAGATCGTAAAGTTATGCATAGTTAATAGGTCTAAGTATTGAGCTTTTATATTATTGTTGGTTAACAAGTCTATATTTGTATCCCCTATGAATATGAGTTTTTTATGCTGCAGTATTACATTCTCTAGATAATCTGAAAATTCATATGGATTTTCACACGGAGGTTTGTACATTGTCATTATTTTGAGTCTATTTATGCTGTCTATATTGATTTCAGCTAGAATCATATTATACCTCATATCCTGTTTGATAATTTTAAACTTTATGTCTTGCTTGAAAAATATTGCAGATCCTCCCCCCCGGTTTTCTTTTCTACAGTTGAAGATTCCGGTATAGCCTTTAATATTGTAGAAATTCACCTCGTTTGGATATAGCCATGTTTCATTTAGTACCAGAATATCTATGTTAGGGCTCCTTGCAATTATGAGTTCAACTTCGTTTAATTTATTTCTTAAGCTTCTGATATTCAGGTATATTATATTTATCATTGTTGGTTGTCTTTTAAATGGATGCAGACGTATAGTCTGTCTTGCTTTTCACTATTTCCACACGTCTCAAGTATTCTGGACATTCTTTACTATCTGCAGCATGTTTAAATATAGTATTATTAGGTTCTTTGTTTTTATTTGCTCTCATGCGACAGTTGATGCAGCAGGTTTTATTCTTATTACATGTAGATGATTCGTGATTTTCTCCGCAGGTCTTGCACGTTTCAGAGTTTTCACAGCTTTTTGTTGTGTGTCCATATTTTTGGCATTTATAACACATCATGATATTAAAGTCCTCTCGGACATAGTGTGAGTTCCATCCAATATTTAAGTATTGTCCAATCATTCGTTTGTAGGTCACCCCATCCACCTCAAATATTATTGTCCACTTATTCGTGCGCCTGTTTAACTTACTGTGTACTATCCTAAGTTGGTTCTGTTTTGAGAAGGAATAGTTTAGTTCCACTAGCTCATTTAATAGTTCGTCCGTAGTATAGTTTCTGTCCAGGTTTGATATGAATAGACATGGGACTCTTCTTTTACTTAGAGACACAGTATATAGGTTAGACAGTTCTTTAGTTGCCTCCTGTAGGAGCACCGCATTGTTATCTGCAGAATTAGATTTAATGATAATTCCTCCATTTGCTATTGGCTTCACTTCGATGATCGGTATCTTCAGGTTGCTTGGTTTTATTTTTTCCTTTATATGCTTTTTGGTATCTTCAGATGATTGAACTGTGCTAGGCCTTATTATTATTCCCTGGGCTGGAGCCATGGGGTTGTTCTTATTTACAACCTCTACATATGTTTTTACTTTATTATTGTTATCTAATTCAGTAGTGGTAGCTTTCTCATCTAATTTTTTAAGTGTTTTATATATTTCCTCAATTGCACCCTCTTGCCTGTTTAATTTCCCATTGCTGTCTTGGACTAGCTTTAATATACTATCAAATTTTACCAACATAACCTCTTTTAATTTTAATTCAAATTGTCATCTTCTAATTTTGATAGCCTTTGTGATGTTGTGGTAATGTATGGCTGATTGACATGTTTTTATAGATTTAATTTTTATTCCTACTGCGCTGAATACTGTTGCATTTTACTAACTGTATATCGTCATCTCATCTATATATGGGTATCCAAGGCTATCTTTAAAATAATTGTAAATGAAATTAAGGTTGTTTCTGACTATCTAAACAAGTATCATAATTCCTGGTTTGGTTATCACTTAGAATATGCTTCTCAAATTGATGGACGTAATTGCTTTTATTACATTTACCTTAATGTTATTACAAGTGGATCCCGTATCTTTTATAAGCCACAAATTATGTCATAATATTGAATTCGACGGAGCTTTGACTGTAGACTCGGAGAATTAAAACTTTCACTGGACTTCACTGCCTAGTATTCCTTCAGACTGTTTGCCATATAATGGTCCCATACTACATAGATTTCCCATATTGGATAGAATCCGTCCGCCACGTTGTTGCTCAATTTATCAGTTCCGCTCCTAGTTTGTCTCGGCCTTATTCCTCACTGTCTCTGCAAGTATCTGTGGAAGTTTTTGTTAAACAAACCATGCGTGGTAAGGTTCATGCAATAATTGATTATTTGCTCAAACATGCATCTGAATATAATCTGGATCATGTCCAACTTCTGTCTATTTGAAAAGCGGGCCACAAATAGGTTATCGTCATTGAATTTCATTCCTGGTTTTGTACATCCCCACCCGAAATAACCACGCATAAGCCATGCTCTCACCAATTCATACTTCAGTCTGCAATGGAATTTCATAATTTCCCTATTATACAAACTGCGAATGTGGAACAATCTACCATTTACTCTTTTTCCTCCTTCTTACAGACCACGGGTGTTTGGGCGAAACTTTCACCGGCACTTATCTTCTAGATAGGAAACATGTTTACTTAATAAATTAGGAATATGAAAACGTTTCAGGTTGTTTGTGCCCAGCACATCGTACTTTGTCAAGAAAAGAAGCTCCAAAGTTTCGATTTTAGTGGTATTCTACAAAGGGAATGGATAATGGACAGTTTTATTCGCTACATTAAAGTTACTGGAGGTCCTTCTGGTAAAGAGGGATTGTTATTGGGACTAAAAAATGGTCAGGTAAGCAATGCTTATTTTATTAATAATGAATATTTTTCTTTATTTATAAAATTCTTCATGTCCTTATTAGGTATGGCGAATATTTTTAGACAATGCATTGCCTATTTTGATCACCACTGTTATGTCATCGGTCCGATGTCTTGATTTAAATTCAGCTAGAAATAAAATTGCTGTTGTTGATGATGCAGGAAGACTAGTAGTACGAGATATCTTGAATGATTCAATGCTGTATCAAGTATAGTTTTATTAGTTCTTACATATAAAAACTATGTTCTTGAACTGAATTGTTTTAGGACTCTGGCGTTAATTCAGTGGCTTGGAATACGCACTTAGAAACTATGCTGTGCTACTCTCACACGACAGGTGGACTTAGCGTGAGAGTAGGAAACCTACCACCAAGAAGTCCACAAAGTATGATCGGAGTTGTAGTTGGTTTGTGCGGATCCACGGCATTTTGCTTGCGTGGAAATATTATGCATAACGTTCCGCTGGCATTAAGTGCAACTATGTGGCAATTCATTGAAGCCGGATTTTTCCAGTAAATATGACTAGTTTTGTTTGTAATTATAAAATTTTAACAATTTGTATGAATTTAAAAATAGGGAGGCATATCAGGTGGCATGTCTTGGTGTTACTACTACTGATTGGGAAGGATTAGCACAATCAGCTTTAGAATCCTTACATCTGAATATTGCGAGAGATGCTTTTGTTAAAGTACGGAATTTACCATGGCTTCAACTTGTTAGTGATTTAACTGAAAAGCAAAAACGTGGTGAGGTTCCTAAAGAAGTACTTCAAGCTGAGAGCTTTGCTTTTGCGGGGAAATTTAAAGAAGCTGCCCGATTATACCAAAAGTGTGGACAAAATAATCGAGCTTTAGGGATGTATAGTGATTTACGAATGTTTGATTTAGCACAAGAATTTTTGAAAGAGGATGATATTGCTGATAAACGTGAATTAATTCGTAGAAGAGCTGAATGGGCATGCTCAGTTCATGAACCGAGAGCAGCTGCGGAGCTATTGCTTACAGCAGGCGAACACGAACGTGCAATCGAAATTGTAGCTGAACAAGGATGGGCTGATGTGTAAGGATACAATTTAATTATAATAGTATTAACTCTTAGTTTTTATTTTAGGCTCTATGATATCGGTAGACGTCTTAGTCATAATGATCGAACAGCCTTAGAACAAGTTGCTTTGCATTTAAAACGTTTGAAAGCATTGCCTTTAGCGGCAGAGATATTTAAGAAATTAGGCGAAGAAACTCAAGTATTTTAATTTATATTCAGTTAAAAGCTTTTTTTTTATTTACATGTATGTACGTACATAATATTATATATTTGTTTATTTATTTATTTAGGTTGTTCAATTGCATGTTGAAGCGCGTGATTGGACTGAAGCTTTCAGATTAGCTGAACATATTCCGGAGCTTCTCACATCTGTACATTTTCAGCATGCCCAATGGCTAGCGGAATCAGATCAATTTATTGCAGCACATGAAGGTTTGAACTTTTTCTTTTTAAATATTGAAGATACGATCGAAAAGTAAAAATTAATGCATATTGCTCTGTGTCTGATAAGGATACGTATAATATAAATGCACAAATGTTTTAATAGCAAGAAATAGCCCAGGAGATTTTAGGGTTTAAATCGTAAGTAATTGATGCAAATATAAAATTGGTATAAGATATTCATAACGGTGAAATACAATTTCACACACTTTCTTTTTGCGAAATCTTAGGAATCGTCTACTTTTTTTTTTGAAAATGTACAATTATAAAATTTATTTATCAAAACAAGACATCTATGAGTATTATACGAGCCTAAGCCGGAGGACAACCCCACTCCCTTGGAAATCAAATTCAGCCGCACCGCGGAATTTCATGAATCCTTACAATTATGACCCACAATCAAGACGTACATACATCGTCATCTTTAAAACACAACCCAATCATCTCAATTTCCAATTTTTCTGTGATGCTATTACCGCGAGGTTTGGAATCATTATCTGCCCCATGTCACACGAAGAATTAACGGAGTTGAAAAATGACTAGAAGAATAAATGTTCAAGTGAATAGAAAAACTATCGTGCTCCTATTTTTTTCTTACCTTATTTGTAGATCATTTTGTTGTTCGAAGTGGTAGCTAATTCACCAGGGAAAATACTAGGGTAGGAAAAGAGGACTCATTAAATGAGTTTTCTTGATAGCGACTTTTATTTGAATTTTTAATTATAGTATTTTTACTGCAGCTTTCTAAGCCGAGAATTCTATCCGTTCCTAAGCAGTTGCACAAATTTTGGGCTGTGTCATAATCAACTGGATTATTTTAGTTCTAATGCATGAAATTTAAGATTTTTTCAAGCTCATGAGTTTATTGGTATTAGTAAAAATTGTGTAGCGATGCTACTCGTATTATGAATCTTTATTCTGAGATAAGCGTGCTGGCTTTTATTTAAAATTAAAAGTCTGAGAAGCGAATTAGTGTAAATCAAATTAATCTATTTTTGAAAAACAAAATATTTGAATGTAAAAATATACATGATACACATGTAAGTATCTACAACGTCATTAGCCATTCAATATATCAGACGAGGGTTCGAATGTTCAAGCTTTCGATGGACTTGAACTTGAATAATTTTCTTTAAGAGCTTGAGTTTACCTAATGCTGGATTTATATTGCTCATATGTTAATAAATTGAAAATGGAATCTTCATCATGTAAAAAAAAAAACTGGTACTCAGTGTAAAAACTGAAAGCAAAAACTTGACCGATCATAATTCATGTCTGCTATTGTCAGAAGACAAATTAAGCTCTCTTTATCTATTCTAACTGCCTGCAATTTAGTTTATATTGCGTCTCATCCTTGGCTAAGATTCTGCACAAACTATTCTACTTGTCTTATTCGACAGGAATATTTGCAACTGCTTGAAAACCAGCTGACGTCCAGCCCAAGAAATCAGAGGGTAGCGATCCCTCAAATTATCGACCAATTACAATCACTTCGATTTTTTCAAAGGTTTTTGAATCTATCATTAACTCCAAATTAATGAAGTATCTAGAAACCAATCAACTCATCAACGATCGCCAATATGGCTTCCGGACGGAATGCTCATCTGGAGACTTGATGAATTTTTACGGAACGTTGGAACCGTAGTCCTTACAAAATCGTTGCCTTAGATATTTCACGAGCCCTTGATAGAGTGTGGCATCCAGCTCTTTTAACCAAACTGAAAACACTTGGTTTCTCCCCTCCTTTTTTATTATGGATTGTAAGTTTTTTATCCGGTCCCCTAATACGGGTTGTACTAGATGGTGTTTCATCAGAACCTCATTCTGTAAATGCCGATGTGCCCCAGAGCCCTGTTATCCTTACCTTAAAACCAATCTATAGTTTTGCCGATGACAGTACCTTTGATTTCGCTTACTTTTTTGATACTTCTACGGGTTTCACATCTGTTAATCGAGTTTGCATAATTAGACCATTGAATAACAACAATAACAAAGCGAATCGCGTCGAATTCAATGCTTCTAAGTCCCAAAGCTGTCTCATCTCTTTAAAACAAGATCATAATTTGTCCACTTCCATTTCTTGATGGATCACTGATTTACGATACACCGTCTTTACGCATTCTTGGCATTAATTTTCCAGTAAGTTAAGCTGGCCAGATCACATCTTCTGTTGCCCAATATGCATCGAAATGTCTTAAATTTCTGTAAAGGTGTTAATATTTCAGCCCATCGAATCTAGCTCTATAAGTCCGACATGAGGCTTAGAATGGAATACAATTGCTAAATCTTACAAATAATTAGCGATTTGGTAATTACTTGTCATACTGACCCACTCGAGCACCGTTCCATGTTGGATGCCTTTCTTCGCTTCATTACCGCTACATGCATGCTCACTGTTCTGATGAAATATCTAGCGTAATTCCTAAACGCAATACGCGCGCTGCAAACCGCGCATATCCTTTTACCCTTCAAATTACTTTCGGTCGTACAGTTAAATTCCGTGATGCTTTTTATCCCGAACTGTGCGAATGTGGAACAGTCTACCATCTTCTGTCTTTCCTCTGGCATACATTCTGCGAAGGTTTAAGATTAACATACATCCGCACCTCCGCCACTCTCCTCATGCTCCCTAATTCCTTTCCCTTTTTCCTTCCTGCCATGCTGTGCTTTGCATCATAGGAACTCCCCTGAAATCAATAATAACAATACAAAAAAATATATATATTTTATAGAATTCCTAATTAGACTCATCACTACAGTTATCGCTTTTTTCATATATAGAGCTCAAGGAAGTAATAATTCGCTTTTATAATTTACATTAGGGATCCACCTCATCTAATGTGAGTTTTCCTTTGCGCCTCATCCGTAAAACCTGGAGGGAAAGTTGTGTCTCTTTTCTTCTTCGTTTTTTGCCGGTATGAGTTACTGAACTCAGGGAAAAATCCATGAGAAATTGAAAGCAGAAAGCAATAATATAAGAAGAATTTTTTCTGAAACCATGCTATTATACAAGTGCTAACAGATTGAAAGTAGATGCACCCCCAAAGGCAGAACTCAGCTTGAAAGTTGATAAAATATCAAATATTCTGCTTGTGTTCAGTACTGCCACCGTGAGGAATGCTAAGATTTTTATTTTTTGCTGCCCGCTATTTGTTTTTTGGAGATTAAAATAAATTTGATGTGTGAAAATATGGAAGAGAAATTAAATCATTTAGTAAAAAGTCATAATATGATAAATACATTATAAAAGTAGGAAGAACTACTCTGTATTTCTATGCCAACCGAGGATAATAAATAAAGCCATAAACAATGAGAGAGCGATTTTGAACGAAGCCACTATTTAACAACCATCCGGACTTAAGCATCCTCATACGTGAGATGATTTGATACAATTTTGTTCATATCATTAAGATCTTCAAAGCTATGAAGTATTTCTCGAAATTCAATTAAACCACAATTAAAAGGTGAAAACTCGAACAATTGAATGGCATAAAAGCTGAACTAGACTTGCTATTTGAGGTCGACATGTAGAAAATTTCTGAATTATTTTTCATACAGTAAAATCTCTTACTTAAAGTACAAGTCATGGATGCACTTTCACTTATCAAACGACAAGTATGCGTGGACAGAAAAAATGCATGTCGACAAATAAGCAAGAGCTAGTGTAGGCGAGGAGGTAAGAATAAAGAGCCATTTTAAATGAAATTTTATGACCCGATAATCAAAAAACTGAAAAAATATTTTGAATTTGGGCAAAAATGTTAATTTTTCTTACGGGCTTCAGGGCTTGGATCACTAACTGGGCCTTGCCACATTATGTTTCTAGACACTAATAATACCTACAGTTAAAAAAAATTATTGTCTCAAAATTTTTTTTTAAATATATATATTTGCATTAAAGTCTGCATTCTTTAGGGGGATGTCTGACCTGCAAGAGAATAAAAAGTATTGGTTTGAGTATGATGATACTCAGTGGGTACCTACGCTACATATACAAACTATTTCTTTCAGTTCTGGATCAAAAATCGAACATACCCTTAAGATCGATCCACCACTCCCTCACAATAATGGAATAATTCACGAGTATGGACCAGGATCATTCAACAATAGCGGCATGAGTCAACGCTATTTTCAAATATTTATGATTGTGTCCTGCCGAATCGAGCACGGACCAGCATTGGAAAATTGACGGACTTTAATTATTCCGTATAACACCGTGAATAATCAAGAGTACTCCCGTTTTACTCCATTCACTCTATTTTTACTAGTCTACCACATTAAATAATTTTACTGCACCCTTTTATAATTCTAATTAATTTTAACTTTCAATCGAACTGATCATTGATTACTGTCACTTACTGTATGTGATATAAATGTATTCTGAAATGGGAATCGAATATTTACATGTATTTCACATTTTTTTCTTTATTTTATTATTTATTATTATTATTATTTATTTATTTATTTCTTTATTTTGTCTAATCTAATCTAAATGGTCACATACTAAATTTGGAATTATACAATTTGATGTTCAAGCATCAAATTAGCTGTAAAAGTAGTTTTAGATTTTTGTAAACTGAATTTTCAGAGACACCACATAATTACTGTGATGAATTTACAATCTGTAATATAATTAAAAAGTGCAATAACATAAAAGATGCGAGTGGTTTGAGCTGTGATATAATTATAAATTATAAATTTATAAGTCGATAGAGATAATAGGCTCTATGCTAATGAGAATCATAAACCTCTCTATACAAACGGATTTTTCCTAGATGTGGGAAAGAGCCGACAGTTATTCCAATTGAAGAAGTGAATAATACAATAAGCTGCGAACAGTTTCGACCAATTAATATGCTTCATATGGATGACGTTCCATAATCTGTCACGTGGCGAATCAAATCGTTGAATACATAGAAGCTATAAAATTTCTGATAGAAGAGCAGTCGACGTCAGAGATGAACATTCATGCGAAACAGAGTTAAATTGGCTAATATTTGAATTGAAAAAAGAAATAGATGATGGCAATGCTGTGGTGCCTATATTCTTAGATTTTAAACGCGCTTTTGAAACTGTGGACAGAGGAATTTTTGGTTCAAAAAACTACATATTACCTACCGTGTGCGAGGAACTTAAATTATTTAGATCATATTTGGATGAAAGATCGCAGAGAACAGAAGTTAATAACATATTATTAGACCCATTGGAAGTGAATATTGGCGTACGACAAAGATCAGTATTAGGAGTCATTCTCGTTCTAATATACATTAATGATATTAAAAGTGTAATTCAGTTCAGTAAAGTGGCGTTGTTTGCTGATGATATTTTAATATATATAAATGCAAGGGATGTGAAAATTATGTGTGAACAGTTGAATAAGGACCTTGAAACCTTGAGTAAATTGTTGAATGCAAACAAATTCAAATTAAATATATCTAAGACCAAATGTATGATGTTTAACTCCGTGGGCAATATATCAGTGTGCGTTGATGGCACAAGTATTGAGTGCGTGGAAAACCTTAAATACCTCGGTGTGATATTAGATAGTCAAGAACATTCGGACTATATTTGTAAAAAATAGGATTCCTAAGAAGAGACGACCGGCTCTAAATTTAAAAAATGCCTTATTGTTATATGTATAACGAATTAGTTTTGCCACATTTCTGATGTTGCTGATGTTGCTCGACCCTCCTGTATGCAAGTTCGAACGAAATAAACGATCGCCTCCAACTCTTACAAAATAAAGGGATGCGGGTGCTTCTGTGATGCAACATACATATATACTCCGATTCGAGTTATGCTGGTGACCTTACAGTGGATGGATGTTCGACAGCGTCTTACGTATGAAACAATGATGTTTATTTTTAAAATGAAAAATAATATACTACCTGAGTATCTGCGAAAGAATCTTGTAACTGTTGACGAATCCCACCCATATAACTTGCGTCATAATCAGAACTTTAGACTCGCCAGATGGAATAGAAGCAGCATCCTTGATGTATAAGAGATTACAATTTTACAATAACTTACCATCAGAATTAAAATTGGAAACAAGAGTTCAAGTTTTTAAGCATAAATTAAAAAAAAATATTCGCATAAACGTTATTTAAAATAAGTATGTATAAAGAAGTAGTCAATTTGTTAATAACCAAATGAACTATAATTATTATTATTAAGTTTACAAATGTAGAGACAAGTTTTTTTTTAAACTAATGTTTAAATACAATACTATTTTTAATACATCTGTGTACCCATGTAAATACACTTCTTAAAATCTCCTGTTGTCGCTTTTAAATAATATGCAGTAATTTTACTAACAATTAAAGAACATATAACTTAACAAGAAGCGCCTACGTTCCTGAACATTTTTGCATAATCATAAGCACACGAATCAATGAACTGACTGTGAGTGTGACTTGCCACTTGCTTGTCGGCCACCAATTCTTATCCCCATCCGCTCATCTTACTATTTTCCCTCTATTCTAAGCAAGGCAATGTAAATGAAAATTCTCTCAAACAAATGTTATGACCAACGGGCCATCCCACCCAGAATTGCAAACCGGATTTCTGGGGAAGAGGTAAGAAAAGCAAAGAGAACACGCAATGCAATGCATGAGCATGATGCGGGTCGTCATCACGATATACAGAAATTCTATATATTCTATTCTGTATATAGTGGGTCGTCATCGTCAAAGCACCAGCGCCAGAGCCAGCGCCCACGCTCACCACTGGTGAGTGACGGGTTGTCCTCGTCAAATCGCTGGCTCTGTGAAGCGGGTGCTTTGACGATGATGACACGCCGCTCACTACTGGTGACTGGCGGGTCGTTAAAGAAGAGAGTTTTCGTAAAATGTTGTGAGAACGGGTCGTAATATCACGACCCTCCATATAAAACTGTTCAATATAGGAGATGCGCATTCTTTCTGTTGTATGTTCTTTGTTATAACTTATAAATGTTCCACCATATATGCATTATACATATATGTATGTAATTATAATAATACTTGATTTTCTTTCTTTCGTGCAGCATTCCTAAAAGCTGGCAAAACAATGGATGCTGAACGATTATTAAAGGATCTGAGCGAGTGTGCAATAGCTGAAGAAAGATTTTTAGATGCAAGCTATTTTTGCTGGTTAATGGCTAAACAATGTTTAGACATGTACTACTTGAAGGAGTAATTTAAATAAATCAAGAAAATAGAATCATTATAAAAGATTTTTGTTTTTATACAAAGGGACAAGAATCCAACTGACCATCAATGGAAACAGTTTAAGTCTCTGTTTCGAGTCGCTAAAATTTATTACGCCTACAGTATTATCAAGGGTTATTTAAAAGAACCGTTTACAAGTAATTCCTCAATGACTCTATTCAATGCAAGCAGATATATCGTAAACGAAATTCAAAATAAGAGGCCACCGAAAGGCGTGAGTTTATTGTAAGAAAGATTAAATATAAAGTTGTGCTTTTTACTTAATACATTTTTTCTTTACATATAAAGTTCTGTCCTCTACACTCTGTCCAAACAAGCAAAAATTCTCGAAGCGAACAAGTTATATTTGCAAGTAAATAAAAAGATGCAAAACCTTAAGCCACCGACAGGTATTCAGGAACAAATTGATGTTCGTTACTGGTTTTGAATGTCTGAAAATGTAAGATTTAATTAATTTTCTTTTTTTAGATAAACTACTTAAATAGTAAAGCATCTAAGGGCGGATTTAATGATCCAGAAGAGCTATTACCTTTGTGCTATAAATGCTCTAACTACAGTTCTCACTTGAATGGAAATGCTTGTCCTAGTTGTCTCCAGGAATTTACATTTTCTTTTGTTTCGTTTGGTAAAGTTTTATATTTGATTTTAATTGAGACTTAAATTCTTATTGTTTTTTTCCGGTAGAGATATTACCGCTAGTTGAATTCCATGCAGAGATTGATATAAGTGACACGGAAACAGAACGCATACTTTTAGCTCCTCCAAAACCGAACGAAGAGCATTTAGATCCCTTTTCTGAAAATGTCAATGAGGTTTTGATCTTGTTATATATTTTTTTAAATTTATTTTATATTCTAATTGTTTCCATTTAATTGCAGGAAATGACAAGCTCGTTGCCTTTGAGGTTCGATAGAAGTTCTTTGAGAGCTATCGATCCAAGCCATATTTTAATAATTAAACGTCGGCAGAAACATTTCAAGAATATATACTACAGGAACCTCTTGCCTGATTTGCAAATAACTTTTTGTCCAGAATGTTTATTGGTAACTTTTAATGAAATTAAAATTCAAGGAATAAATTTTAATTTTGTTTTTTTTTTGTGTTTAGATTTTTTATTCTGAAGACTTTGAGCTGCAGGTCTTACAGAAGGGCTATTGCCCTTTTTGTCGATCTCCGTCCGAAAAATTATATGATTGCTAGAAGTAAAATTTCAAATAAATATATGTAAAGTTGATTTGGAAATGAAGTTTTTTAATGGATTCTTATAGAACCTTGGCTGTCAGGAAAATAAATATTATGTGTGATATATGTATATATATATCGGCGCTGGATAGATAGAATCATACGATTGAACGAGCGAGTTTTTTTTTGTTGAAAAAGGAAAAAAGAAGGGGGTAAATAGGAAATCAGCCGACAGAGACTGGACAATAGATTGTGAGCAGGGAAGATATACGTTCGGTAAGAAAAAGATATTCGTCGCGCGTTATTATTAAAGAATTTAATAGATATTTAGAATTATATTTGGCAAAAATCAAATAAACCAATAACATCTAGTGAATTGAGTTCTGTTGAGAAGTGGACATTTTTAGGATTCCGTACTTCAAAAAAAAAAGAACAAAACCCTTATAAGATCAGCGTCCGTCCGTCTGTGACGTGAGAATTTGAAATTTGGCGGAATATTAGGTCTTCGTGCGCGCAAATATTTCGGTAGTAAAATTTATGAAATACCTTTAGTTTTTTATAATTTTTAGGGTGGGTGAGTTGGGCTACCTCAAAACGATTTTTTTTTCTAACGTGATGGGTATCGTTTGAAAGGGCTACTTTAAGTATGAAATTTTTTTTAATGAATTTTCCAATTGCAAAAAAAAGGAAAAAAATTCAACTTTTCGACTCAGCGATCAGCAAGCTAGTAGATGTTGTGACGACTCAGAGCCCAATGCCGTGAAACACATGATAAGCACACTTCCCTACATACAGTGTCCTCCTATTTCGTATATACACTGTACATATGTACGTACATGTATGGTTGTAGCATACTGCATGCAACAGTAGGACGGAGACGGAGTATCCATAGGCGCCGAACGCAACGGAATGGAGAAGAAGAAGAAGAAGAGCGCGTCCTGGCACTTTGATTGTCATCGTGAAAAGAAAAGTCAAGAACGAAAGCTGAGGCTGACTTAAGAATAACGCGAAAACCAAGTAATCCGAAATAATCAGGCGAATACGTATACGACGAGTGCATCGGCGTAATTATCCGATAGTTTTGGTTATATGGCAATCAAAACGGTCGCGGAAGAAAGGTCCAGGTGTCCAAGATAGCGGAATATCCAACAAATCACGTGAGTTGCCCAGAAAAAATGATTCAGAGTTTTAAAGCGATTTGTATTCTTTAACTACAGGAAAAACAACCGATTTTTACCCATTCAGCAAAGGCGACTGATTTTGGATTCTTTTGATTTGGTGTAATATAACATTAGGGTGCCGCATTGTTTAGCCGTGAACTTTGTCGTTGCTAGTGAACAGCAAAAAGAAAAATCATTGATTATATCAAATCTGTGCATAATAGAAATAGCTGGAACAAAGGTACGAATTTTAAGAACGGCTCCTCTAATTTGTCGTAAGTCAACAAGAATCGCATGTGGAAGTCTCTTGAAACAAATTTTAGCAACAGAGAAGAGTCTACCTTGGTCTGAAAATGCAGTAATTTGCTCTTCAATTAATCCACCACATTTTTGTCCAACAAAAAAGTATTCCGACATTTCGGGCTTAAGCGCGTTTTACACAGATCCGCAAAGTAAATTGCAGTATCATAATGCTGAAGAATTTATGACTGCAAGGAATTTAACGATGGATTTAATTGTCGGTTATCTGGTATTACATGGGACAAGTAGCATTGTGGGCTAAGTTCTAAAATGTAAGTAGGTGCGATTAGGAAGAATTAGCAGACAAATATGTCCATACGTTGACTCTTGAATATGGCGAAATCTAAAAGATACTCATCACGGTGCAGTACACAATTAAACTCTTCCAGTCAACTGTTTTGCAGATTGTGTTTGGTACGTACATAAATAATGTAGATTATATAATTATGAAAAAATTGGAAAATTACTGGAATTAGTTACAATATTACTGAAGTAAGTAAATGCAGAATGAAATAAAGAACTTAATAAGTGAGAAAAGGTTGTAGGCTATAGTCGCCCTACATTTTATTAATTAATTTTTAAGATGCGTTATTTGAAACTCAGTTTTGATTAAATTACAAATATTGTTTTGTATTCAGGTGAAAAAAGTTAATTCTTACTATTGTAACTGTGACATATAGGTAGGGCATATTAATTTTCATAAATTTATTATTCGTTTTTTGCATTAGTGCAAACGGTACACAGCTGTTTTTAAATCAAACAAGTTTTCAAACTTGATTGATAGGGTTTGTCTAGTGAGGTGACATAAGATCTGTGTGGGAAAGATAGGACTGCGTGTAAAAAAGAGGAAAGGTATAAGTTTGAATACTATGCAACCATAGGCCACACAGGGTTTCAACTTGTTGGCTAATGTTTTTCTCTTGCAGTGGAAAATCGATTACATTAGTTCCCACAGAGCAATCGAACTTTTATAAAGAAATTTCAAATACAAAATATATTTGTTTGGTAGAAAAAACTTAAATACTAAATTATTTTCAAACACGAATAGGTTCTATAGGATAGAGAGGTTTTTACAAGGTGTGTGAATGGGTGTGTGTGTGTTCGTGTGAATATTTAGTAAAAAAAAAAAAACAAAAAGGTGCTTATAGTGAGATCTTGGCATTTAAAATACAAAAGATTAACAAAAAATTGTTTACTATTAAGACTAGGCATTTCATTAAGTGTAATTTAGTAATTTTCAAATATTCTATTCACTAGCAGATAGCTCATAAGAAGAAACCACTGGCTAGATCGTATATTTTTTTTAAATTAAAGGAACGATTATAACGGAATTATGGATTGATTACTGAATACTTTTCATTTCTCCTTCCACTCTGCTGGAGCCTTTTTGATGTAGGGGTTGAAAAGGTCCGCTCCTCTGCTCTCGTTTCAGGTCAGTACAGGGACACTTAATAAATTGCTGGCCTCAGTGTTAAATGGGTGGATGGGGCAAAGCAGCCGAAGGTACGTCACCTGCGCCTTCACGTAAGTATTGGTAAGTAGTAAGGACCGGATGTGTGCGACGGCTTTTGTTAGGCACGAATTTTTTTTGTATATGGCAGGTAGCAGCGGCAGGCTTTCCCCACAATCTCCGCCAATAGCCGAGGCGAGCTAGCGTGCCGCCCTGCATATCAACGCTGTCTACCGAGTAATTTGTCAGCTCATGCTGGCAGTCTGGACTTCACGTCCAAGCCAATCACCCAGCATAGTTCCATAATATACATTATTGAATTCCTCTAATCTAATTGTATACACATACGCCCTCTTAAAATAATATCTTAAGATGGTCACAACCGCATATCATATTTAAGTTTTCTTGATGTTATCGTATTGCATCTAAGCTTTTTGGATTTTCTCACGTATGATTTTCAACGTCGTGAGAAAGTAAAAAGTATTAAAAAAAAGCTTCCATGGGTACCTGGGGGCAGCAGGCCCAATCCTCAGGGAGTTTATTTTAAAAACCGCCGCGAGATATTCTTGCAAAAAAGCTTAGATTAAAATAAAATAATGTTCAAACAAGAAAAAAAGTGATTTCAAAAATAAAATATTGCTCAAGGAAGAAAAAGGTGGATTTTAAAAAAATAAAGAAGGAAATATTCTTCATAGAAGGAAAATATATTTATATTACTATTACCTAATCTAAAAGCTGTCTGCTCTCCCTACGGAGAACGGCACACTTATATGTAAACAACACAGATTAATCTGCATTATACAATACAATTCAAGATAAAAGCGAAAAATTGTAAATCAAGGAAGGTTAAAATTAAGTTATTAAAAGCTTAAGGAAAAATAAGGTGAGCAAAATACTTCAAGTTAATACAATATTGATCAAACAAGAGGAGAAATATACAATGGATATTGTTATTATAGGTATATAATGGTTTTAAAGATTACAAGGAGTGGAAGTTTCAATCTCACTTCTAATAACTCTTCTAAAAGTATAGAACCTAAGATTGCGGATGTAAGCTTCATTTAACAGGTCATTGTGATTTTTTTTAATCCTCTAATGGTCGGATTAGCGAAACTATGCTGCTTGATAATTCTGGGTAACGAATTAAGTTAAGAAAAAGGCGGCGTTTTTCGAGAGAAGGAATACAAAAATTGTCGAGTCGTGGAAAGTAGTTAGATAACATCCCCCCATTTTGTATTGAAAAATTCTTCTTATCAAAGAACTAATCAGATGAAGGAGGGTCAAGATTTAAATGATTTACAAGCCCGATATAATAACCCCTAAAAGCTTTGGAAATAATCCAGTTGATATGTGACTGAAATAGAAGTTTCTGATCGAATATAACTCCTAAGTTTTTCAATTCAGTAACACAGTTAAAAAGACAGAAAGATTTTGTAATCATAATGTATAGTATTAGTCTTTCTAGAAAAACTTATGGTTTTACATTTGGAGATATCTATTTAACGGTAAAAAAATGTCTTTGCTTCAGTTCTATAAAGCGAGTATATTCTTCTGTCATGATATGCAGTCCTCGTGTGTTTTAATACCTCTAAACAATTTTTGCATCATCTGCGTATAAGAGTTCTAGTAGAACAAATTTACAACTTTTCAAGTGCATTAATAGAAGTCTGGGCATCCATAACTATAATCCTTGTAGGTAGAACTATCTAGTGATTGCGAAACGAAGTTTGATTTAGTTACTTGTTGTATTGTAGTGACGCTACAGACGCTGCAGGCGCTACAGACGAAACCAAAAGGTAAGCCAGCAATGCCCCGCCCCAATATAAAATCAACGATGTCTCGACCTGATGTAGGGAAGCCTCAATTTTTTCTTAGAAATTTACTGAAATTTTTTTTTATAATTTATGTGCATTTGTGGAGGTCGACAACGACATACATTGTATTTAAAAATAACTCCAGTTGGACACCAGTGTGATTAAAAATTCTGTCGAAACAATTTCTGAAATTTCTAGGAAGAAATGAATACTTATTGCTCATCTACGCATCTATGCTCATAAAAAAGCACCCGTTGTCGGCCTGCGTATCAATTCTAAAGCTGGTTTCCAACACCAAGTGGTTTCACAAGGCGCGCCGCGCAAGCACGAGCTAACGCACCGTGGGAAGGGTCTGGCTCGAGGTGGCGCGTCCGATCCTCTTCGATTCGAGTCGGTAGCTTCAAAGGCGAGGCGCGAGCGTGCCCGAGGTGGACCGAGCTGGTCCGCACCTATTGTCCACACTAAGTGGCTTGGCTCGTGAAACCACACACCGTGGGAAGCAAGCATAAGAAAAAACTTCCAGTAAATTTCTGAGATAAAATTGCGGCCTTCCTTAAGTCCCTACATTATGTCGAGATATCGTTGATTTTATATTGGAATGAAGCATTGCTGGCTTATTGCGGCGTGAAGTTGATTTTATATGCTAGCAAGAGGTCACTGGTTGTTCTACTTCCTTTTGTATGGTATTAATTTGTCTTTGCTCTTACGGCTTATCCCTGGAACCTCTTGTCAAAACTGTTCAAAATTGTACAAGTGGAGTCATCTGACATTAGCATTTTCGCAATCACTAGATAGTTCTATACACACGGCCCTAATCACTATTGTCTAACTGCACCTCATTACCAAATTTAAGATTTATTCTGAGTTCCAGCATTTTTATACACTAGATGAAATCTCATAGGGTATACTAAGTTTGTCATTCCGTTTGCAACGCACTGAAATAATGCTAGTATTATGTTATTTTGATCTTTACGTGCCCGTCCTCAGGATAACTCGAGAACGCATTCACTTAGGGAACTTCTTTATTTTGCAATAAAAGTTTTCTTGAGTATATCACAGAGAGAATAAATTATTTTTTACATTTTAGTACAATTTATTTACGAAAGTAATTTTTTTTTTAATATATTTTATTTTCTGCTTTTTAGTAGCTTTTTTTTTTCGCTGTATAACGGTAAATAATCTATCTGACATATGCATATTAATTCGCATCTACCTTCTCTTGCGAATGTTGTTGGGTAATTTTCTTTTCACTGTGGTAAGTAGTTTAGAAGATTTTAATGTAAATATGTACTTCCATGTAAAAAAAAGTTTATATGAAAAATGTGGAAAAATTTATTTCACATCAAAACCCATATAACAGTTAAGCATAGAAAAATTGAAATGTTCCCATGAAATATGTAAAACATTATGGTAAAATGTTTAAAAATAAATCATATATATTCGGGTGAGAAAAGTCTGTTATAAAGTTACTTACAGAAGAAAAGCAAAATGCCATTTAATAGCACTCAGCTAGAGCTTTAATTTGATATCACACACGGCCGAAATTGAATAACCCCAAAGGGTGTAGTTACCACCCCCACCCCAAAATCCCTAAAAACGTAAATGTTTTTTACCCATCGGAGAGCTTCCCATCCACTCATTCTAAATAAAAAAAAACCATTTAAATAAATCCATCCACGATTGCTATATTAAAACTTTTTCGTCACGAACGTCGCCCTTGAGGATTTGTAAGTAGTTAGATAAAATTTATTTAAACATGTAAAAAAGCTAGAAATTGTCTAAGACCAATTCTTATAATAGAATGGCCGTATGTAATTTCGTATGGTCACCCATCTGTGCAAGTTTGATTTTTGAAGTGGTTTTTCGCAAATATTTCTAGGACGGTTTGTCGGACAGAAAAAAATATTATAACCATTTTCATAGGATTTCATATTCTGAAAAACTTTTCAGTACAATGAAAACATCTAGGATTGATCGTTTTTACAACATACGTAAAAAAACCTAAATTATTATATGGCAACATCAAGAAGGGGTTGTTCGATTTAGTCCATTTTGAACCTTTATTCACTATTACTATGAAAACACAGTGTACAACATTTCAGAGCTCTACGTCGACGCGTTCTCAAGCAGTGTTCAAATATATAGTGAAAAACAAGATTTTCGTATGGCAACCCTGCTAAAGAGTTGCCCGATTCGTCAACGCGTTCTCAGGCAGAGTCAACAATTATTATTTTTTTTTTTTTTAAAACCCGTGTGCAAAATTTCAGCTCCCTAAGTGAACGCATTTTCGAGTTATCGTGAGGACGGACATGCAAAAATCAAAATAACTTTTAATATTATGCGTTGGTGTTCAACCCATTTTTCTCTACTAGCATTATTTCTGTGTGTTACAAACGGAATGACAAACTTAGTTCCTATACCCTATGATTTCGGTAGGTAAGCTATAAGGAAGAAAAACTTAAGCATTTGTGACAACACTGCCATCTGTCGGTGAAAAGGCAGAAAGACAGATTTTTTGGGACGATCTGATGGCTGGACAAGAGGGAGGCGAAAAAGAATGGTGAGTCGTGTAAGCGAGGTTAAAAAGTTTTATTGTATATTATTTAAAGAAAGAACAACATTTAGATAAGTTCCTGGAATTAATAGCGACCACAAATAAAAAAAAAATAGAAAAAAAAATTTCGTCTAGTACGGGCAATCTTCGAATCATCATTGAGCTAAGGAAAAATACTGGAAAGGAAGTGTCGCAGATTAGGCCGAGATAAATTATAAGGATTAGTTGAGGCGTATTAGAAAGAGCCAAGCTCCGTTCGTCTTCCAATAATTGCAACACAGTTAACTGGTAGATCATTTTAATGGCCACCTGTACGTTCCCGTTCTAGAACATAGAACTCCAAAATTGGTACTCACAAGGACACACTGATAGCGTGCTCCGGAACAATCCAATTGAGTAGGTATTGTATTCTATTATACCACTAGGATGCCAGTGCGAATGAACATTTTTGACTACATTTAATTTTGGGATCAATCATTATTGTTGAATCTTATCTTCTGCTGACACAGACGGCGTGCAGAAAAACACATCCGCCGATATTGTATTTTCATACGAGTAATTGTTACTGTTGAATCTTCTCTTAATGCATACAGCCCGGGATTGCTTACCAATCCCCTGTCCAGCCATTTCCGCCAAAATCTCCGTGGACAGAGCATTACTAGTCCTTAAAACGTACGCATCTGCTCCTGTGAAGATCGTGATCATACGGAATAAACGAAGAAGTCTCGCAGAAGTCCGTTTGATGCCCCGGAACACAATGGAAGAACGTCAATAAATTGTGAAGAGAGTTGCAAGTCCAATTCTGATCAAGGAGTTTCTTTCCTTGAAAAAACTAGTTTTAGGTTCAGGGATAGCAGATTTCGCCGACTTACATTTTTGCATTTTTTTTAACCAAAATATTGCCTTTTTAGATATACAATACATACCTTATATGTATTATATTATATTACTTCATGCATAATTACTATCTATTAGGCTAAGTATTTTCGCTAGTTCATTAGATTCCGTAATACTATTTCTAGGAATTACTTAAGTTTTTGAGAAATTGAGGTCTGATAGCAACCTATTCAAATTTGAAAATGTTTCTAATGTGATTTAAGAGTTAATCTCGCGTATTTTAATTACTGCTTAACGTTCGCCTTAGGTCCTTCCCTGACGGGTCGGTACGACATTGACTCGGTAAGCGTGCAACATGCCGAGCCATTGTCGCCACCGTGTATTTCAATCAGTACCCACACACGGGCGACGAGGGCATACTACAAGAGAAATTTCTTGAGCAGCTGTTCAATACACCCTTATTCGCCAGTGTGTAAAAAACAGCAGTGAACCACTACATCCTTATTCACCAGTGTGTAAAAAACAACGTGCCTGGTTATTGAAAAATGTAAACATTTCTACTTCACATAAAACAAGTATATTTCTCTTTGTCACACACATGCTCAATTTCCTTAAAGCTACATGCAACTCTTTCTTTCAAATATTATAATCATTTTTTTATTTTATTTTTTCAAATGATGTCCTATTCTTGTGGGTAATCTCTTTCTATTGATAAGCTGTTCAAGAAATTTCTCTTGTACTATACCCTTGTCGCACATGGGTCAGCACTGCGCGGATGAGATGCAACATGTTTTCGATGTGCAGCACGACGAGGGCATACTACAAGAGAAATTTATTGAGCAGCTGTTCAATACACCCTTATTCGCCAGTGTGTAAAAAACAACAGTGAACCACTACATCCTTATTCACCAGTGTGTAAAAAACAACGTGTCTGGTTATTGAAAAATGTAAACATTTCTACTTCACATAAAACAAGTATATTTCTCTTTGTCACACACATGCTCAATTTCCTTAAAGCTACGTGCAATTCTTTCTTTCAAATATTATAATCATTTTTTTATTTTATTTTTTCAAATGATGTCCTATTCTCGTGGGTAATCTCTTTCTATCGATCAGCTGTTCAAGAAATTTCTCTTGTAGTATGCCCTCGTCGGTGCAGCATTGCGACATGCCTTGTCAGTAGAGAAGCGGTATTTACCGAGTTGACTAGTGAATTTTGTCGTGAAATTAACAAAATGTGCTGATTTAGTCTATAGCATGTATCACCGTGAGGGAGCTCTATGCGGTAAGACATCGGCGGGACAAATGTAGTACCGATACTATGTCGCTACAGTACAGTATCGTACCGACCCGTCAGGGAAGGGCCCTAGATTACTTTCTCTATTTAGCGAAATGAGATTGAAGGAACTGAGTTGAATAAAGATATAGGTCTTCACTGCACATATGATAGGGCTCAGAATTAATAAAGCCAGACTTTTATAACGTAATGACGCACTAAAAGTGTTTTTCTTTCCCTCACTCTCCGGCCGGGATACCCCTCTCAGGTATGATGGTTAAATACTACACTACACTCTCATTACAGGTCAATCAAAAGTACTACCATAATAATGTAGTAGAACCGCGTTGATGTGTTCATTTTAGACATGGAAGTAGTAAACTACGATATTTTCAGAAGATAATTTAGTGATTGAACTTTTATTAAGTATTTTAAGAAATTTAATAGAAGAGATCCCATTATATCGTAAAATTCTTATACCCTAGATGAAATCATAGGGTATAGTAAGGTAGTCATTCCGTTTGTAACACCCCCGTATAATATTAAAAGTTATTTTGATGCATGTCCGTCCGTCCGTCTGTGCGTCTGACCAGCAAAGAGAATGTTGTAAACCACTTGAACGAGGTTAAATGTAATAGATGCTCCATAAAATACAAGATACTGCATTAAGCTCAAGATTGTGACCAGTGATGCCGTTTCGTATTTCGACATCGGAGTTTACAGGCTTGAAAATGGGAGTACTCTGAACTAAAACGGAGTAAACATTAACAATACATGAATTAATATATTGTCATTTATGTATTATTATATACTAAAACATGTACTCTCAACAAACTTTATATATATTATATTTTATTTAACTTTAATTCATACAAACAAGAACAAAACAAATGATAAAATTCAGTCTTTAAATAGCGAATCACAGAATTAAAAAAACACAATTATTCAAATAAAAAACTGGCAACAAAATCAGCCCTGCTGTCATGTTCAGCTATCTGTCTTTCTCTTCAGCATCGTTTTTTATATAAGTTTATTAACCCAATCGAAGGATTCTAAGTATCTGCTTCTACTTTTCCCAATAATTCTTTTCGACACATAATTGAATTTAGCGTTTCTAAGTTCAACAAGTTCCGTTTTTTGTCTTTAATTAAATTAATTTGTGAAAATATTCTTTCTGCGGTAGCACTGCTATGAGGCAAAGATAAAATATACCAAATTCTTCTATTTTCGGGAACATTTTCTCACCGAAGCTATCCTTTAAATTAAAAAAAGTTGCTCCAATAATCTTCTAAATCTAAATAAGCAACCAACGATGATTTTAATAATTTTCGCCATTCATAATCTAGGTCTTCGACTGCATCTTCTTTGACTAAGTTTGGAAAACAGGCAATTAACGGCGTTAGACTTTCGCATAATTTCGAAGGATTAATTCCTTCTATTGCCATCAAAACTTTATCATCAAATTGTATTCGACAAGAAATATGCTTACATAACTCAATGTAATATTCTAAACATCGTTTCTTTATTACTTCTACTTCCATTGTTCAATAATACGTGATACAACATTCCCTAAGGATAACCATCTTGTGTTTGAAACTTTAAGATTTTATGTATTTTTACATTGAAGTGCTCTTGGAATTCCTGAAATTCTAACTGACGCCTTGGAGCTATGAGAAAAAAAGAAATACACATTTCTTGCTAAAGCTTCAATGTTTTGCAGTAACTTCTTTGCAGATGCGGATGAACATAAATGTAGTGAATGGCAGGTATAGCCTAAAGCATACAAGTGCGCATTAGTGTTTTGCAATAAAGCCTTTACACCAGTCTTAGCACCCATCATCACGGATGCATTGTCTGCAGCAAAACCAACAAGATTTTCAATTGGAATGCAAGATATTTTTAAAAAATTTATGATTTCCCCATAAATAGACTTGGCATCACACTTGTGCAACTTTATTAAAGATAGAAATCTGTCTCTTAACTTTTTAATATCCCTGTCGAAGTATCTCACGATCAAAGCTAAGCAATTAGTTGTGCTTATATCAGTTGTTTCATCGATTATAAGACTATATTTTTGATTTCTTAGTATATTTGAGATAGATTTCAAATAATCATCTTGAAAAATAGTCATGACAGTTTCGGTCGCTTTTGTTCTACCGCAATGCAATTCCTTGGCAATAGATGAATCACTTGCTACACCTTTTATCAAACTAATTATTGGTGTTATAAGGCTAAATGCCAAATTATTTTGTATTAAGAACATAATCACTTTCAGGTCTGCAGTTTTGACCAGTATAGTTTTTCTTTCAAACTTATTTTTCTGTAAGCTTTCTTCAATGTTAAATTGGTTTTTAAGAACTCTTAAATTTGTATCATGAAGATGAGATTTTTTGTGCCTATCAATCAATATGGCAAATATTATTAGATAGTAGTTTTTGGCAAGCTTTACAATAAGGTTTTTCATGTCTTTCTTCCAACCACTTATATTTTCCTTTCCAGCTTTCTCTAAATTTCTGATTTCTAGAAGAGTTCTTAAACGGATGTTGTTTGTCGGTGCCAATGTCTGATTATATGCTTCTAAAGATGAGCAGCCACCTGCAGTAGAATTTATTGATTCTGCCAGCCTTGCCCTTTTTGCTATAAATCTGGAAATTTGTTTATTATTTTGTTATAAGAAATAATGTTGATCTATAACAATTACCTATCCATTAAAATGTGAAATAAAACAAACGATAATCGCCCAATAATCAAATCACAATCAAAGCGTCTCCTATTTAACAACAGTCAAAGACAACATCAGTTTGAAATTATAATTCTTCTTCTTTTCATCGTATTAGGCTTGCGCAAGTCGGAACAAAATACTACATCATACATAATAAGGTGCGGTCCGTGGTCAAATATTCAGTTTCTGCAGTTTACTGCGCAGATTGTAAATTTTCTAAATGAAGCTGAACTGTGCAGTCAGTTGCATAAACTGAATAAATGTATGGCCGTATTTATGAGGTGGATTTTTACAAAAGTTAAATATTTGTTAGAATAAATTATTTCATTATTTATTTTATAAGAAATTATTATGATTGAAGAAAAGACGTACTTAGCCGAATGGAGGAGCACAGGAGTACAAAACCCTAAAATGTACTACAAATACTCCGATCCGAACAGATTCGGATGGATAACTACCATTCCTGATCTACGTCCAGAGATTAAAAGAGAAGTAACAAAGACATTGAGTGCAATCAAAGTATAATAATGTTTTAATAAAACCACATTTGAGGATTTCTCTTCAATACTATGTATATCTGTGCACAAAGGCAAAGTTGGAAAGAATTCAAACGTTTCAAAATAGAGCTATGCGCCTAGTGTAATAGATTCACGCCAATAAGAATAATGCTAGACGCCTTCAAATGGATGAATTGCAGCCAAAGAATACATCTTAATGTACTTGTAAGTTGGTCATTCCGTTTGTAACGCACAGAAGCGATGATGATAGAGCAAAATGGATTGAACACCCACGCATAATATTAAAAGTTATTTTGATTTTTGCATGCCTATCTGTCCGTCCGTCCGTGGGCACGAATACTCGAGAACGCGTGTACTTAGAGAGCTGGATTTTGTACGCGGACTTTAAAAGAAAAGTAAAATTAAGTTTGAAAATGTGATAAATCGGGCAACTCCTTCGTGGGGTTGTCATACAAAAATTTCGTTTTCCACTATATATTTGAATACTTACTGCCTAAGAACGCGCTGACATAGAGAGCTGAAATTTGGTACATGGTGTTTTCATAGTAATAGCAAATAAAATTTCAAAAATGGAATAAATCGGGCAACCCCTCCTTGATGTTGCCATATAAAAATTTAGTTTTTTACGGATACTGTGAAAACGATCAATCCTAGACATTTTTATTGTACTAAAAGCTTCTTCAAAATATGAAATCTTATAAAATTGGTTATAATTATTTTTTCTGTCCGACGAACCGTTCTAGAAATATATGCGAAACACCACTGCGAAAATCACAATTGCTCAAAAGGGTGACCATACAAAATTTCATACGGGCATTCATCTAGGCTAGCATAAGAATTTGTCTTAGACCAATTCTAGCTCTTTTACTTGTTTTAATTAGAAAGGGCTGTCTATCGAGATATTTACGGGATAATAATTAGGATGGTATGTATGTACCTAACTGGTATAACTTGACAGGAGCAGACGTAAATATTCGATTAAGCTTATTTAAAAAAAGTGGGACACAAAATTCACTAATATACAGGGTGCCCCATACGTACCGCATTTCCTTTATTCCCCGGATTCCTCACTCAATTTCGAGAAATAAATTGTATGAGAGGAGAGCCGGAAAATGCACGTTGTGGGCGGTAGGGGGTTTACGATTTTTAGTATTGTTTCCACTTTACACCCTGTAGATTTCTTGATATACACCCTATCAAAGTGAGATTTATCTCAGGTGATTGCAAACCGCCGTCTAAGCTTTGCAATGAATGCCCAACCAGCGCTAATGTCATCATCAATCTTAAATTGTAGTACGTCAAAGTAAAAAAATTGGAAAAAAAATCCTATTTTTTTCAAATTTTAACGATTTTCTGCCTAAATGCATGATAACTATACAGTTTATTTACAAGATTTAAAAACCCCGAAATATTACCTTTAATTTGACTATGCACATGTACCTACCTAAATGCAACCGTTTTTGAGATATTCCGGTTTCTATGATTCATAATTTCATGCATTTTGCTAATTTGCGTGGAATTGCATGAAATTAGGCGCGATTTCTATTGTTATTAGCAAAATTAATGAAATTATGCATCATAAAAACGGGAATATCTAAAAAACGGTAGCATTTAGGTAGGTACATGTGCAGGATCAAATGAAAGGTAACATTCGGAGGTCTCGAAATCGAAAGCGCTATCCTTATCTTGCCTTTTAGTGGGAAAATCGTTAAAATTGAAAAAGAAATTACAAAATTTTCCAATTTTTTAATTTTGACGTCCTATAACTGCCGACGGAAAGGGGGTAACCGTAGAGGGCTTACTATCACCTGAGATGCAAGTCATCTTCATAGAGTGTATAACAAGAAAGTTACATGGTATTAGAATAAAAAGCACCCAAAATCACAAAACCCCCCTACCGCTAACACCGCGCATTTTCCGGGTCTCCTTCCATACAATTTATTTCTCGAAATTGAGTGAAGAATCCGGGGTATAAAGAAAATGCGGTACGTATGGGACACCCTGTATAAAGTATTTCAAAAAATTACGAATTACCACTAGAAATAAGAAGAGAAAATAATTTTAAGGTTTTTAAAGAGAAAATGTGTGCAATATGTAAAGGATAGAGCTGTTTAATGAATTGGTATATAACTTATGTTATTTGTACTAATAAATAATTATCTTATTTTATTTACTTTCATAGATCTTATAAAAAGATATACTTAGCAAGTAATTATAGTTATAATAAGACAATCCGATTAATAGATAAGATTTTCTAGTAACTAAATAAGCATTATTTAAAATTCCATTGAATGTTCACCAGCAGTACAAGTACCATTTCCAATAACTAATGATCAAGCGACAGATCAAAAATTTTAAAATCGATTTATCCGCCAACGAAATTTAATTCATTCATGAAATATCTAAATGCGGACATAATCACATAATTTCTGATATTAACATTAAAACGGACGTAACACGCGTATACAACCTTAACTAAATTTCAAGGGCAACGGACTCTTATTAAAGGTAAAAAACTTTCTACCAAGTTTATTAAAGCCTTAATAGTTGTCTCTTTTTTCATTTATGAAGTTAAGATCATTTTCAGCTTTGGTTAGAAGATAATTCAGAATGAAGAACACTTTCTAAGGTATCTTCCAGCTATGGCTGATAGTAGCTGATCACGCGCATTAAAATCAAGATTAAACAAGCCGATTTTTTTTTGTTCAAAATAAATTTAAATAAATTAAATCGGAATGCTATAAATCACTTTCTTCCGTTTAGCAGCAGACTCAAATCTTGCCCATCATGGGATGGGCGCCCACCTACTACAATTGGAACGATATTATCAATTCAAATAATTTATTAATCTCAAGGAAAATACATGTCGAGAGAATCATCAATCTATCAAAACTTATTCAGCCCGTGCTACCTTGAATATAATTTTTAATTCTCTTTATTAACTGTAGAAAATATGTAGTTGCCGACGGTTATGAAGGTGTTGAGCGCTAGATCTATGGATAAATACTTCAAGTGACATATTTGGATCTTCCGAAATACCATGATGTTCAAATGTTTCGTAATTATTTCAGTAACCTTAATAGGATGAATAAAACATGTTAATTACTGATAGGTAGTGCACGTGTTTCTTCAATTCAGATATAAAGAGCGGATAACACTGTAATTGGCATTAGTATATCCAAAGCTGTCTATAGAAAACCATCAAGATGAAATTTGTAAGTTGATCCGTTCTAGTATAATATGATTTATCTATATAGATACCTATCTGTTGAAAGATATCTAAAGGATTGCATTTTTCAGGCCATTTTTGTTGTTCTTTTGGGATTAACAATTGCTGATCACATTGATAAAGATGCCGAAATTAGAAGCTTATCGAATGATATAGGCAATGATGGAAATTATCATTATCAATTTGATACATCAAATGGAATTTCTGTACAACAATCTGGAAATGATGGATTATCCGTGACTGGCTCAGCCCAATGGGTTGCTCCTGATGGAACTCCAGTTCAACTATCATATATTGCTGATGAGAATGGATACCAACCAGAAGGCTCGCATATTCCAACACCACATCCAATTCCAGAATACATTGCAAGATCTCTTGAATGGATTAGAGCCCATCCACCGAGAGAAGAGACATTCCAACCACAACAAAGGCGTCTTTAATTCCATTTTAATGTAATTTATTAAATTTTGTATATAATGTGCAGTTTCATAATAAGCCTTTTGAATTAGTGAATTTTGAAAATAAAAAAAATAAAAAGCAGAATGTAATGTAAAATTTAATTATTGTTTTTTTTGTGTATGCTTTACCTAAAGTGCCATAATGTACTAGTTTGGACCAGTCAGGATGAATTTAACCTAGTGAATTTGAGAATCAATATTGGCATCATTCAACGATTCCGATTTCTAGTATACATTGTATGTTGAGACTGCTATCCCGGTCTATGTGGCCAGAAAGACGAATTTAGTAGATAGTACTCTGAAAATATATAATTTTCTAGTCCACTGAATAACCAATTTAATATTTTACGGATTTCTTCGGATGAAAAAGGATATGTGGATTTAAAATAAGTTTCCACAAAATCTCAGAGACTACAATTTTTAACAATTTTTTTTCTTTTGTACAGACAAAACTTTTTCAAACAAAGAAGTCCATTTATTTATAAATAAATAAATATTGGAGCAACTTTGGAAAGTTTGAACATACTACATACTTACATAATTGGCTTGTCTATGTAGGGCGATGGTTATTCAGAAACTGACACTGAACTTCTGAGTGAAAGGGCTTGACCGCGGCCTCATTTTACACTGTTGTTTTTTTTTAAATACATTACATAGGTAGGACGTAATTGCTTAAATATTTTCAAATTTCCTTGGATTTTCAAAACATAAATAAACATTCTACAACAAGTGTAGTTTTAGTCATTATAATGACGATATTATATACAATAATACAGCACTGCTTGTCGAAACCCATATGATATCGTTATCATTATCATAATCTCTTTTATATATCCCATGGAACATAGTCACACAGTGTTAGGTGAATGAATTCATCTGCTTCTTCGGAGCTCTTATAATTGGAGATAATTATGCGATTTTTGTTTGATTTCAAGACACTCAGCAGCGAAATATGTTCTCAGGTAGTGTGAAAATAAATAGTGAAAAACGAAATTTTTGTATGGCAACCCTACAAAGGACTTACCCGATTTGTCCCATTGACTTTTTTCTTTTAAAAGCGCGTATGGAAAATTTTACCTCTCTAAGTACATGCTTTCTTGAGTTATCGTGAGGACGGACGGACGGACATGCAAAACTCAAAATAACTTTTAATTTTATGCATGGGCATCTAATCCATTTTGCTCTACCATCATTATTTCTAGTTTTTTTTTTTTTTTTTTTTATATTATTAAGCCAAGCTCAGGGGATACCCTATGATGCAAAGCACAGCATGGCAGGAAGGAGATAGGGAAAGGATTAGGGGATGTGAGGAGAGTGGCGGAGGTGCCGATGAGTGTCGCCCTTAAACTTCCGCAGATTGTATGCCGGAGGAAAAACAGAAGATGGTAAGCTGTTCCACATTCGCACTGTTCGGGATAAAAAAGCATCTCGGAATTTTACTGTACGGCCGAAAGTAATTTGAAGGGTTAAAGGATGTGCGCGGTTTGCAGCGCGAGTATTGCGTGCAGGAATCATTCTACAAGGGATTAGACTAGATATTTCATCAGAACATTGACCATGCATATAGCGATAAAGGAGCGAAAGGCATCCAACATTGCGGCGGTGCTCGAGTGAGTCGATATGACAAGTTATTGCCAAATCGCCAATGAGCTTGAAGGCTCTCTTTTGGACAATATCCAATGAAGCTAAGGCTGTGCGACCAGCCCCGGCCCATATATGGGAGTTGTATTCCATTCTAGGTCTAATGTAGGACTTGTAGAGGAGCGCTAGATTTGACGGGCTGAAATATTTCTTACACCTTTTCAGAAATCCAAGACATTTCGATGCTTCTTTGGCAACAGAGAAGATGTGATCTGTCCAGTTTAACTTACTGGAAATATTAATGCCAAGAATGCTTAGTGACGGTGAATCAGAAATTAATGCTCCATCAAAAGAAACGGGTGTGGTTAAGTTATGATCTTGTTTTAATGAGATGAGACAGCTTTGAGTCTTAGATGCATTGAATTCGACGCTATTCGCTTTGCCCCAAGCGAGGATACTGTTAAGATCGTTATTCAATGATCTAGTCATGCAATCTCGTTTAACACATGCGGCATTCCCCCTGGATTCCGCAAGAGTGTCAAAGGAGTAAGCGAAATCAAGAGTACTGTCATCTGCGAAACTATGGATGGGATTGAAAGTAAAGGAAAGCAGATCATTAATGAAAACTAAAAAGAGCGTTGGAGAGATAACAGAGCCTTGAGGCACACCGGCATTTATGGGATGCGGTTCAGATGTAACGCCATCTAATACAACACGTATTTGGCGACTAGATAGGAAACTTTCAATCCATAATAGAAGAGGAGGGGAGAGACCAAGTGCTTTAAGTTTGGCTAAAAGGGCTGGATGCCAGACTCTATCAAAGGCTTTTGAAATATCTAGAGCAACGATTTTAGACTCACCAAAATTGTGAAGACTACGGTTCCAACGTTCCGTAAGAAAGGTCAGCAAGTCTCCAGATGAGCGTCCAGCTCGGAAGCCATATTGGCGATCGTTGATGAGATGATTAGTTTCTAGATACTTCATTAATTTTGAGTTAATGATAGATTCAAAAACCTTTGAAAGAATCGAAGTGATGGCAATTGGTCGATAATTTGAGGGATCGCTACCCTCTCCTTTCTTAGGAATAGGCTGAACGTGAGCTAGCTTCCAAGCAGTTGGAAATTTTCCTGTCGAATAAGACAAGTAGAAGAGTTTGCGCAGAGGTTTAGCCAAGGATGAGGCGCAGCTTTTAATTAACAGGGGCGAAAAACCATCAGGACCTGCGGCTTTGGAGACGTTGATATCCTTAAGGACCCTGAACACATCCCTCGTACGGATGTGTATTGGCTCTTGTACACATCCGCACGGGGGATGCAAAACAGGTGTTTGTGAAGTTGGTGGAAGACGAGAATTTGAAGCGAATCTAGCAGCTAAAATATTAGCTTTATCCAGGGAGTCAACAATCACTTCTCCATTATTAAGTAGTGAAGGTATAGAGGAATTGGTGAAATTGTTCCTGATGGTTTTGACCAGGGACCAGAAACCTTTGCTACCTTTGCGGCTTGTCAAGATTCTTTGTCTAATATTCTGGTCAAAAAGAAATTTTTCTCTCTGGATAATGGACTTGCAGGTGTTCCGTGCAGTCTTGTAGACTTGTTTCATTTCCGGACATGGATGCAATTGATAGGCGCGAAAAGCAGACTCTTTCGCTTTTATAGCTTGGTTACACTTATCGTTAAACCAGGAGCGATCATGCTGTTGTTGAGACCTGCTGTAAGAATACGGAATGTATTCACGCATGCCAAGATTTAGTATGTTACTAAATTGTAATGTGCATTCATCAACATCCCTCGAAGCAAAACAAACCGACCAATCAATTTCTTTAAGATACTTATTGAGACTTTCCCAATCAGCATTCTTATAGTGCCAAAGAAGCCTACTTGTAGGTGGAGCAGTTGGGCGGCACAGGTTTGAGGTGGTAAATTGAGCCGTGATTAAACAATGGTCTGAATTTCCAAGAGGGGAACCGACTGAAATGGAATATTTGTCAGGATGAGATGTTAGAAACAAGTCGAGTAAATTAGCTTTATCTCCAGCTGCATCAGGAATTCGCGTTGGTGCATCCACTAGCTGTTGCAAATTAAATGATTCACAGAAGAGTTCAACGAAACGGCCCGCAGGACTTGTGGTAGAAGAATGTCTGAGCCACGGTATATTATGAACATTAAAATCGCCTGCCAGGACGATTTCGGAAGAGGGGGAAACAGAAAGCAAATGATCAATATTGTTGGAGATATTGTCAAATACGGATACCGTGTCGTCATCAGACATATTTGGGCTGCGATAAAGGAAACAGAAGTATATGATGTGCTTGTGAAGTTTGAACCTAATCCAGATATAATTAAACTCTGGATTAGCAGAAGGAAAATCTTGAAGAATAGTAAATGCCACATCATTCCGAATATATACTGCGATCCCTCAATGCTGAGAAAAAAGAGGCACGAAGCTGTAACCAGGGACGTGATACTGATTAATATCAGCATCAGAAACGACCTTGGTTTCACTTAGCGCAAGAATTGACGGATTTTTTGAGTTAAGGTGGCAGTACACCGAAAACCGATTTGCTCTTAATCCGCGAATGTTGCAGAAATCTAAAATAAAATTCTGCATGCTGAAGGCAAAAACAAAAAAGCAAAAAAGAAAAAAAGCGACACACAACAACACAAAAATTTGGGCGCCACCAGCCGCAGTCAACGACACAGCGAGGTAAAAAAAAACAACAATAGTGTTATGCCTATTGCTGCTTTCAACACCTCAGACTGTGCAGTTCAATGACCACAGCTGGGGACACCCGTATTGCTGATCAGTGACAAGTGCTAATGCATTTGCACTGATCACAGATGAAGAGAAGGAAAGGAAACGTTACCGTGCTGCTGGCTTATAGAATGTTGATAGGGCATAGAAGAGCCCTTCACTTGGCGGATAAAATTTATTTTGTTTATTTATTAATTTATCGGTCGCGTCGGAATTTAAATAATTATAGTAATTGATTATATTGAAGATATTTAGCACAACACTATCACTTGTCTTAAATTAATTGATTGAATATGTTTATATTGTTTTATTTGAACTACAACACTATGCAACGTCCGATCGGATTGACTCCACGCACTCTGATCCAAACGGAATGACAAACTTAGTATACCCTATAGATTTCATCTAGGGTATAAAAATTGAGAGCTTCTCTACATCAGATCGAGGTATCGTTAATTTTATATTGGAATTGGAGCATACATTCATGCATATACTAGACCTACTTCATTCGCCTATACTTCATACATATTATATCACCCACGTAAACAATGCAAGCAAATTTTGTTTTTCTTATTTCAGAATATTTTAAAGAAAATAAAACAAAATCTTCGGAGAAATTGAAAACAGAGAGTGATGTGTGCAGTGGCGTTGTTAATGCCTGAGAAGGGGTTGTTCGGGTTCCGCTAACAAGTCCCAGGAAGCAATTTTATGGTATAACCCAAGCATGGTCATGCGATATCCTTATGTTATAGTTATTTTTAGTAAGATGATGGAATTCTTTGAAAATTTTAGTTACCAGTTTGGGGCCCCTAAATTTCGGGGGCCCCTGGCGGGGTATGCGGGTACCTTATTTACGCCTGAGTAATATATAAGCATTGTCCTGCCAATTTTTATACCCTAGTTTAAATCATAGGGGGTATACTAAGCTTGTCATTCCGATTCTAACGCATAGAAATAATACTGGTAGAGCATAATATTACAAGTTATTTTGAATTTTGCATGTCCGTCCGTCTGTCTGTCCTCAAATTAAGAACGGGTTCGTTTAGAGTGCTGAATTTATGTACAAGGGCTTTTTTAAAAAAAGTAAATTTAAGTTCGAAATTGGAACCGATCGGACAACTCCTTCGTAGTGTTGCCATACAAAAATTTCGTTTTTCACTACATATTTGGACATTGCCTGAGAGAGCTGAAATTTGGTACATAGAGTTTTCAATAGCAATAGTAATAGTAAATCGGGCAACCTTTTCTTCCATATAAAT
Source organism: Dioctria linearis (assembly GCA_963930735.1). Classification (NCBI taxonomy): domain Eukaryota; kingdom Metazoa; phylum Arthropoda; class Insecta; order Diptera; family Asilidae; genus Dioctria; species Dioctria linearis. Next base: position 114,887,310 of record OZ005743.1, on the reverse strand, counting down.
TTTTTTTTTACGTATACTGTAAAAACCATCATCAGTCCTCGACGTTTTTATTGTACTACAAAGTCTTCACAATATAAAATCCTATGAAATTGGATATAACCATTCTTACTGTCCAACGATCCGTTGTAGAAATATATGCGAAAACCCACTTGACCATACGGAATTACATACGGGCATTCATATATAGGGCAGTGATGACGAACCCTTTTGAGAAGTGGGTCAAATTTTGTTCATTATTTTTTTTTTGTACTAGCTTTTAGGTCACTGGCGTCACTTAGAAAGGAGGAGAGGGAGGATGGTTAAAAACTACTTTTTTTTGGTTTTACTTTTGCAAGTGAAGAGCAAAAAATAAAGGTCGACGTCAAAAATTGATATAAATGGAGTGATACCATGAATACCACACCAGATGACACCATGCCTAGTCGGAAGTATTTGAATGAACAAGGAATAAAGAAAATCACATATGTATATATTTATATTTGTTTATTTTCAGATAGTTTCTAAATATTAATTAAGATCATATTTCGTATTCATTAGTTGAACGCATTTTACAAAATTCATTGAAGAAAACAGTTTTCCACACGTATATGTGGACCCAAACATCGTTAAAAGAGCATTAGCAAGTTTCTTCATTTTATAGTAAAGAATCCCATACGTAGGTATAATATAATATTTTCAATTTTTAGTGTAGATCCTTATTAGCCGCACTACTTTCAGATATTTTTCTTTCTACTTCGGAAATCAAGTTTTCAAATTTATTTGTCCACGCTATGCTGCTTTCAAATTCAACTAATTCCATGTCTAAATCATTCCTAGCCAATAAATTCGGTTACCTCCATTGTTTCGAATTCCGTTTTGAATGGATATAAAATAAAGTGAAATGTATTTTTCAAACTTTTAAATTGATTAAATCTCTCCTCAAAAGCATGTTTTATTTCCTGTATATATTTTTTAATTGCAATTTCTTGAACGTCAAGCGTATTTTCAAAAATTAGTGTTTTGAAAATGTGTTTGTAATTGAAGAAAATATTTCATGATTTTCATTTCCAAATCCTTAGTAAAGATGTCCAGCTTCATCATAAATATTTTAATATTTTCAAACATCATTAAAGCAATTTGTCTATTTCCTTGAAGTTTTTTATTCAGCTCATTAATTTGCTGAGAGATTAATATTTTTGATTGTCTGCTCTCTATTTTATGATAATAAATAAGTTTATGAAAATCAACGCATGGGTCACTTAAAAAGCCTGCATGGGTCAGTGTCTTCGTCTGATCCGCGGGTCATAGGCTCGCCACCATTGATCTAGGGTATCATAACAATTGGTCTTAGTCCAATTCTAGCTCTTTTACTTGTTCTTTTATATTGTTACGTGCAATAAAAAGAGCCTTGTCTTGGACGTTGCAGTGTTAACAAGCGAAAGTAAAAAAGAAATTTGTGAAATTGCGTTGCGGACTAGCAAAAGGATACTTTTGAGGAACAAACGAATTCTCTGGTATCCCGTTTATATGAGCAGTAGAAATCTATGGAAACCCGCTTGGACGAACAAAAGAGTTCTTTTGAGAATCGTCTAGAAACTCGTTTGGAGCAACAACAAAATTTTCTGAGAAACTCGTTAGATGAACAAAATTTGAAAAGTGAAGAAATCGAGCAGGAACAACATAAATTTACTGAGCTGCTTGAAGGAATTGAAATATCCGGGGCAGGTAGAATGAAACCTCCAATATTTGATGGACAAAATTCGTGCCATATCTTCAAGAGACAATTCCAGGCAGTTTCGGAGGTAAATGGATGGAATGATGAACACAAAGCTATAGCCTCTGGTTAGCAGTTCGAGGTCCTGCGTCAGAACTTTTACAAACTGTACCGATTGAAAATCAGCGTGATTACACTTCATTAGTACAGGCGATAGAATTACGTTATGGGGATGAACACATGCAGCAAGTATATCGTCTACAGTTACGCAACAGGATTCACAAGTATGGCAACAACTGCAGGCTGATGTGGAAAGATTAGCTTATCTTTCATACTCTAGCGTAAATGCTAATTTTCTTAATGAAGCATTTGTGAACGCTATTGCAGACCAAAATTTACAACAAGTGCTAAGGTTAGCAGGAAAGAAGTCAACAGCAGAAGCGCTACCCTATGCATTAGCGTATGAATCTGCTAGACAAGCTTCTCGGAGTGCAGTACGAGTGAGAGAAATTTCAGTGGAGGAATGTACTTGCAACAGAGTGCAGTCATCACAGAGCTCACCTTCACGTGGTCTCCTTCGATGTTGGAATTGCAATAGACCAGGGCACCTTCAAAAGGACTGCAGAAAACGCCGACGGGTGAAATCTCTAGAAGAAGAGAGCAGACTGTAATTGCAAAGATATCGAGCTGGGCAACAGACTTGCAACAGATTGCAGTTATCACTGAGCACCCTTTCACGTAGTGTTCTCGATGCTGAGATTGTAATAAATTGGGACACCTTCAAGGCGACTGCAGGAAACGCTGTCGAAGGGAATCAAGAGAAAAGAAAGGGAGAGAAAAATGTCCAAGTTGGCGAGCTAGAGAGCCAGCTATTCTACTAGACTCCAACCTTATGGCTTTGAGATCCAACACAGGAAAGGACGTACCCATGGAAATGCAGAAGCCTTTGTACAATGTCCATGCGAACCTGAATGTACATATAAAAACCAGAATGGAAGCATATTTCTGGAATTAGTGAAAAGCTGAAAAGCTACTGGGTTCAATGGAATTCTCTTCATGCTGAATGCGGTATATTAAAACGCAAGTGGGAAGTACCTAATGGTGGATCATCACATTTGGGAGTAAATAAAACAATTTGTATAATACGAGAAAAGTTTTATTGCGTACATATGCGAGAGGATGTGGAGAAGTTGTGTCAGAGAGGCACTATGTGTGCTTCTTACAAAGTGTCGCCAGGTAGAAGCAGAAAGGAAATGTATAAGTGTAATGTAAGAGCCCCATGAAAGAAGAGCTGATGTACAAGAAGCCACGAGAGCAAAATTAGCAGTAAATGCCAATCGGATGAGGACCCGGTATGACTTAAGTGCGAATTCAGCAGGATTCAATTAAGGTGATCTTGTTTGGCTGTATAACCCGAACCGACGTAAGGGACGTTCTCCAAAACTACAACAACACGGGGAGGGACCGTATTCAGTAGTAACTAGAATTCATGACGTGGCATACAGGATTCACGGTGGTACAAGAGGCAAGCGAAAAATCGTTCATCTAGATCAAGACCGTGGAACACCTGTTGTTCGGGACGAACAATTTTGAGAAGGGGGCAGTGTTACGTGCAACAGAAAGAGTCTTGTCTTAGACGTTGCAGTGTTAACAAGCGAAAATAATAAACAGGCGAAAGTGTTATAATTGGATTGCGATAATTGAAAGTACAGTATTAGCGATAATTAAAGTTGAGTTGATTAATTGAAGGTTTGTGAATTATATAAGATTAGAGTGAAATAAAGAGCTTGTGAATTAAATCTTTAATATTGTGTTTTAAATAACGAACTAAAGGCCACGCTGCAATAATATTTTTAAAAGCAGTGTCACAATCAAACCATTTGAAATCAGACTTAGAAAAGAAAGTTTAGTGGCGTTGCAAGTTGCAATGCTTAAGCAAATCTTATAGTGGAGTTTCTAGCTTCGCAATTTTGGAGTAAGAAATGCTGCTAAAAATTCAGTAATTAACAACAACATTAAAATTTTTGGTATGTACACAGCGTTGAAAATTCTATAATTGCTTGGTTTTCAAGAGGTTGATGATACCTTTCTGTTATACTTATATAGAAAGAAATCAACGTTTGCATTGAAGATGTATTCATTTAAATAGAATAGAATATGGGTTTAATAGTCGCTAACAAGACCCAATAAGCCAGTTTTATCGTACAGAAAAACAAAAACCGAACTAATTCAAATTTCATAAATCCAATTTTGTATAAACACTACTATTTCTTGGATTTTGTATTCCACTGTTTGTAACGGTAATGTAATGCTTGTTATAGATTGAATAAATAGTGTTGCGAGCGTGGCCTTTGGTTCGTTATTTAAAACACAATATTAAATAATTAATATATAAGTTCTTTATTACACTTAAATCGTATAAAGTTCACAAACATTCATTTAATCAACTCAACTCTAATTATCGCTAACACTGTACTTTCAAATCCTCGCAATCTAATTACACACTATCGCTTCTTTATTACTTTCGCTTCTTAACACTGCAACGTCTAAAACAAGACTCTTTTTTCTGGCGATGACAACTGTTATATTTATACCCTAGAAACACTCCGGATAAATCTGGAGTGTTCTATTCCAAAAGCTTCTAGACCATTCTATTTGTTCTATTCCTGAACTTTCATAATCGATTCTCCGAACCTGAAGTCATTTACTCTTCGAACCTGAAGTTGTTTATTGCCAGTAGATGTCACCAGTTGTCTCTTTCTATTGCACGTAACACTGCCCCCTTCTTAAACTTGTTCGTCCCGAACAACAGGTGGTCCACGGTCTTGATGCTCGTAGTATTGACACAAGCGGTCCAAATGAACAATTTTGTGCTTGCCTCTTGTGCCACGCTGAATCCTGTATACCACGTCATTAATTCTAGTTACTACTGAATATGGTCCTTCCCAGTGTTGTTGCAATTTTGGAGAACGTCCCTTACGTCGTTTCGGGTTGTACAGCCAAACAAGATCTCCTTCGTTAAATCCTGCGGAATTAGCGCGTAAGTCATAGCGGGTCTTTATCCGATCAGTATTTGTTGCTAATTTCGTCCTCGTGGCCTCGTGTACATCGGCTAATTGTTGTTTGAGCTCCGATACGTAGTCTTCTGGTAACTTTTGTTCACCTCTGGGGGTACCGAATTTGAGGTCGCTAGGTAAACGCATCTCTCTTCCGAATATGACTTTAGCTGGGGTTTGTCCGGTAGTACTATGAACGGCTGATCTATAAGCCATTAGGAATACAGGAATATGTCGATCCCAATCGCGTTGATGATAGTCAACTACTTTCTTTAGATGCTCGATCAATGTTCTGTTGAAGCGCTCTACCATGCCATCAGATTGTGGGTGTAGAGGAGTTGTTCTAGTTTTTCTTATTTCCAACATTTTACACATCTCCTGGAAAGTCCGCGATTCGAAGTTCCGTCCTTGGTCCGAATGAAGTTCGTGAGGCACACCAAACCTACTGACCCAATTCGTTATTATTTGTTCCGCAACTGTGGTTGCCTCTTGATTAGGGATTGCTTAAGCTTCAGGCCATTTACTGAAGTAGTCAATGGCAACTAATATATAACGGTTACCGCCATCCGTTTCTGGAAAAGGTCCAGCGATGTCTATAGCTATCCTTTCAAAGGGGGCTCCGACATTATACTTATGCATTTCTCCTCTGCTTCTGTGTTGCGGCCCTTTGCAAGCAGCACAGACAGTACATCTGCGGCACCACTCCCCCACATCTTCTCGCATATGTAGCCAATAAAACTTTTCTCGTATTTTGGAAATGGTTTTGTTCACTCCCAAATGTCCTCCAGAGGTTCCACCGTGCATTTCTTCTAGAACATCTTTGACATTTGATGCCGGCACGACTATCTGCATTCGGAAAGATTCGCCATTAGGTGCTTCCCACTTGCGTTTTAATATACCACATTCAACATGAAGAGAGTTCCATTGAGCCCAGTAACTTTTTAGCTTCTCACTCCGTTCCGAAATATCCTTCCAGTCTGGTCTTTCCATGTCTTCTTTCCAAGCAAGAATAGGTGAAATGTCCGGATCTTCTCGTTGTGCTGTTCGTAGGTCCTCGTTGTCCCAACCTGTAGATGGCTCCACGGTTACCAACTGTATAGTTGCTGCTGTTTCTTTTTCTTCTATTCGTGTGCAATGTTTGCACTCAAGTTTACATGGACGTCGTGAAAGGGCGTCTGCATTTCCATGGGTACGACCTCTTCGGTGTTGTATTTCAAAATCATAAGCCTGGAGTCGCTCTATCCATCTCGCCACTTGTCCCTCAGGATTCTTAAACTGCAGAAGCCATTTAAGCGCTGCATGGTCGGTGCGAAGGATGAATTTCTGCCCATAGAGATATTTATGAAAATGCTTTGTTGAACTTACAATGGCAAGTAGCTCCTTTCTTGTAGCACAATAATTTTTCTCTGACTTTGAAAGTGCTTTGCTATAGTAAGCTACTGGAACTTCTTGACCATTCTCCTCCTGAGAAAGCACTGCACCAATACCTTCATTGCTGGCATCCGTGTCTAATGTAAATGTTTTTCCCAGCTTTGGATAGTGAAGTACTGGAGCCTCACAGAGCTGTTGCTTCAAATTTTCAAAACTTTCGTTGCATTTATCCGACCATATGAACGGCTTTCCCTTTTCGGTGAGTTGATGTAGGCTTCTTGCTATATCTGCAAAACCTTTCACGAATCGCCTGTAGTAGGTAGCTAAACCAAGAAAACTCCGTAATTGATGTTTGTCCTTTGGTGCTGGCCAATTTTTGACGGCTTCTATTTTCTCTGGATCGGTTCTTACTCCTTGTGATGAAACTATGTGCCCTAAATATTTAACTTATTTTTTAAATAGAGCACATTTACTCGCACTGAGCTTTAATTTTGCATCTTTGAGTCTTTGAAGTACATCCCGTAAGTTGTTTTTATGTTCCATGAATGTCCTTCCGATTACTATTATGTCATCCAAATAGACAAGACATGTTTTCCAGGTTAAACCTCGTAGAACACATTCCATTAGTCGTTCGAATGTGGCTGGAGCATTACATAACCCAAATGGCATTACTTTGAATTGCCATAAGCCACTGCCAACTGAGAAAGCAGTTTTTTCTCGGTCCGCGGGATGTATTTCCACTTGCCAGTAACCACTCTTCAAATCCAGCGTGGAAAACCATTGCGCTCCGGAAAGGGTATCCAATGTGTCATCAATCCTTGGTAATGGATAGCTATCTTTTCTCGTCACGTTATTTAGTTGGCGGTAGTCTACACAGAATCGGGTGCTGCCATCCTTCTTCCTAACCAGAACAACCGGCGATGTCCAAGGGCTGTTAGATTCCTCTATGATGCCTTGTTTCTTCATGGAGTTCATCATGTCTGCAACTTCCGGTTGTTTGGCTAATGGCAATCTTCGTGGTGTCTGTCGAATGGGTCTGGAATCTCCTGTATCGATTCGATGCTGGACAAGATTTGTTTTACCATAGTCATCATCATTTATTGCAAATAATTCCGAAAATTCATCGATCACCTCTTTGGCATCGTTGTGTTGTTGTTCACTTAAGGCACTGGACGAAAGAAGTTTCTGAACCTGTTGGGTAGTAGCTGGTATAGTTTTTGTCTCCTTGACATTACTACCATTATCTAAATTGACGATTTGGTAAACGGGTTCACAATTTCCAATTATAGCACCTTCTTTTAGTTGTACCTCGTTTTCGGATGTGTTAAGCACTCTGACTGGAATTAATGTTGCACCTTCTGCCTTCACTAAAGTCTTGCCAACGATGATGTTCGATGTAACTTTTGTGGGGTTAGGCTCCACCAGATAGAATCGGCAGGTCCCGATGTCATCAGTAAGCTTTGTCCATATTAGTGTCTCGGAGCATGGCGAAAGAGTAATATTTTCGCAAACCATCGTCCTTACTTTCGCAGGATGATCTGCTTCTTCTCCTAGTTTCATAGGAATTTCTATGTTGCCATATTTGAGAATCCGCTCTCCGACATCCAGATTTATTTTGTATGTGGTCATGAAGTCTATTCCAAGAATGCAGTCATCCATTATGTCTGAAACCAGGAAAGTGTGAGGAAATAGTAGTTCGCCTAGTTGAACATCTAAAGTTATTTCTCCAAACACCTGTGCTGCCGCTCCAGTTGCTGTTCTTAGTAGATATTTGGTGGTGTTGTGAAGCCATTTGTTCTTAACAAAATCTGCTCTAATAATTGATCTTGAAGCTCCAGTATAGATAGTAACTGCGCAGTCATTTTTTCCTACACTTCCATATATAACAAGACTGCTATTATTTCTCTGTAACTGACTTATTTGGATGATGACTTCGGGGCTGTCGATTCCACCAACAAACTTCTGCCCCACGAAGTTGGTTTTTACTAGTTTTCCGACTGCTCAAGAGGAGAGACGATGCGACTAGTCGCTGTTTGATATCTAGTCTCTCCACGAATTGCTTGTTCCCTGGCTCGACATCTTTGGCATTCTTCTTTCCCCTCTTCTTCTGGTGATTCCACTCGTCGACGTTTTCTGCAGTCTCTTTGAAGGTGCCCTGGTCTATTACAATTCCAGCATCGAGGGACACCACGTGAAGGCGGGCTCTGTGATGATTGCACTCTATTACAAGTACATTCTTCCACTGAAATTTCTCTCACTCGTACTGCACTCCGTGAAGCTTGTCTGGCGGATTCGTATGCTAATGCATAGGCTAGTGCTTCTGCTGTTGATTTCTTTCCTGCTAGCCTTAATGATTGTTGTAAATTTTGATCTGTAATAGCGTTCACAAATGCTTCCGTTGCCACTTCATTGAGAAAATCTGCATTCACGCTGGAGTATGAAAGATGCGCTAATCTTTCTACATCTGCCTGCAGTTGCTGTAGTGATTCTCCATGTTTTTGAATCCTGTTACGCAATTGTAGGCGATATACTTGCTGCATGTGCTCATCTCCGTAACGTAATTCTATCGCCTGTACTAATGAAGAGTAATTACGTTGTTTTTCAATCGGTACAGTTTGTAAGAGTTCTGACGCAGGACCTCGAAGTGCTAACACCAGAGCTATAGCTTTGTCTTCATCATTCCATCCATTTACCTCTGAAGCTGCCTCGAATTGTCTCTTGAAGATATGCCACGAATTTTGTCCATCAAATATTGGAGCTTTCATTCTACCTGCTCCGGATATTTCAGCTGCTACGTTTAGAGGCTGACGATGCTTTATTCTTTCCAGATCTGCTTTAACGTTTTCAAGTTGCTCGGTGACTTTTTGCTGAACTTCCGAAACCTTTTGTTGAAATTCCTGCTCAATTCCTTCAATTTTCAAATTTTGTTCTTCTAAAGAACTTTTTAGAAAATTTTTCTGATCCTCCAAACGAGTTTCTAGACAATTCTCCAGAGAACTCTTTTGTTCGTCCAAGCGCGTTTCCATAGATTTCTTTTGTTCATCTAACCGGGATTCCAGAGAATTCTTTTGTTCAACAAAAGCATTCTTTTGCGCATCAAAACGGGCTTCCATTTTACTCATTAAAGTACTCAAAAGCTGTTCCATTTTCATCGCAGGCTCTTCTTCAGCTTCGATTTCTTCCAAGTTCTCTTCGAAAACAAATGTATCAGGATTCTTTCCTTCCTCTATCAAAGATTGTCTAAGTCGCTCGACTAGAACAGGCGATAGAATTACGTTACGGAGATGAGCACATGCAGCAAGTATATCGCCTACAGTTGCGCAACAGGATTCAAAAACATGGCGAATCACTACAACAACTGCAGGCAGATGTAGAAAGATTAGCGCATCTTTCATACTTCAGTGTGAATGCGGATTTTCTTAACGAAGTGGCGACGGAGGCATTTGTGAACGCTATTACAAATCAAAATTTACAACAATCATTAAGGCTAGCAGGAAGGAAATCAATGCAATCAATATGCATTAGTGTATGAATCCGCCAGACAAGCTTCGCGGGGTGCAGTACGAATGAGAGACATTTCGGTGGACGAATGTACTTGTAATAGAATGCAGTCATCCCAGAGCTCACCTTTGCGTGGTATCCTTCGATGCTGCAATTGTAATAGAACAGGACACCTACAAAGAGACTGCAGAAAACGTCGACGAGTGGAATCTCTAGATGAAGAGAGGAAAGTGGAATTGCAAAGATATCGAGCTGAGCAGCAGACTTGCAATAGATTGTAGTTATCACTGAGCACCCCTTTACGTAGTGTTCTTCGATGTTGGGATTGTAATAAATTAGGACACCTTCAAAGCGACTGCAGGAAACGCCGTCGAAAGGAATCAACAGAAAAGAAAGGGAGAGAAGAATGTCCAAATTGGCGAGCTAGAGAGCAAACTATTCTTAGGGAGACTAGAATCCAACCTTATGGCTTTGAGAGCCAACACAGGAAAGGACGTATCCATGGAAATGCAGAAGCCTTGGTACGACGTCAATGGGAACCTGAATGTAAGCATTACGGCTGGGAGAAAGGAAATGAGAAAACAGCTACTATACAGTTGGTAACTGTGGAGCCAGCAACAGGTTGGGACATCGAGAGTTTGCAAACAGCGCAACGAGAAGATCCGGACATATCGCCTATTCTTGCTTGGAAAGCAGACATAGAAAAACCAGAATGGAAGGATATTTCGAGGATGAGTGAAAAGCTGAAAAGCTACTGGGCTCAATGGAATTCTCTTCATGTCGAATGCGGTATATTTAAACGCAAGTGGGAAGCACCTAACGGTAAATCGTTCCGAATGCAAATAGTCGTCCCGGCATCAAAGGTCAACGATGTCTAGGTAAAATGCATCGTGGAGCATCTGGAGAACATTTGGGAGTGAATAAAACAATTTCTAAAATACGAGAAAAGTTTTATTGGCTACATATGCGGGAGGATGTAGAGAAGTGGTGTAGCAGATGCACTGTGTGTTTTTTTTTACAAAGGGCCGCCACGTAGCAGCAGAAAGGAAATGTACAAGTGTAATGTCAGAGCCCCATTGAAACTGAGAGCTGATGTACAAAGGGCCACGGGGGCGAAATTAGCAGTAAGTACCCATCGGATGAGGACACGCTATGACTTACGTGCGAATTCAGCAGGATTCAATGAAGGTGATCTTGTTTGGCTATACAACCCGAACCGACGTAAGGGATGCTCTCCAAAGTCACAACAAAAGTGGGAGGGACCGTATTCAGTAGTAACTAAAATAAATGACGTAGTATACAGGATTCAACGTGATACAGGAGGCAAACGCAAAATCGTCCATCTGGATCGCTTGTGTCAATACTACGAGCATCAAGACCGAACAAATTTAAGAAGGGGGCAGTGTTACGTGCAATAGAAAGAGACAACTGGTGACATCTACTGACAATGGAGAGTAAACGACTTCAGGTTCGGAGAATCGATTATTATTACAGGAAAGTTCAGGAATAGAACAAATAGAATAGTCAAGAAGCTTTTGGAATAGAACACTCCAGAATAATCCGGAGCGTTTCTAGGGTATAAATATAACAGTTGTCATCGCCAGAAAAAGAGTCTTGTTTTAGACGTTGCAGTGTTAACAAGCGAAAGTAATAAAGAAGCGAAAGAGTGTAATTAGATTGCGATAATTGAAAGTATAGTGTTAGCGATAATTAGAGTTGAGTTGATCAATTGAGGAATTGTGAATTTTATATGATTAGAGTGGATAAAGAACTTGTATATCAATTATTTAATATTGTGTTTTAAATAACGAACCAAAGGCCACGCTCGCAACAATATTTTCTATACTCAAATTATTTGAATATTATGAATTTCCCTTACAATTGTTTTCTGTAGATCAACGTGGGTTTTTTTCGGGCAGGTCTACTTCCATTAACTTAGTGGAACTTTCTGCGGATACTATTGGCCGGTTCATAAAACCATAAAACGTGTATTTAAATAGATTTTAGTAAGGTCTTTGGTATGGATTCTTCCATTTCTTAAATGGACTGTATGTTATTTAGATAATTAGAATAGATAATATCAAGTTTTATACTGTCATTTCATTTCTAGGGCTTTGATAGCTTCATCTGGTGTACCTCAAGGGATCTGCTTCATGACTGTTGGATTTCATTCTTTCTACTAAGGATATTGCATCTCTGTAAGGTTTTAATTTAAGCTGATGATATTCAACTTTCCTCTCAAATTAAAATCTTGAATGGCTGTGAACAGGTAAACCTTTATAGATTTTACACTTGGTGTAATAATATTAAATTAGAACTCTCTTAGACGTCTACCAGCAGTCAAGACATTTACCAAATGTTACTTCGAGCGCCAACCATAACAATTAAAATAGCCTGGTGCCACCGAGTTTTGATACTACAAATAGCATGGCGCCATCTAATGTCACGAGAGTTTTGAGTTTTGATACTACATAGCCTGGCGCCCTCTTTCGGACTCAATTCAATTCATTTTAAATTTAATATATCGAAGATGAAATATCGATACTATAATCGATTATTTGGTTGATACGAAAAATCTCAAGCTTTGACATCTTCATCTTCGTCGTTTAAAACTTCAGCATCATCTGTTGAGCGTGAGCTGTGGTTCATTGACGGTATAAAAACCAAAAGATGTCATTATAAAAGGACCTTTGGTCAGGTGTAGTAAATTTACCGCGGTAAAAATTTAGTAGCTCCGTATTCGAGTTATATCTAAAATCTCCACTATTAGCCGGTAAGTTTCGAACTTCTTGATGTTCTGAAATAGTGATGTGAACTGCGATATGCAGCTTAAGTATAGAAAATATTAATAAATTCGAGTCATTCTTGCCTCGTGTTATACCTATGTGTTTTAAACTTTGATCCTCATATCTTATAACTATATAAAAATATGAAGAAAGTGCAAGTCAGAGTCAGATAATTGTAAGTCAACTAAGTTTATCTCTGCTCCACTATAGAAAATTGCTATATGTTTATACACTTTACATCTAGTTCTTTGCAGAAAGTGCAGTGTAAGTACCTTGGGGAAAGTGATTAAAATTAAAAGTAGTGCAGCAATGCAAACTTATTTATGAATGGTTAAAGTTAACATATTCATTCCTCCTTCAAAAACACAATTTCCTGGTGGAAGCTTTTTTCATAATCATTATTCAAAAGACCAACTGTGGCCTAGTTTTTTCATTGTTAGTTAAACTGAAAGACTTGGAGTTATTGACTTATTGAATGATGTAAGATTAAAGGATTTTGGGAGTAATTTAACCGTAGACAATTTTGATGAATTTTATATTTTGACTAGGCCTAGGTAAGTAGAATTTGAATTTGAATTTTCGTAATATTCCTTATTTCTGGATGAAGTTAGTTAATCAATATTTGTCAAATGTAATTATCGGATTTTTTGGGTGCTCTATACGGTTCTATATCTTGCCCAAGGGTATTAAATTACAAAAAAATGATAACTAGATCAGGGTCCAGGGGCTGAACTTCCATTTAAGTTTGGGTATAGTTTTTAGCGCTAAGAGTTTATTAACTAGTGAGGAATATTGTAGGGTCATGTGTCATACTTTTGGATCTGGGTGCTTTTAAAATCTTTTAGCAAGGGCAAAGGTGACTGATTGTTTTAATCGGAATGATTTTTCTTTTCCACAACATAGGTTACATTATATACCGAAGAGGTATACCTGTGGAAAAGCAATTTTAAATTGGAGTTTTCATTTTGAGATTTCATTCATTTATTATTTTTCTTCTTTCTAATCACCTTCGTCAAATCTTTCATTTACTTAAGTATATCTAACCGAGTTCATATATAAAAAAAGATTACAAAAAATTGTTATTTGTTTTAAGGAATGGGCACCAGATTTCTTTCTCATCGGATATTGAGAAACCTTAGAATGGATAATAAAGCACCGCTGGTCAGATTTACACATGTGGTTGACCCTGAACCAAACGATGTCAAACAAGCTGTAAGAGTAAATTTATATTTCTATTGCTCATAGTAGTTTTGCTATTAACGATTTACAGTTCGAAGAAGTTCAAATACCGGTTCCATGGGGCCACCTGGCTGGAAAATGGTATGGACCTAAAAACGTTCGTCCATTAGTCGGATTACATGGATGGCAAGATAACGCTGGAACATTCGATACGTTAGCTCCTCTCTTACCATCGCACATTGGATTTTTATCTCTAGATTTGCCAGGACATGGTCTATCCTCCAGGCTGCCTGATGGAATATACTACAATGCATTGGATTATTTACACGTTCTCAGAATCGTGATGAAAGAATATAATTGGGAGAAAATTTCACTTATGGGACATTCCATGAGTTCGATTGTTTGCTTTCTCTTTGCGTCAGTTTTTCCCGATAAGACTGATATGTTAATCTGTTTAGATGCATTGAAGCCTCATGTCAGACCATTTCATAAAATACCCGAATCAGTTGCAAGTCGTATGGAGAATTTTATTATCGCCGATGAAAGGAACCGAGACAAGACAGCAGAACCTCCAAGTTATACTTATGATAAATTAATTGAGAAACTTCATTTAGGCACTTTTGCCTCTCTTGATAAGGACAAGTGTCATTACTTACTTGCTCGCAGTATTCAGAAATCAGCAAAATATCCAGATCAATATTTTTTTACCAGAGATAGTAGGCTTAAATCTTATAATTATTATATGGGCTCCCAAGAGTTAAATGTGGAATTCGCAAAAAGAATAGTGGCCCCTCATTTGTTTATTAAAGCTTCAGAGTCCTCCTATTTTGAAGAGAAGAAATATTTTTACGAGGTTCTTGAAATATTAAAACAAAATCCAAATTTTGAATTTTATAAAGTGACGGGTACTCACCATGTTCATTTAAATAGTCCCGAAAGGATTACTGAAATTATCAATCCATTTATAAATAAGTACCATCCTCCGGAACTGAGTAGTAAGCTATAAAAATGTTGATAACACACAATTTGCTGTTGTACTAAGTTGTATTGTAAATAGTTGCAATATGCGATTTTGTTAATAAAATGTTTTTATTTAGATACTTTTGTTATCTATTGATATAATTGTTATTAAAGATTATGCTCAACATGATAAACTAATTTGGTGTATTAATTGGTCTTCATGTTACTTTAAGATTCCCAAAATTAGAATTCGGGAAATGTCCTATATTAAATTTTCTTTTCTTTCGCTTTTCACTTATTTTTAACTGCATCATCAATTCTTTCACTTTTTTATTTAATTTATTCAAAATAAAATTGAAGTTAAGGAACTATGTTAGCAATTCTTTCACCTTTATTTTCCATATTTTAATGGCATTCTGCTAGATTCCCTAGACAAGATCTGAGATACATTCACCTTTTATTTTCATTCTTTTCTATAATCAAAAAGGTGAAGTCAGCAAATTGGCACTTTTAAAAATGTCATTGAAGATGTGAAAATTCACTTGTCTGATAATGATGTTCACCTTTAAATAAGTAAAAAACATTATTTATTACATCAATAACTTTCGTGAAGCCTTCTTTCCAAGGCCATATTTATTCTGAATAAGATTTACTTTGAATTTCGTCAAATTTGGTTAGCAATTGATACTAGCACTAGATTTGTAAAAGCAGTGCTTCATCTCTTCACTTCAACTTTAGAAACGTATTTTCAATCTTGATGCCTGCCACATGCTCAATAAATACATCTATTTTATTGACGTGCTTCGATTTGATTTGACTAGGTCTACCCTTAGATCCCACCTTTTCCGATGACCAATGGATGATTATCGCTGTATAAAGATGCTAGTATTCTTGCAGTATTACCTGTATCTTCTTAAATCCTGGATTATTGATGATTAATACCATGTTGATACGAAACTCATACTGTATTCGTTTTTGATTACTCTCGTTTTTCTTCCTGAGTATTTCAGATTTTGATTCAAAGCATAATTATATGAACGGTCTAGTTCCATACGTTACATCTCACATTTTTATATTAATATTTATTCAGTCTACCGATTTAACAATCTTACAGACAGGAAACAATTACATATTTACAAGCTATGTATACATTAGGCAAGCATTAGAAACAATCATAGATATCATTATACTTGTGGAATCATAATTTATAGAAATTATTATAGAATCATTACTTAATTGCTAACTTCTTCCCTAGAGATTTTTTTGCATACACATTTAAATTACAACAAAGTTATGTATGTACCCAGTTTTTCTGGACTACGAAAAGGTTTTCGACTCTATTGACAGAATGCGCTACATCGACTCGGAATTCCTCATACGATTACTAAATTGATACAGAATCTGTGAAGAAAGAATTTCTTTCGCAACTATTATTCCTTATTACTACTGTTGCAGCCGCAATGACTCGGCATATATCGCCATCAAAATCTAGTAAGCCTAGAGAATGCACTTCTGATTTCTTTTCACTGTTTGTAATGATTCTAAAAGAGTAGCCATAGAGAAAACAATTATCTGTCACGTCGCTTATTATTTTAAATAAAAGTTTGGTTTAATTAATTAAAATTTGTACTTTTTGTCTGAATCTTATCCCCGCTAATACATCTCAACATATTTTTGGTCCTTCGAACCTGGATTGAGAAGAAAAAGAGAAACCAGCCACGGAAGCAGAAGCGATTCTATTCTTTCTCGCTGAAATTTCAATATCCAGCATTTTCAAGAGGTGAAGAAAACGCAAGCGACGACACATCATTTGCAAGCCTTGTTATTTCTTACACGTCACATACTAGCGTGAATATACAAGAAGGAGAAAGGGAAGTACGTGACTTCAGCTGAAACGTATTGCGTAAAATTGTATTCCCACGATGTCTGCAGTAAGCAAAAGTGACACCGCAAAAAACGCTATAAAGCGTTCCTTAGCTGCAAGTAAACAGGCAGCAGGCACCCACGATCAAAGCAGCATTGAAGCTTTCATGAAGTTATTAGACAACCAATGGAACGCCTTTCAACTAACTCATGATCTAGTATTGGAATCCTGTGGACAAGCCACTATATCAACGCAAGAAGATGAGTTTATTCAAGCTGAAGAGTGGTATAGGGGAGCATTAAGTAATTTTTACCGACTACTATCAGTGTTTAAACTAAGTGAACAAGCACACCAATAACAACACATCCTTCGATGAACATTTCCGCAGCAGCAGCACCACGACCCGCATTTTAACTACCGCCTATTACGCTACCTACATTCGATGGTGTGCCTTACGAATGGAAATCGTTTCATGATAGATTTGTGTCACTAGTTCACAACAATGAGACACTAACAGGAAGTCAAAAGTTGCATTATTTACGCAATAGTTTGCAAGGTGAGCCACTTAATGTAATTCAGTCATTCCCTATTACAGATGATAACTTCAATGAAGCCTGGTCGTCTTTGAAGAATCGATACGATGTCCTGAGGGTAATTGTTGACTCACATTTAGCAGCCTTATTCGTTATTCCTAAGGTAAGAGATGAGTTCGCTACTGCCATCAAGGCACTGTTAGACACTGTTCTGACACATTTTCGGGCACTCAAAGCTCTTAACCGCCCCGCTGATCAATGGGATGATTGGCTAGTACACTTGACTGTCAACAAACTTGATGCTGAAAGTCGAAAGCAATGGGAAATGTCTCTAACAACATCAACGGTACCACTGTTCGATGACCTCACGCAGTTCCTAGAGAAAAGATGTCGCTTCCTATCAGCCTTAGAGTCACATACCGCACGAACGCAAGCGTCTAAGAACTCAAAAGCTAAGCACAGTTGGGATTCCCTTCATATTAGTTCAAAACGAACTGATAGCAAGGAAAAGCAACTTAATTATGCACAAACATCTGGAAGCCGCTCGTTGACCCTTAAACGAACCGTGTGTACATACTGCGGAGGAAATCATTTTATATACGCGTGTTTAAATCCCTAGCTTGTACAGCTAGATCTAATGCAGTAAGGTCTAAGAACCTATGCCTCAACTGTTTGAGCAATGGTCATCAGTCTGGCTCTTGTCGCAGCCTACACTCGTGCCGAATTTATGATCAACGTCATCACACGCTCTTGCATACGGATGGAACCATATCTGTAAACTGCGCCAACATTCGTCAACAAGTATTGCTCGCTACTGCTATCGTGAATATTTTGGACTCCTCTGGGTGTCAGCACCCAGCTCGTGTTCTGTTCGACACTGGCTCTCATGTTTCCTTTGTTACGGAGGCCTGCGTGCAACGTCTTAAGGTAAGCCGATATTCTCATACTATCTCTATCACAGGCATAGGTGCCTCTCCTGCATTTGAGCCATCTACAGCTAGCAGATCCACAGTTTTTCAGGTCTGCGTCTATCGACATCTTGCTAGGAGCAGATGAATTAGGAGCTATTCTATTAGAAGGCCTTGTCAAGGGCCCCATCGGAGCACCAGTTGCACAAAACTCCGCTTTTGGCTGGGTATTTTTGGTCAAGTTCAGACAGTAGATACTTCGCCATCTAATGTCGCTAGAGTGTCTCTGCACGCAAACGCAGAGCTCACGGAAGCTCTTTCCAAATTTTGGGAATTAAAAGACATCCCAATGACCAAACATCGGACAGATGAGGAGTAAGCCTGTGAGAAGATATTTGCGGACACTCACTATAGACTTCACAGTGGAAGGTATGTAGTTGAAATACCTTTCAGACCAGAACTACCGCTTGGAAATTCACGTAACGGTACTATCAAATCTTTACATCGTGTGGAAGCCCAATTTAAGAGAAACCAAAGTCTACATGATCAATACAAGGCATTTATGAAAGAATTCATGGACTTAGGCCACATGGAGGAAGCGCCTCCTAATCCACCACCTGAGAAATCATATTACATGCCTCATCGAGCTGTTATAAAAGAATCGAGCACTACAACCAAGCTCAGGGTAGTGTTCAATGCATCGAAAAAGAGTTCGAGTGGAATTTCCCTCAATGACACTCAGATGATTGGCCCCCAGTTGCAACCAGCTTTAGCAACGATATTGTTACGTTTTTGCACCCACCGCTTCGCAATGACAGCTGACGTGGCTAAAATGTACCGACAAATCAATGTTGCCAAGGAACATTGCGAGTACCAGAGAATTGTTTGGCGTGAATCTTATGATGATTCTATCAAGGATTACGTGTTACTGACTGTAACTTATGGCGTCGCTTCCGCTCCGCATCTCGCAGTCAAATGTCTGCAACAAGTGGCTATAGATGAGGGAAAGGATCTTCCAATCGCTGCAGCAGTCATACTCACTGACTTTTACATGGACGATCTGCTTACTGGATGTAATAATGAGGCTGATCTCAACATACTTCGCTCTCAAATTTGTGTGCTACCTCAGCGAGGCTGTTTCGAGCTACGTAAGTGGGTTTCTAATTCCGAAGCAGTTCTTAAAGCAATACCAATTGAGCTGCGTGAAACCAAGGCCTCTCATTCACTTGCTGATGAAGGTACAGTAAAGGTTCTAGGCCTCCAGTGGAATCCAGCATATGACTATCTTAGTTTCGCTGTCCATTTACCAGAAGTCAAGTTGCCAGTAACCAAGCGCTCGTTATTATCCGATTCTGCTAAACTTTTCGATCCCTTAGGATTTTTATCGCCTTGCACAATCCTCGCTAAAAAGATGTTTCAACAGCTATGGAGACCAAAGCTAGATTGGGATGATGAAGTTCCTGACCACACTTTACGACAATGGCTTCACTACAGACGTAATTTGGATTGCCTATCTAATTTTCGAATTCGGATATGGCTGGGAATGGGGCAAGCTGGTGCTGTTACCGACTTACATTGTTTTGCAGATGCCTCGCAGACCGCTTACGCGGCTGTAATTTATACTCGCACAATTTTCGCTGACGGATCAATCGTTGTGAAGCTAGTCACCGCTAAGACCAAGGTGGCTCCTCTAGATGTAACCAGTTTACCTCGCTTAGAATTGTGTGCCGCCGGCTTACTAGCTAAACTCTTGGAACATGTGCATTTATCAATCAGTAATCATTTTCGGTACACTTATGGCTGGACAGACTCCACAGTTACATTGGCCTGGATTCATGGGCACCCCAGCAAATGGGTGACTTTCGTCGCAAACCGAGTTGCACAAATTCAAAAGGTTCTGTCCCCAGAAAATTGGAGACATGTTAGCTCAGCAGACAACCCCGCTGACTGCGCATCGCGTGGTATTCTTCCTGAGAAACTTATGTATCATCCTTTATGGTGGACTGGACCGCCATGGCTTAGCTAACCAGAACATTCCTGGAAATTTCATCAGCATACATCGTACGACACAGAGTTGGATATATGCTCCAACACCCAGGCAGTACTACAAACCCAAATTACTGTGCAGCCATGGGATCTTCTCGACATGTACTCATTGCTCTCTAAGCTAAAACGCATAACCGCAGTTATATTACGCTTTATATATAACTGCAAATGCCGAATCGCAAGTAATGTCAACATACGCCAAGGACGCATCAAGCATACAGAGCTCAACGATGCTTTCGAATTTTGGGTAAGAAGCGTTCAAGCTCATCACTTCTCAGAAGATATCAACAATTTGCAGGACAAGAAACCACTCTCAACTAGGAGTAAGCTTATCAAACTCCGCCCTTTTATGGATACCAAAGGAGTGCTCCGAGTGGGAGGACGCCTCCGGCAGGCTCCATTACGAACGGACGTCAAATACCCAATTCTATTACCAGCTAAATCAACACTCACTAAACTGGTCTGTACGGAAATTCACTCCATTACGCTTCACGCTGGACCTCAACTAATGCAAACTGTACTTCTAACACGCTTTTGGGTACTAAGCGCCCGAGGGATTCTTCGTAAAATAGCTCACGATTGTGTTACATGCTGCCGTTTCAGACATACTCAGCATCTTCAGTTAATGGGAGATTTGCCTAAGGCTCGAGTAGAACCTGCTAGGCCCTTTTTACGCAGCGGAGTTGATTTTGCAGGTCCTTTTGCAATTCGTTATTCCAAGGGACGAGGAGCTAAAGCTACGAAAGGCTACATAGCAATATTTATCTGCATGGCTTTAGGTGCAATGCATCTAGAACTATCTAGCGACTTGTCAACTGCTACTTTTATCGCCGTTTATAAAAGATTCATCGCAAGACGGGGACACTGCAAGGAACTTTACAGCGATAATGGAACCAACTTCGTTGGAGCGGAGAAAGAACTTAGGGCTCTACTTTCTCAAGCATCTGCTGACGAACAACTGCACAGCTACCTATCGAACGATCATGTTACTTGGCACTTTAACCCACCTGCTGCTCATCACATGGGCGGCTACTGGGAGGCAGCTGTAAAACGTGTTAAATTCCACTTGCGCCGTGCTCTTGCTTGTTTGAACATCACGCTTACCTACGAAGAATTCATCACGCTTCTGGCTGATATTGAAGCATGCGTAAACTCTCGCCCGTTATGTCAATTACCCAGCGAGACTGATGTTTTACAAGTGCTCACGCCAGGAAACCTTCTCATTGCGGAGCCGCTCAAGGCACTTCCAGAACCTGACATGCTGCGTTTCAAGGGAACTTTGCTGAATCGATGGCAATCCCTGTCACAGATACGACAATACTTTTAGCAAAGGTGGAGCGGAGAGTACTTAGTCAGCCTCCAAAGACGTACCAAGTGGATTCAACCGGCTCGAGATTTTCAAGCTAAGGATTTGGTCATCATTCGCGACGAAATATTTCCTCCAACAAGATGGAAAGTGGGGCGTATTACTAAGGTACATCCTGGACAAGATGGAAAAGTACGAGTCGCGACCGTAAGAACAGCTGAAGGAGAACTTTCGCGACCGATAGTGGAATTATGCTTACTTCCACTCTCTGATGACGTCTCTTCACGATAAGTTTATTACTAGTAACGTAAATTTTGCTTATTAACTTTGTAATTTATTGAATTGTAATTTTGAACTAAATTCACATTTACTCCAAGGCGGGCGGAATGTTGCAGCCGCAATGACTCGGCATATATCGCCATCAAAATCTAGTAAGCCTAGAGAATGCACTTCTGACTTCTTTTCACTGTTCGTAATGGTTCTAAAAGAGTAGCCATAGAGAAAACAATTATCTGTCATGTCGCTTATTATTTTAAATAAAAGTTTGGTTTAATTAATTAAAATTTGTACTTTATGTCTGAATCTTATCCCCGCTAATACATCGCAACAACTACAATGATGTCATTACGGATGGATTCGATAATAAACTATGCGGCAAATAAAGGGTAAAATTGGAGAATCATCTAGTAGTCTAATTGGGCTGAGATTTAATCCAGTGAAAACTAAATATAAATACTGAGTATCGCAAGCTGCGCAACTCAAATAAGTAACGGAAGAGTGGATGCAGCGAAGAGCATCTGTTAACTCGATACCATAATTTCTGAATGCGGCAGTAAATATGTGATTTACCCAATTTTACTTAAATGTAGCGGATCAGAAACTAGTCAAATATCAGTTAGAAAAAAAACCTGCGATTGCTTAACTCCAATGTGAGGCGTGGAAGGTTAGCCAAATTATAATCCGCTGTATGCAAACTTTTGTAAATATGTAGGTGTTTACGTCGTATCAAAAAAAGAAGAAGAAAAAACGCTTACATGATCTGCTCTCAACTGTAGACATTCTGGGACAGTATCGATGACGAAATAAAACGAATTAAGTGCAATTTGAATTTGTCAAACGGTGCAACACGGAGACAGAAGGACACTCTCGTCTGAAACCTCGAAAGAATCGGTCCACCAGAAAAATAGAAAAGTATTTAGAGCAGAGGCGGTTGATTTTGGAGTGTGTGGAAGACTATCGTACAAAACAGGATCCGTTGAAGAGCTTCTGTAGTCGTCCTATACTTCCCGGATATTAGAGAAGGTTCATGGTAATGATGAACCTGAAACTAATTTCCCTGAAGGAGGAGTCCAACCCACAAAATTGTGAAGAATTTTTTTCAAGTAAATATCCAAGAAAAAATTTAACTCTAATCTATGTGTTTCGGGTGTCTGTGGTAGCATTTTCGAGAGGTAGATTTGTAACTACTCATTTAAAGTCATCTGGGTTGTAGATATCTGAAATTTTGTGTACATATATGTAGATTGCCTGGACGAAAAGTAAGCTCAAGTTCAAATGTAGATAAGGCTGGTTCAGTAAAATACCTTTATTACTAAAAATAATTAAAAATCGAAATAGGTATATCTATCTAGTTTACTACTGCACTTGAATTGCGGCATGTAGTCCGACGCTGTTACAATCTCGATGAGCTTTGTTGAAGTAAATTGAATAAAAGCGAATTCGATTGCTCATTATTATTTATCCAGGTAAGGTTCACAAATTATGGGAAATATAAGCGGGCAATCAAAACGCTATTATTCAAATTCAAGACTAGAGGCCCAATAGTTCCATGAGAACATTTTAATTAAAAAAAATATGAAAAACTTGTAGTTAATGTAATAGATTCAATATATCTCACAAATATAAATAACTCAAATATGTTACTGGACTAATGTGATACAGACATATGTCTAAAGAAATTTTAAAAGGCACTGTAAAATGATGAGATTTTATGCATTATAAATATCTAATTAAGAAATATCTTTAGTTCTAACTGGCACAAATCATTATTTCATAAAGTCTTGCTACATTATTTTATGCAGATCTTTTCACATTTCACAATTCAAAATTTTTACATTCTTTCAAAGCTTATAACACTCACACGACTATAATATTGAAAAAACCATAATACTTGCTTGGAAATTTAAGGGTTTTTCGTCTGTCGCTCAGTACCTTAAAGAAAAGATAAATTATTTTCGATTAATTAAATTTAATTGGTTTAATTGGTTTAACTAAAACTTTTAAGGCTATACATTAGTCAAATCATTGTGAACTTAATGAGTGTATCCAGGACAGAAAGCAGGTCAGATATCATGTCGCTCTAATGAGATCGCTTTTAATAATTCTAATTAGAAAAAAAAATCACAGTAAATGAAATTTTTCAATTATCATTTGTTTGAAGGCATGGACTCCAGATTTGTTTCACATGAGTTATAGAGAATTTTTGAAATGGAAAATACATCACCACTTACGAATGTTGACCATCAATCAATCAAAGATGTCTCAAAAGCTGTAAGAGTACTTTATTAATGCTATTGCTTCAAAATATTTCAATATTATCCGTTTGCAGTTCGACGAAATTCAAATACGAGTACCATGGGGTTACTTAGCTGGAAAATGGTACGGACCTAGAAACGTACGACCAATCGTTGGGTTACATGGATGGCAAGATAACGCTGGAACATTTGACACTTTAGCTCCTCTCTTACCATCTCATATTGGATTTTTGACTCTTGATCTTCCAGGACATGGTCTATCGTCACGGCTGCCTGATGGAATATTTTACGACTCATTGAATAACTTACATGTTCTGAGAATCGTAATGAAGGCATACAACTGGGAAAAAATTTCTCTAATAGGACATTCCATTAGTTCGGCAACTGGCTTTCTTTTTGCTGCAGTTTTCCCTGATAAAATTGATATGTTTATTGCTTTAGATTTGTTGACGCCCCCTACCAAATCAGTACTTGAAATGCCTGAATTAATTGCGAGGCAAGAGGAAAATTTCATTATAGCCGATGAAAGGAATCGCGACGAGACATCGGAACCACCAAGCTATACCTACGATAAATTAATTGAGAAACTTCATTTTGGTACTTCTACCTCTATTGACAAGGACAAATGCCATTATCTACTTGCTAGAAGTATTCAAAAATCTAAAAAGTATCCAGATCAGTATTTCTTCACAAGAGACAGTAGGCTTAAATCGTTTAATTATCACTTTGATTTTCAAGAGCTAAGGGTTGAATTTGCAAAATGTGTTATCGCTCCTCATTTGTTTATTAAGGCCTGCGATTCCCCCCACTTTGAAGAGAAGAAATATTTTTACGAGGCTTTAGAAATATTAAAGCAAAATCCAAAATTTGAATTTTATGAAGTGAAGGGCACTCATCATGTTCATTTAAATAATCCCGAGAGGATTATTGAAATTATCAATGCCTTTATAAATAAATACCGCCCACTAGAAGTTAGGTGTAAGCTATGAAAATTTGTTGTTGACTAGGGTTTAGAATTAGTTTTCCATTAGATTTAACTGTTTATAAAATAATATTCTTTGCACTTTGTTACTTATTGCCACATTTTATTCTATACGAGGCGAACAGTATAAATAATCAATTTTCTATGTAAATAATTGGAAATTAATAGATGACTTGGTGATGGTATATTGGAATTGGTTATAAAAACCAGAACTAATATTGTGAATAGATACTTAAAACATATCTCTAGATAATCTGGGCAATAAAATATTATATAAAAAAATATCAACTTTTGTTTTATATGAGACAATCTAAATTTCTCCACAACCGCGTCTTGAAAATATGCAGTTACGTAGTTTCCCTGCCTAAATCAGGTACCTTTTCGTAGGATTGCCATACAAAAATTTCGTTTTTTATTATACATTTGGGCACTGCCTAAGAACGTGTCGACGATGAGAACTGGAATTTTGTACACGTTTTTTTCATAATTGCAGTTTCAAAAATCAAATAAATCGGACAATCCTTTCTTGGCGTTGCCATATAAAAATGGATGGTTTTTTCGTGTATTGTGAAAACGATCGGTCTTGCACTACACATATAGTTTCATATTTAAAATAATATCAAAACCCAAGAACATGACTGAATACATATTTGCTATAGAAGTTAACTAATACAAATAATTTCGATTTGAAAAGATTTAAACTACTTGTACTGTAGTCGTCTATACCTACCTTAATGAATTTTGTGTACCACTTTTTTCCATCTTACTAGCCTGAATTTATTGTCACTTCTTAAATGGTATGGTTGTACCTCTTTATCATACGAAATGTTCTGTTACGTGCAGTCTGATAATATTGTTTTATCTTGAATATGAACACCATCGTGTTGAATGCTTTATACTCAATCATAGCAGTACTTCAAGCATAGATCTAATAGTTCTTATGACATTTCAGGATAATCCCTGCCTTATTTTGAAGTCTGTCCTTGAGTTCTTCCGAACCTATATACAACAACGTCGAAGAGTAATTCGAGTGAGGAATGATTAATACATTGTGGCAATTTTAGCGCATATGTAATCACAATGACTATTAAATTTCAAGTTTTTTTTTTTTTTTATAAATACAGAGCTATCCTCCTTCCACCACTCACTCCATCTCTCTAGTCAGACAACTTTTCTTTTTTTTCTTTTAATCATTCTTTGAGCATCTCCACAGACAGCCACAGGCTGGTATTAGTGAAAAGCAACTTCAGCTTTCCTCTTTATTCTTTATCCTTTTTGACTAGTTATCTCTATTACATAGTACTCCGTTACTAGTTCAAATTTCTTTAACAGTTTCTTGAAATTGTGCACTTGCTCTGTTTTCTTTATTTCATCAGGCAGTCCATTGTAAATCGGTACAGCTGTATGCTTTAAACCGACGAGGGCATACTACAAGAGAAATTTCTTGAACAGCTGATCGATAGAAAGAGATTACCCACGAGAATAGGACATCATTTGAAAAAATAAAATAAAAAAATGATTATAATATTTGAAAGAAAGAATTGCATGTAGCTTTAAGGAAATTGAGCATGTGTGTGACAAAGAGAAATATACTTGTTTTATGTGAAGTAGAAATGTTTACATTTTTCAATAACCAGGCACGTTGTTTTTTACACACTGGTGAATAAGGATGTAGTGGTTCACTGTTGTTTTTTACACACTGGCGAATAAGGGTGTATTGAACAGCTGCTCAAGAAATTTCTCTTGTAGTATGCCCTCGTCGCTTTAAACTCTTTCTTCCTCTCTCAGTTCTAGCATAAGGCAGTCGTATATGGTGACGCAGTCTTGTGCCATGGCTATGAATCTCCCCATGCTCAATTAGGCTTATGTTGGACTTTATCATATTATTTCTTAGCTTATATATCATTTTCGCCTTTTCCACGTAAATTAGTTGCTTTAAACTTAGAAATTTAGTCATCTCATACAGGACAGTCGTTGGTGTAAGGCTATGTAAATTAAAAATGGACTTTATTGCTCTATTCATCACTTTATGCATGCAATTTATTATATTATTGTTACATTGTGACCAGTTGATTATGTTGTAGGAAATTATCGGCAGAATAAAAGCATTGTAGATCAAGATTTTCGTCTGATTGTTAAAAAAGTTTCTTCTTCTCATGACCCCTATTAGTGGTGCCATTTTTTTCCTAACGTATGTGGTATGCTGTTTCCAGGTCAAGTTCTCATCCATTATCATACCCAAATATTTTATGGTTTCAACTCTTTCAATATGATTTCCTTCCACTTGTAGTCTGATGTCCACATTTTGCTTGTCTCACTGTTTAAAGGCCATATAGCTCGTTTTTGATGGATTTATTGTCAGTTTATTGCCATATAGCCATCTCGTGTATCTAATTAGGTCTTCATTTATTTCTCTCTTTAGTGCTTCTCCATTACTTCCACTGTACAGAAGCAGAGTATCGCCCGAATATATATAATATTCTGCAGTCATGCCTGCTTCCATTAAGTTCTGGATGTGCAGAGAGTGAAGGAGCGGCCCCAAAATTGAACCCTTATGGGACTCCAGTTTTCATCACCTCTTTTTCGCTGTAACAGTTTCCCACTCTCGTGCAGCACTGCCCTTCAAGTAATTGTTTAGCAACTGTGCTCCCAGTTCACTTAGTTTTTCAATTAGAACCTTATGATCTACAGTATCAAATGCCTTCTTCAGATCCACAAACACTCCAATGACATAGTTACCATGATCTAACTCCTTGTTAATGCGGTCCATTACATCAGACAAGATAGCAGTGGTGTTACTTTGTTTTTGGAAACCATAATGTTTTTTGTCAAAACCCCCTTGGCATTGTATAAATTCCGTAAGCTGATTATGGATTAGTCTTTATTATATTTTACCAAATATATTGAAGAGCGAAATGGGCCGATAATTATTAGGATTCCTTTTGTCCCCTTCTTTGGCAGTATGCAAGTTGATTTCAGACAGGCTGGAAACTCCGCATTCTCATCATACAGTCATTTATTATTCTCGCTAGTAATTCCATTATAATATCTTTGACATTTTTAACGTCCTTCACTCTTATTCCATCAAGGCCAGGTGCCGTGTCTTCTTTCATTAGAGATAATACCTTCTCCACATCAGCGCCATTAACCGGCCTAATAAACACACCGTTTGACCTTGTAACATTTTTTATTGCTTGCCTATTAGCACCACACTTGGCCTCCAGTTTTTTCACATGTGAGGGACCAACATGTATAAAATGATTGTTCAGGTAATTGGCAATTTGCTGTTTGTCTTTGATGACATTAACCCCATCTTTTAGTTCACTGATACTATCGTATCCACTCCGCGAAGCACCATTCCTTATAGATTCGTTAATAGTTTTCCATATATTTTTTGCGCTACTTCCAGCTTTTTGCATCTTATGTTTGACATAGTTCAATTTGAGCCTTCTTACATTGCCACTGATGTCATTCTTAATTACTTTTGTATTAGATGTAGATTAACTGACTCATTTTTTATTTTCTTATATATTTTATTACGTTGTTTTATTTTGTTTAATATTTCTGCCGTAATTCAGCTGTTTTGCCGAGATCTAATCACTTTAGTGTCTGTTGATTCCTGCTTCGCTTTTTGTATTATATCTATAAGGCTGTCAAAGTTTAATATATCTCAATTATCAAGTGCATCTCTAAGCTTAGTTCTTAAAGCTTCCGTGTTTATTACCTCCACTATCCTTTTGGACATTTTGCTCTGTTTATTAATGCCTTCCTAATCGAAGTTATTATAATGCGATGGTCCAGTTGGGGCCAACCTTTAAGCTCTAATCTATAGTTATATCTGTCAAGGTTGATATTGGATACCACATGGTCAATTAAAGTGCAGCCTTGTTCAGTAATTCTTGTAGCATACTTCGAGTAAATTTTATTCATGACCGTTGCGTTATTACATGCTAGTGTCTCCAAGTATTTCCTAGCTCCCTCATTTTCCGTAAGCAGGTTTATGTTGGTATCTGATATTCGCAAGCTGTTTCTATAGTTCGACAGTATTGCATCTAGTGCTTCCAGAAATAGCTCATCATTAGCATCTGGCAGCTTATAGTATGTAACGATCGTTAGCTTCGGCACAAAATCAACTAGGTTAATAGGAATCACATTGCACTGCTCATATATCCCTTCCAACGGTTGCTCCGTTGTAAATTTTATGGAATCACTTACATAAATCGCTGTTCCTCCCCTCTCGTAATAGAATTACGACAATTGAAAATCGGAGAGTATCCTTGCAGGCTGAAAAACTGAGTTTCTCCTTGTCTAATCTTGGTTTCTACTAGAATCACAATATCAACGTGTCCAATCTCCTCAATCATCAGTACCAGTGCCTCCAATTTGTTCCTTAGACTCCTTATGTTGGCATATAATACCCTTAAATCGTTGTACCTTATGTTCCTATATCTTTGACTTCTCTCCATATTTAGGAAGTTTTTTCTTTGTTATCTAGTATCTCTGAGTAATAGTCGATTCTCTCCCTCAGTCTGCTAATCATATCCAAATATTTACCGCAGCTACGACTGAGTGTGCTGTGGTTTACCTCTTTGTTTTGGTTCTAAGTAATACAATTTATACACTTGAGTGTGTTAGAGGAACAACTTTGCGACTGATGCTCTCCTGCACATTTCGCACAACTGATCTTATTTGTGCAGTTGTTTGCTATATGTCCATACATCTGGCAGTTAAAGCATCTTATAACCTTTATTTCTTCCTGAACATAATGAGCGCTATATCCCAAGTGGATGTAACGATTCGCTAGTTTGGTAAACGTTTTTCACATTTTCTATTGCCTCTTTTAATTGTCTTCTTGTGACTTCGTGTGATTGCTGCAACTTTGGATTGATAGTTATGTTGTAGGATCTGGCCTCCACCTTTTTTGCGGGCAGGTCAGCCTGACTCGTAATTATTGGCGGTGCAGCCGTCACTATTTTCGCAAATGATTTTAGGTGCATTTCATTTGCCTTTTTTAATTCATCTCATCCCCGTTCACGGTCACAGAGTTTATTCCACTGATTATTTCTTTAACATCTTTTCCTTGCTCTGAGATTTTAATTTTTCTCTCTCTCACTTCTCTCAAGACCTCCTCCAGTTTATTAGAGACTGACCTCCTGTAATCCAGGTACTCATCACACATATACAATATATTTTCAGGCAATATACATATTCTATCACACCCTTCCTTTCATCCAATAACTTGACTGTTTCTAATTGCCTGTTGACAGCTGGAACAGTCAGTAGGCATGTTCCTTTGTTAAGGTTACCTGATGAATTGTTAGTATGCTCTCTAAAGAGGTTTAACTGAGCTTTTGAACCTTAATGGATTGTAATTTTAATTATATATACAGTATCTTGTAGGGAGAAGCTCATAATAGTTATTATCTAATACTACTCCCAGATATTCAAAGCTATTCACATTTCAATATCTACACCATTTATATCAAGATGTTCATTGTTGAATTTCATGCATTTGGTCCCCGTCATGTTTAATATCAGCTTGTTTCTTTTGAGCGAAAACTTAATATTCACTAGATTTTCCTGGATTTCCCCTCTAATGTATGTCAATTACCTCCACTGAATAAATAACTGTAGTTGAAAAAATAACTAGTTATTTATTCAATTATCACTTCAATTCAAGTGACACGACTCTAGAAATTATAGGAACACATAACAAGCGAAATCAAACATCGACTGCAACAACAGCAGCGATGAGCTCTCGAATCTTGTCACTTGCTTTTTTTTATCGACAATTGCCAGAATTTTTTTTAGTTAAATACGAACGAAAAGAAATAAAGAAGGATAGTTAGATATTCTTCTTTATTTCCTTTCGTTCGTATGAATTTAAGACACTCTTGCCGCTTGAAGTGAGGTGACAATCATAATAAGTTTCGTCAACAAAAATGGCTATTTCACTGTACTGAAGCACGTTGTTATATCATTGATTTACAGCAGAAACACCATAGTACCGAAAATGGAACCCTGTAGCAACCCTACCCTTGATTGCAACATCCTACCCCACTTTCTTACTACTACTACTATAATAAAACCGGAATGTTGATACCCTAATTATTATTCTTTCGCTCAGCACGAGAATACATGCTACGAACATTTTTATATTACAGACCAGCAGGATGTATTTCCGAAGCTATTAACTAACATAAACCAGTTTAGTAACTATACTTTCTAGTAGTTGTAGTAGTGCTTTATTTAACAGCAATAAATACATGCTTTATAACCATAGCTTATAATCTTCCTAAACTTCTATACAATAGGAACATTTATTTTTATACAGGGTGATTCTGATCAAGATACCTTCCGGTATACATCACGCGATTCCTTGAGGTAATCTGATCAAAAAATTGTTCCACATACCCAATTATTTTCTTCTTAAATTTTCTCAGTTCATTCTCATTTCTTATTTCCATTATACATTTGCAAACCTTTATACATAATCATATTTTGCGTATTAGTATTTTTGAATTTACTCAACCTAAACCTGTCATTATTTCTCAACGAATATGGTTGTGCTTCATTGATATATCTAATATAACTACACAAATATCCTGGAAGCATATTATTCTTAGTTTTAAATATAGTAATTAGCACACTCAAACACACCCGTTGTCTTACACTTAACCATTTTAGTGCATCCAGCCAAAACCCTCGAGAATACTTCCCAAGCCATGAAACAGAAATCTATATGTGTGCGTTCGGAGTCTGTTCTCTAAAATGTTCTATATTGATGCTTATGGAAAAGTGCCAAACATTGACTTTATATATGCCATAGAGCCTAAACTAGTATCCATACAGGAAAATAGACTTCTAGTAATTTAAAGCATGGTCCCTTACCTTCCCAAAGGCTACACTTACTATATACCTTACTTAACAAAATAATAAAATAGTTTTGATTACAAAGTAACCTTACGATTTTACGCTCAACACCTCTCTGCTGAGTGATAATTGCATGTGTGTATGTGCAGCCGGAGTCCGAATCTGTAGGCAGCTACATTCGATATCATCAGCCCACGGCATGCCATGACAGCACAGCAACATTGCAATGATTACTCAGCTGAGAATGTTTGTTTGAGAAATCGTAGTCGTTTGGTTAACATAAATTTTTTTAAATAATTTTGTTAGGAAAGGTATGAAAATTTTATTACGGTTCGGAAGATAAGAAAGCAAGCTTAATATTATCCTTACACCATTTTTCTGTATGGATAATAGTTTAGGGCGGAGGAGCTATTCAAATCAAACTTTTGTCAGTTTTACATAAGAACACTGCAAATATTTTAGAATGTAAGGACTCGGATGGGCCTCGCATGTGGTAGGGAGGGAGTCTGTTTCATGGCTTGTGAAGTATTCTCGAGGGTTTTGATCCAGCATATGTTGCCATATGGTGTTATTTTATTACATCGAAGTACTATTCGCATTGCCCTATTTTGTTGCTTTTGTAACCTATTGAAATGTTCTTTAGATACCATAAAAATTATCGCAGAACAATATTCGAAACGAGGTTTGATTATTATATTGTATACTTTTATAGCACTAATTGTCGAAACATTGCTTCTGATTCTCCTGAAGAATGGATCTTTTTAGCCACTTTTTTACAAATATAATCTATAAATTTATAATCAATAACTACCCCTAGATACTTTATTTCCTTGACTAGTTCAATATTTTTGTTGTCCATTTCCACACACAAGTCTATATCTATATTAATACATATGCACTTTGTTTTATCTATATTTAATTTCATCTTGTTCATCTTTAACCACTCACAAATTTGCGTTAAGTCCTCTTTCAGCTTATTTACACATTCTGGAACATTCACTCCCGTCATAAATATTAGCGCATAATCAGCAAATAGTCTAAGCTCTGTATACTTTAAAACTTTTCCCATATCATTAATATATAATATGAACAACAATGTTGCTAGAATTGACCCTTGAGGAACACAAACCGTTACATCTCTACTGTTCGAATATATACCATTAATTTTAGTTGCTTGCGCTCTACCAGTCAAGAACGATGTGAACCTTTGTAGCTCTGTACCCCTGATACCATATTTCTCGATCAATCGTCTCGAAGGCTTTTGCCTTGATCTATTGCTAGCTTCCACTCAGTTGAAACCCATGTCAAAGCGGTCTCACATGAATGCTTACCCCGAAAGCCCGATTGATACTCCACCAAGATTTTATTTTTCTCCACATAATCTGCCAGTTGCATTTGAGCCACCTTTTCCATAATTTTTTCGCAGGTATGTAACATATTTACCGGTCTAAAGTTTTCACACCTATTACTTATGGGAACTTTTTAACCGGAACTATCACTGATTCCTTCCACGAATCAGGAAATTTTCGTTTCTATCGACTTCTTTATTACTTTTAGCAGCATAGGACCCAAAACATCAATCTTATCCCGAATCATTTTTGAACTTACGCCATAGTAATCACGTTTCTTACTAATTCGCATCAACACTTCAATTAAGTCCTTCGAATTTATAGGTATAAATTCTAATTGGGTAAAAACAGGGTCTATCAAGTTCACGTATGCAACCATATCTATAGAGTCAATAATTACATATAAACAATCTACAAAGTAATCATTTAACTTATTAGCCACCATTGTACAATCCTCGCAATGACCATCCGCAAATTCGACTATTTTAACTTCCTCTCTGGTGTCTTTCAGTACTAAAAATTTTATGGTTTTCCACCTTGATTTTTGGTCCCACGAATTTTCGATTTAATGAAATTACTCTTAGCTTTCTTTATTTTGGCCCTGCATATATTGCTTATTGACTTATAATGCTCCCAATCTTTTTCCTTCCCCAGAAATTTTACTTTTTCAAACAACCTTACTTTATATTTCTTCATTTTACTTAAATGCAACGTAAGCCATTTAGAACAAAAAAGAAAAAGAAAAAAAAACCATAACACAATAATAACTCTTTTTTGTATTTATTTTTCAACATAAATTCATTCTTGCATGCCCTCCTTTTCATCGATATCACAAGAAACAATGCATTCTTCATACGTCCATTTGGGGAAAACTCGTTTATATAAATACATGAAGACTGTATCAATTGATTTTAGTTGCCCATCGAAAACACATTTCATATGACCGTGTGTACCCAAAGAATCTTTAATATGACCAACGCGACCACATTTCGTACGTAGTTTAATCGGTTTAAAGTAGTGTATATCTTCCTTGTTGAAGAACATGTATCTCACCGTGGCAGATTTTTTAGATATTCTCATCGGATGGCCGCTAAGGACTAGTCTCTTCGTAATTATGCGATTCGGATTGCAAGAAAGAACACACCCACGTGCAACAAGAGCTAGAGTAGAATTTGGATTTTCCTTGAAGCAAAGAACTGGTGCTGGAGGAAACTGGATTGGAGCGTAAAATGTTGCTACTACTGTTGTATGTGGACGAAAATATCGCTCATACTATGAAAAATGAATATAAAAATTTGAATCTGAGCTTATATTAAAAAAAAAGGAAGTTACCTTATGTTTATCTCCATTTGTATGCTGACTGAAAATTGGATTCACGATAAATCGCCGATAACCACATTGAATAATTAATTTTTCCTTCGATTTAATCGGAACTTCAGAGTCTGGATGCCGTTTTAAAATTACATTTACGACCGACATTTGATGTTCGTGCGGTAGAATACCATAAACAACTAAGCCCTCTTTAGTTTGTGCAGATTTATACATTTTCCACTTCGAAATTGGAACGTTAATTATGTGAATTGTTACATACCAACCCGGCTGCAATTAGATATTATCGTAAGAAAAAAACAACAACAAATGAATTTTATCAATTCTCTACCATAGCCCCATCAACATCAGCAGCTTCTGAGATGATTCTCCTTTTGGTCCTATCGAAATTTTTAAATTGATATATTCGTGCGTAATCACTTGGTAAATTTTCCTTCGGATCCCATGGAGATGTTCTTTTCAAATTAAAGATTAGTTTTATTTCGTATATTTTATGATCAACGCTTACCTGAAAGATTCTAGACCTCTAAATTTCTGGAATCGTTCTCTTGCTGGAATATCTATTGGTGTGTCTATTTCATCCGGCCATAATTCATCTACTCGAGCTTTTTGAATTTTTTCTAGAGTTTCTCTTTCCTCTTGGAGATCCATTGCTATTAAAGAAAGAAAAATTTATTATTTTATTGATCAAACTTAATGGAGTTTTCAATCTAAATCTTAGTTAAAGCTGCAAACAGAATTTGGTTTACTATAATCTATCTATCTCACGTCAAGATGTATCGCAGATGGAACTTTTATAAAGATTTAAGAGGTATGTATGTAGGTTCCTAATGACGAAGTGCACAGCATGAACAACACAGCAACTTAGCTAAGGAAATATAAGGCGAGTGAAGAAGGTAGCGGTGAACGTCTTGCCAACAATTACAGGCTGGAGGACGGAGCAAAAACAATAGATCAAATACTGCACCATATCTGCACAGTTCGAGCTACAAGTAAACACGAAATATTACGGTGCTGGTGGCGGAGTTGTGCAACATTAATGCGAAAGAACAAGGAAACACGACTAACATTAAGTCTTCTGACATTATTGACTCATCCGTGTTCATTTGT
Source organism: Dioctria linearis (assembly GCA_963930735.1). Lineage (NCBI taxonomy): Eukaryota > Metazoa > Arthropoda > Insecta > Diptera > Asilidae > Dioctria > Dioctria linearis. The sequence goes on along the minus strand of OZ005743.1, from coordinate 114,851,930 downwards.
ATTAAGCACGTGCTGCTACAGCTTGAATGTAAGCGGTTCAATTCAATATGTGGCAGATAGTGGATTTCACTGTATGGACGGCTCCAAAACTTCAAAGGGACCCTAACCAGACAACCTTCCAAACTGAGGTAGAACAGCATAATTTGCCGGCTGTGTGGCTATGGTTTAGCAAAGACGTTAGTTTGTATATACCCGGCGACTTCCGGTTTTAATAATTTGCTTTCTGGTGGTTATACATGTCAGGGATGACTCTTTATTTTCTGCTGTTCGTAGAAATCGGTTTTATATCCATTTTTTTATTTAATTTCTATGGTGATAATTCTCTCCCTGAAATCTGCTAAGCACAGAGAAGACGGGGAAGGTGCAAATAGAACAATAAACAATAATAAAAATACATACTCGGAAGTAGTAAAGAAGGGTGGCCCCAGGATACCAACACAGGGAGTAATAATTAGACCATTAAACCCAAATCAAATATCAGAAGACACAAAAAAATACATTAAGGAAAAAATCAAACCAAGTATCTTGAAGGTTCCAATAATTGAAGTAAAGCCCATAACTAAAGGAGGAGTCATAATTAAATCAAACTCTACGGAAAACAATATGATTCTCCTAAAGGAAGCCAATAAAGAACTATGTGAGAGATACAACATCTCCCTTAGTAAGAAAAGAATCCCATGTTTATTTATTTCGAATCTAAATAAAAATTACACAACAAAAGAACTACTAAAAGAACTTCGAGATCTAAATCACTCCTTCACAACTCAAGACCAACTTAATATAACATACAACAAATTAAATAGACGCACAAATAAATGGACCATATTTTTTGAGGTCTGCGCATCCACATACAAACGTATGGCAGATCAATACGTAAACATCGATTGGAACTCCCACTATGTACGTGAGGACTTCAATATAATGAGATGCTTTAAATGCCAAAAATATGGTCATTCATCAAAAAATTGTACGAATAGAGATATATGCAAGAACTGTGGTGAAAATCACGAATCATCAAACTGTACTATGACTAAAGTCTCTTGTATAAACTGTCGTTTGAAAACAATAAATAATAAAGAAGACAATCTAGACAACTGTAAGCACGCTGCAGATAGTAGAAAGTGCCCAATATACCAAAGACGTATAGAGATAGTGAGGAGCAAAACCGAATATACTGTACAATCTCTATAAAGAATGCCCACCATGCTAAATCTAATATATCTAAATATCAGGAGTATCCGAAATAAACTAGATGAAATTGAAATTATGGTTATCAAAAACCCACAGATAGATATAATAGTGCTGAATGAAACATGGCTATATTCTAATGAGGTGAACTTCTATAACATAAGAGGCTTTACAGGAATTTTCAACTGCAGAGAGGAGAGTCGTGGTGGCGGAACAGCAATTTTTATTAAACAAGGAATAAAATATAACAATATAAAACTAGACAATAAATATAATGTAATACTAACTGAAATAAAAATAAGCAGCAAGAGTAGTCTTAAAATACTAACAATGTATAAATCACCAAGCGAAAGCCAGCATGAATTTATAGACTATTTGGAGAACTTACAGACTCAGCACCGAAAGCTTATGTTTTTGGGAGATACCAACATTGATTTGTTGGCGAACAATAATACAGTAACTCAATATCTAGACTTATTATCTATATGCAACTTCAGGATTCTAAATAAAATTGATATTAAACATGCAACTAGATCTACAGAAAACACGGCTACAATAATAGATCATATATTTACGGATCTGTGTGAGACATTTTTAATGGACATGAATATGGACACTACCTCCATATCAGATCATAACGTAATTAAGGTTGTAATCACTACAAATGTTTTTTAAAAAAAAAAGGATGAGCACAAAAGTCATCTCATCAATAGACAAAGAGAGATATAGAGAAAAAATCAAAGAGAGAATACAAAACTCTCAAGCAATAACAACGGAGGAACTTATCGACATTATAAAAGATAGTAAAAAAGATAGCACAATTTACAAAAAGATTAGAAGTAGGAATAATGGATGGATAACGGATAAAATTATAGATGAAATGAAAAAAAGAGAGAAGTTTATAAAAAAATGAAGAAGCACCCGGATGATATTGAGAGGAAGAGAGATTATACTTGTGCTAAAAATCGGGTAAACATGTTAGTAAGGAAAGTGAAACAAGAATACATTGACAAACAGTTTCAGAAGACAAAATACGACACAAGGAAAACATGGAAAATAATTAATAAATTTATCATAAAAAAGGAAAATGTAAATAAAGAAACTATTACTGAGATAAGGAAGTCAGGGAAAATAGAAACTAATCCAAAGACGATAGCAGACACACTTAATCAGTACTTCGTCAACATTGGCAATGAACTTAAGGAAAAGTTACCAACAAAGTCACCTACTGCAAATAAAAGGCAAGCAAAATCAATTTTTCTTGAACCATCTGATACGGCAGAAATAGAATTTGTAATTAAAAGTCTCAGAAAAGAATCTGCACCTGGGCTTGACGGAATCACTACGAATGATCTTGCTGTTGCGGCTGATATAATAAGCCCGACTTTAGCCAATCTTGTAAATCAAACCATCTCAACCGGAATTTATCCAAATATACTAAAGGAGACTGAAATACTACCAATATATAAAGGTGGAGATAAAAAGGATGTGAGTAATTACAGACCAATTGCAATTCTCAGTTGTGTTGGAAAAATATTCGAGAAAATAATTGAAAAAAGACTCAGGAGTTTTATAAACAAAACTGGAGGATATGATCAGAAACAATTTGGCTTTCAGGAATACAGCGGAACAGAGTCAGCCACAGCTGAGACAATGAATGTAATCAACAAATATCTAGATGAAGGTCTATATACTGGAGCAATTTTTGTAGATCTTAGAAAAGCCTTTGATACAGTTGACCATGATCTTTTTCTGAAGTTTCTGGATGAGCTTGGAATAAGGGGTATAGCCAATAAACTGGTGGAAAGCTATTTAACCAATAGGAAATTGTTTACAAAAATACAAAAAATACATAGCGATCCGGAGATTCTCCGCACTGGTGTACCACAAGGCTCCATCCTGGGACCTAATCTCTATTTACTATACATAAATAACATGCAGAATGCAGGAATTAAAGGAGACTATCATATATATGCAGATGACACAAACATTATATATGGGGCGAAAACAAAAGAAATCCTTCAAAGAACTATGAACGGGGATCTCATAAGATATAAGCAATGGACAGATGGAAACAAACTTTCGCTGAACGAAGAAAAAACCAAATTTATAATATTTCGTCAAGTCAATAAAGAAGATATTGACCCACAGATAAAAATTGGATCCATGAGCTTGCAGAGAGTTAAGGAAATAAAATATCTTGGTCTTATATTAGATGAGCAATTAAGGTGGAACAGTCATATAAACACCAAAATTAATAAAATTATACCGATGTTGGGCGCTATCAAAAGAATGAATTTGACATTAAATAACAAAACAGCAAATCTAATATATAATGCTCATGTACTATCACACATAAAATATAGCATACCTATATGGTCCCAATGCTCCAACTATATAATTAATAGAACACAGATAACTATGAATAGAGCTCTTAAAACATTATATAATATACCTTGGCTAACGTCTACAAAGGAATTACTAAGAAGAACGGAAAAACTTAGTCTAAAGCAAATAATCTTCGTGGAGAAAGCTAAATTTGTCTATAAGTTGAAAAACAAAAAAATTAAAACAAACCTCAAAATCACTACGGCAACAGATCTCCATACGCACAATACAAGACAGAGGAATGATATAAGAGTAGAAGCAGCAAGGACAGAAAGGGTTCGTAAAGGATTATTGGCGACATCCAGTGAGATCTTCAACAGACTTCCTATTCAGATTAAAATCAGTTCGAATATAAACATCTTCACAAAGAAAGTAAGAAACCATATATGTAGTCTTCGTGAAATATAACTAAGTTGAATTAGAACATGCTATTCTTATTAGGCTATATATAAGGAATAAATAGATTGTAGTTAATTAAATGAATTTCAAACTCTTTCTTAAACCAGCTAAGCTGTCTGAAAGGGGGATTTTGAAAAAAAAAAGGATATTAAGGAATTGTAACTAAGGCTAATAGTAATAATGATGATAATGTTGACATTAGAATAAATAAAATAAATAAATGTAATAGATGAGAGCCTGCTCATGCAACATGATATATATATATATATATATAGCTTTTACTGAGGTGCGGAACTGAGAGCTCCTCGTCAAAGAGTATCTATATGGGCTGCTGAATCTCATTTTTTTTATCGACATCAGACATATTGCATGCATGCTCATAAAATCTTACCTAAATCGTATTTATCATCATTTACGGGGCCCTCAGACACTGAAATCGTATCATAGTCTTCCGGTACTTCGCTGGAAGCATCTACCATTCCTTCATCAGAATCTGCAGAGTCGCAAGACATGAAATCCTAGAGAAATAACCAATAATAAGATTATAATTAATTTTCCCATATCGACAACTTACATCATCACTATCACATTCACTTTCATCGTCATCTTCATCAAGTTCCTCTACGTCAGGAATCCAACAAGCCTGATAATCGCTCGTACCTTTGGGTACCCGTTTTACAAGCTTCGTCTTTTTAGTTTCTTCGTTAGCTGCTGCAATTTCTTCTTCAGTAGGCCATGTTTGTTCCGCATCCATTTCATCCGGAATATTTTCACGTTGTAATCTAATCTGCTTGGTAGAATCTGCTTTTGCGACGATCCTTACTTCAGACATTTCTCCCAATTCAGACTGACTACAGTCTTTACTTTTCTCAAATTTATATGGATCCAATGGAGCATCTATTTGACTCATTTGGAAATCTCCCATACCTGGTATATGTACCAATCCATTAACATCTAAAGCAGTTCCTCTTAAAAATCCTGTTACTTTTAAGATTCCTGTCTCTTCATTTGAATCAGGGATAAAATCAGCATTTTCTGCGTACAAATGTGGCCGATTTGCTTTATTGTGTAAAATGTTTTGCTTCTGATTTCCTATTTTACGAATTAGATTGAGCCCATCTGCATTTGTGTCTAATTGTACGACCTTTTCATCGGGCAACAACTTAGAAATAAATTTCTGTACTGCAGTCTTACTTTGCGCACGTCTTTTGGGCGATATTGATTCCAAGTCCATCAATGTGACAATAGGAGTAGGTATTCCCTGGGCGCTTATCATGTTAAATATGTTATGACCCCATTTATCAAAGATATCGTCATCACCAGTTATTGCAGAAGTTACAAGGATTGTTGTATCACAAGCTTTAAGGTAATCCAAAACAGCAAGGTCGGAACCATGTCCTACTGGTGGTATTATAAATGAAAATCTTTGTTTAAAGCGGGGAATCGTTATATAAGTGATTCCATCTTGAATCTTATTTACGATGGCTTCATTATCGCAATTTTCTAGGATTGAAAGGACAGAAAGTGGGTCAATGTGCAAATGCATGGGCAAGATGCATATTAAAAAAGGAGCTGTACTATTTCCACCTAACTGCCGCTTTAACGCCATTGCTTCTGCCCGTTTGTTCTTGCGAATCTAAAGCAAAAGAAAAAAAATAATACGAAATTACAACAAACTTTCAAGAATTACTTGGTTAGCTTGATTTCTGCGTTGGTCTCTTCTTTGTTGCTGTTTATGCTTGTGCGAAGCTACTTTAAGAGAAACTCTTCCTGTAAATTAAATGCGGGCTGTAGTATTATTACAATTAATGAAATTTTTGTTACCTTTAAGAGCATTCTCAATCGCTCCTTTCGAACGATGCCTCCCAGTTTTGTGGGGCTTATTCGTTTGCTTTAACGGACCGGGTCGATGAGATTGTTGATCTACTGCCATTTTACTTTGTTATGATACTCAATAAATAACTTTATTTATATTATATTTTAACTCGTCGCCACTATGGGCCTCGAGCACATGTTTTCTAAAAGGAAAAGAAACTACTGTCAGTATAACGTCATTTAACATCAATCTTCTTCTTAGCTGAATTCGATATTCAGAATAATTTTATTACAACTGCCAGGAATCAGGGTCGCACTTTTAATTCAGTTCTGTTAAGGGTGGTGTGTGCAGTCATGTTTAGCGGAGCTGTGTTTTTAATTATTTTTTAGCACTTTGTTTCTGTCTTTGTTTTGTTTATTGTATATTTTTTTGTGTTTTTAAAATATATTTTTGTATAATTTTATGTTTTTAGTGTTCGGTTCCTTCCAACCTCAGTCTCTGTCTATATCGTGCTTTTCTTGCATTGTCATACTACATTTTTACCACCGTGTCGGTATTTAATTATAATTTCCTTAATTATGGAATCCTGTGGTTTTTGCCGCGCCGAATTTGATGGCTGTTTCCAATTTATAGCTTTCAATGGTGTCTGTGGTAAAGCGTTCCCCACCGGCCTTAAATTTGTTAAAAAGTCTCGCAATTTATTGTGGGCCTGCAATTCTTGTTAATGAGTTCCGGCCCCACTGACATATAATAAGAATGGACTGAGCGTTTTTGCTTCAAAAATGGCACAAATATTGAACAAGCTGTGAAAACCGTTTATTTCGTACAATTGCACACCGATTCATAATTTATTATTATTTATTATAAAATAGTATTGCATTAAATTAAAATTATTAAGGAAGTTAAACTTGTTTTAATTAACCCAAAAATTCACTTTTAATATTACTGAAAAATGTGCTCATCTGCAGATTTGCTGTCAAGTTTCATTGAGCTTGAAAGAGATAGACGTATAAAAACAATCTATTTGTCTGAATTTTTATGCCAATTCCAATGCATTCCAATTAATACGTCCGTGCTGTTTCCAAAATTGGTTACAGTTAAGTGTACATTTTGAGCTTGAAAGAGACAAGTAGATTTTTGCTAAAATTTGTGCCATTTTTGACTATAGGAATTAGATAGGATAGCTCAGTCCATTCCATCCATTCTTATTATACGTCAGTGCCCGGTCCACACAAAGCAAAGACATAAGGTCTGTCTGGTAACTTAGAGCAAAACTCTTTGCGTAAAAATTAAGTAAAAACTTTAATGCGAAGAAGGGATAACTCAACAAAAGTTACCAGACACTTCTCGAGTAAAGTTTATTGAGCTTGCAATGTGTTAAAAAATCGGCTGCTATGTTTTTTGTCTGAAACAGAAAACAATTAATTAATTTGAAAGACGTTTTAAAAAACTCACCCTCTTTAATATTTTTTTAAAATCTCAACTCTTTAAATTATCATTTTTACATTCATTCGATAACACAACAACCGGCATAACCTCAAATTTAATACTTTTGACAGTCAGTTGATTGCATATCGAAGTTACTTACACTTTTTTTTTTTTTTAATACAGAGCTATCCTCCTTCCACCACTCACTCCATCTCTCAGTCAGACAACTTTTTTTTTCTTTTTTTTTAATCATTCTTTGAGCATCTCCACAGACAGCCACAGGCTGGTATTAGTGAAGAGCAACTTTTAGCTTTCCTCTTTATTTTTTATCCTTTTGACTAGTTATCTCTATTACATAGTACTCCGTTTACACGTTATACTATTGTAACATTATCTAGTGCAAATTTCTTTAACAGTTTCTTGAAATTGTGCACTTGCTCTGTTTTCTTTATTTCATCAGGCAGTCCATTGTAAATGGGTACAGCTGTATGCTTTAAACTCTTTCTTCCTCTGTCAGTTCTAGCATAATGCAGTCGTATATGGTGACGCAATCTTGTGCCACGGCTATGAATCTCCCCATGCTCAATTAGGCTTATGTTGGACTTTATCATATTATTTCTTAGCTTATATATCATTTTCGCCTTTTCCACGTAAATTAGTTGCTTTAAACTTAGAAATTTAGTCATCTCATACAGGACAGTCGTTGGTGTAAGGCTATGTAAATTAAAAATGGACTTTATTGCTCTATTCATCACTTTATGCATGCAATTTATTATATTATTGTTACATTGTGACCAGTTGATTATGTTGTAGGAAATTATCGGCAGAATAAAAGCATTGTAGATCAAGATTTTCGTCTGATTGTTAAAAAAGTTTCTTCTTCTCATGACCCCTATTAGTGGTGCCACTTTTTTCCTAACGTATGTGGTATGCTGTTTCCAGGTCAAGTTCTCATCCATTATCATACCCAAATATTTTATGGTTTCAACTCTTTCAATATGATTTCCTTCCACTTGTAGTCTGATGTCCACATTTTCCTTGCCTCGCTGTTTAAAGGCCATATAGCTCGTTTTTGATGGATTTATTGTCAGTTTATTGCCATATAGCCATCTCGTGTATCTAATTAGGTCTTCATTTATTTCACTCTGTAGTGTTTCTCCATTACTTCCACTGTACAGAAGCAGAGTATCGTCCGCATATATATAATATTCTGCCGTCATGCCAGATTCCATTAAGTTCTGGATGTACAGAGAGTAAAGGAGCGGCCCCAAGGACTCCAGTTTTCATCACCTCTTTCTCACTGTAACAGTTTCCCACTCTCGTGCAGCACTGCCTGTCCTTCAAGTAATTGTTTAGCAACTGTTCAGCCTTTCCTCTAATTCCCAGTTCGCTTAGTTTTTCAATTAGAACCTTATGATCTACAGTATCAAATGCCTTCTTCAGATCCACAAACACTCCAATGACATAGTTACCATAATCTAGCTCCTTGTTAATGTGCTCCATTACATCAGATAAGATAGCAGTAGTGTTACTTTGTTTTTGGAAACCATATTGTTTTTTGTCAAAACCCCCATGGCATTGTATAAATTCCGTAAGCTGATCATGGATTAGTCTTTCATATATTTTACCAAATACATTGAGGAGCGAAATGGGCCGATAATTATGAGGATCCGTTTTGTCCCCTTCTTTAAATATTGGCAGTATGCAAGTTGATTTCAGACAGGCTGGAAATTCCGCATTCTCAATACAGTCATTTATTATTCTCGCTAGTAATTCCATTATAATATCTTTGACATTTTTAACGTCCTTTACTCTTATTCCATCAAGGCCAGGTGCCGCGTCTTCTTTCATCAGAGATAATACCTTCTCCACATCAGCGCCATTAACCGGCCTAATAAAAACACCGTTTGACCTTGTAACATTTTTTATTGCTTGCCTATTAGCACCACACTTGGCCTCCAGTTTTTTCACATGTGAGGGACCAACATGTATAAAATGATTGTTCAGGTAATTGGCAATTTGCTGTTTGTCTTTGATGACATTAACCCCATCTTTTAGTTCACTGATACTATCGTATCCACTCCGCGAAGCACCATTCCTTATAGATTCGTTAATAGTTTTCCATATATTTTTTGCGCTACTTCCAGCTTTTTGCATCTTATGTTTGACATAGTTCAATTTGAGCCTTCTTACATTGCCACTGATGTCATTCTTAATTACTTTTGTATTAGATGTAGATTAACTGACTCATTTTTTATTTTCTTATATATTTTATTACGTTGTTTTATTTTGTTTAATATTTCTGCCGTAATTCAGCTGTTTTGCCGAGATCTAATCACTTTAGTGTCTGTTGATTCCTGCTTCGCTTTTTGTATTATATCTATAAGGCTGTCAAAGTTTAATATATCGCAATTATCAACTGCATCTCTAACCTTAGTTTTTAAAACCTCCGTGTTTATTACCTCCACTTTTCTTTTGGATATTTTTGGTCTGTTTATTAATGCCTTCCTAATCGAAGTTATTATAATGCGATGGTCCAGTTGGGGCCAATCTTTAAGCTCCAATCTATAGTTATATCTGTCAAGGTTGTTATTGGATACCACATGGTCAATTAGAGTGCAGCCTTGTTCAGTAATTCTTGTAGCATACTTAGAGTCAATTTTATTCATGACCGTTGCGTTATTACATGCTAGTGTCTCCAAGTATTTCCTAGCTCCCTCATTTTCCGTAAGCAGGTTTATGTTGGTATCTGATATTCGCAAGCTGTTTCTATATTTAGACAGTATTGCATCTAGTGCTTCCAGAAATAGCTCACCATTAGCATCTGGCGGCTTATAGTATGTAACGATCGTTAGGTTCGGCACAAAATCAACTAGCTTAATAGGAATCACATTGAACTGCTCATATATCCCTTCTAACGGTTGCTCCGTTGTAAATATTATGGAATCACTTACATAAATCGCTGTTCCTCCCCTCTCGTAATAGAATTACGACAATTGAAAATCGGAGAGTATCCTTGCAGGTTGAAAAACTGAGTTTCTCCTTGTCTAATCTAGGTTTCTACTAGAATCACAATATCAACGTGTCCAATCTCCTCAATCATCAGTACCAGTGCCTCCAATTTGTTCCTTAGACTCCTTATGTTGGCATATAATACCCTTAAATCGTTGTGCCTTATGTTCCTATATCTTTGACTTCTCTCCATATTTAGGAAGTTTTTTCTTTGTTATCTAGTATCTCTGAGTAATAGTCGATTCTCTCCCTCAGTCTGCTAATCATATCCAAATATTTACCGCAGCTACGACTGAGTGTGCTGTGGTTTACCTCTTTGTTTTGGTTCTAAGTAATACAATTTATACACTTGAGTGTGTTAGAGGAACAACTTTGCGACTGATGCTCTCCTGCACATTTCGCACAACTGATATTATTTGTGCAGTTGTTTGCTATATGTCCATACACCTGGCAGTTAAAGCATCTTATAACCTTTATTTCATCCTGAACATAATGAGCCCTATATCCCAAGTGAATGTAACGATTCGCTAGTTTAGTAAACGTTTTTCCTGGAACCTCCACAATAAGTGTCCATCTTTTTTCTCCCTTCATTATGAATTCTCTTCTGTGGACTATTCTAAATGCGTCCTCCTCATTGAAACAGTGATTTAGCCCGACTAGGGCACGTTTCAACTCTGCATCTTGATAATCCCTATCCAGATGTGAAATTCGAATTATTGGGTGCCTTTTTTTTGTCACTTTCACTTCGTAATTCTGCTTATTTATCATTTTCTCCGCCTCACATAAAATTTTTTTTTGTATCTCCTGGCTCGACGTCTTTACTAAAACCCCCCCATTGCTAATGTTTAGAATGTTCCTAATTGGAGCTTTTATTTTCACATTATCTATTGCCTCTTTTAATTGTCTTCTTGTGACTTCGTGTGATTGCTGCGACTTTGGCTTGATAGTTATGTTATAGGATCTGACCTCCACCTTTTTTAGGGGCAGGTCAGCCTCACTAGTAATTATTGGCGGTGCAGCCTTCACTATTTCCGCAAATGATTTTAGGTGTATTTCATTTGCCTTTTTTAATTCATCAAACACCCTGTCCCCGTCACCTGTCACCCTCCCTTGCATCCAATAACTTGACTGTTTCTAATTGCCTGTTGACAGCTGGAACAGTCAGTAGGCATGTTACTTTATTAAGGTTGCCTGAATGAAATGTTAGTAAGCTCTAGTATCTTATAGGGAGAAGGATCCCCGAGAGGATAGATAGGCCACTAATGCCCAGAATGCTTAATACGTACTTCGAGTCCGGCGAGTAAGCTAAAAACTAAACAAATTTACTGCGTATCCTTTGTCAGTCCTTTTCATTTGCTTTTATTTAAAGATAGAGTTAGAATTCTTATTTAATATACTATACCAAAATAAACGACAAAGCCTTTTATACTTATCGTGCAACCACCGCAGCCCTTTACCAGTTGGTAGTCGGTACCACAGGTGAGCATTGATTTACTTCCTGATGAAAAAAATATAATTTTACACAATGCGCAGAATTCATAGCCAGAGGCTGCTGAAAAATATTTCAATTTTAGTAAAAAATTCAATTTTGTAAGATGGCGCCAGGCGCCCACTCAGTCGTCCCTCCTATCAGAACAATAAGTTGGTGAATAAAAATTCTTTACAACTTTATGAGACTGAAAATTTACACAATTCGAAGTAAACACAGCCGGTGGCACAAACTGACGCACTTTTGAGAAAAAATTGCACTTAATATCTTAGATTTCATGAAAAATAATACTCGAGCACAATTTTAACGCGCGTTGACAGCTTAAGTTAATTTGTGTACACGAGCTGATTCGGTGAAATTATCGATGGAATAGAATACCTAGCATTAAGATATCTTTCACGAGCTGATTCGGTGAAATGTATTCTGCTGACTCAATTTTCTTTACGAGTAAAAATGTGCAACTTTGTGCAAGAGGGAAAACGTAAAAATTTACTCGATTTTTATCAGCTCAAAAGTAAAAAGTAAAAGTAAAAACTTTCGAGTTAACAGACAGACCTATTATATTAGTCACAACAACTTCCTACATCCTATAATCAGTTCAAAGAACTTTCATCTTCACTTTATGATGAGTATATTCAAAACAAGCATGCGAGATTATTTATTGGCCCACGTATCTTTTTAAAGTTTATACATATGAAAAAAAAAAACGGACAACTACCCCAATAACTGAAGTACAAGTATTCTGCAAGTGATGACTCGCCTGAAATTTGCAATATGTTTGCTATTTTTTGACAATGCATTTCCTTCGGCGAAATAGCAACTTCAGTCATATGAACGACTCCAATAACGTTTCATCACTATCACAAGAGGATATACTTGATCATTTTAATGGGCCCCTTAATGACTTCACAACGTGTCCTGATGGGATCTCTGCAGCATTCTTTAATTCAGGCCTTGCTCTGACAGCTGCCCTGAGAATTATTTTTCAAAAATCACTCGATAGTGGTTGTTTCCCTCAGCTATGGAAAAACGCTTTTATCATACCTATTCACAAAAAAGGTAGTAAAAGTGAAATTTCTAATTATAGGCCTATTGCGAAATTGCTTACCCAAATTATTATTATTATTACTCTCAGCTATCAATTTCCTGCTATAATTTGCCCGCTTCAAACCAACATGGGTTTATTTCGGGCAGTCTACAACCACTACTTGGTGGAATTTGTCTCGGATGCTATTGCATTTATTCACACTTTAGTTTCGAAAAGTTATCTTACTCCGTGATACTTTTTAAAATGGAAAAGTATGGGTTTCCTCTAACGTTTCTTAAATGGATGGAGTCTTATTTAGATAACAGAACATATCAAATCTTACTTCGACATTCCATCTCTAGAGTCTTGAAGGCTTCATCTGGCGTATTTCAACGGAGTCACTTAGGCACTGAAAAGTCTTGATTTATGCTGACGACATTAAACTTTTCGCTTAGACTAAATCTTTTAGCGATTGTGAGCAGGTGACCTTCACAAATTGTACGTTTGGTGCAAAAACAGTAATTTGGCTCTCAATATCGACAAATATGAGGCTATGACTTTCCACAGGAATCAGAAACCAATCACCTATGCGCATCGCTTGAAGCTTCTAGACAAATTCTTATTGGCCTAGATGAATGCCCGTATGTATGTCGTAGGTTTGGTCATCCCTCTGAGAAAGTTTGATTATTAAAAAGTTGTGCTTCCATATATTTCTAGAGTGGTTCGTCGGACAGTAAAAATGATTGTAAAAATTTTATATGATTTCATATTCTGAAGAACTTTTCAGTGCAATAAAAACGTCAATCATTTTAATAGTATGCGTAAAATTTTTATATGGCATCACCAAGAGAGGGTTGACCGATTTAGCCCATTTTTGAAATTATATTTACTATTTTTATGAAAACAAAATTTCAGCTCTCTACGTTGACGCGTTCTCAGGCAGTGTTCAAGTATATAGTGAAAAACGAAATTTTTATATGGTAACCCTACGAAGGAGTTCCTCGATTGGTCCCATTTTCGAACTTGAGTTTACTTGTTTTTTTGTTAATTTCAGCATTTTAAGTGAACGTGTTCTCGACTTATCGTGGGGACGGACAAACAGAGACAGACGGACGGACAGATAGATGGACGACCGGATTTATAGACGGACAGACATGCAAAAATCAAAATCACTTAATATTATTCGTGGGTGTCGAACCCATTTTCTCTATTAGCATTATTTCTGTGCGTTACAATGGAATTACAATTTTGGTATACCCTATAATTTCATCTAAGGGTATCAAAATAGAACGTGGAACAATGACACACTGTGTGAGACTTGTACTCTTTTAAAATCAGCAAAAAAATCTATCGTTAAGATCGATTACGACTACTTTGAAAAGAACACTATCCTCGACAACGCAATGGACAAATCGTGCATTGTAGTGAAAGCTGTCGCACTAAATAGAGTTCGATAGAGGCCCGGCGTTATCCACTCACCCCCTTGGTTAGTTAAGCCTTATCAGTAATTCTCATTCGGATCAACTATGTAGTTTGTTTGATTTTTCCGCCCCTAAAACTCAAAAGAATATTTTAGAACAAACAAAATTCACAAATTTGTTTATATATATTGTCTCTTAATCATATACATGCATACAATTTTTATGTTTATCCGATACAATTATGTTTATATATTCATTTTTCATCTGTTAATACATGTGTACAAAAATTCATACTTTTCCTGCAGGTGTAATAAGACTGTAAGTGTGGAAGGTTAGTGTGTGCAGAGCCCCGTATATTATGAAGAGATACTCAAATCTCTCAATTCTTTCTCTTTCGGAGGATAAAAATTAAACAAATTGACTTGAAAACAATGCACGGTAATTAGAGCTAATCAGATCTCAAATAGAGTCTATTTCTATTCTAGTGAGAGTTCTTCCACTTTTGACATATTTGGTACCTGAATATTAAGAAAGGAGGATGCCCATCTTAGGCCCAACATCAACAGACATGAGACATGTCTTAAACGATGCATTATGATACTCTGAACACATTTAGCTAACAATTTTTATTTAAATTACGCGGGGGAAGGATTAGGAGGGTCAAAGTTTGATCTAGTACATTTTGGAAAACCTGGTACAGAATCGAATTCCTGAGGTCCTGACAATGCGTTTGAGTATCCACACTCCTATGCTAGGAGGCTTATATAGCCATCCCCATACTGATTCTTTCAGTATTTTCTTATATTTTATTCGAACTGATGTACTAGATATTTCCACCTTAGATCCAATACGGCATGTTGTGTATTAAATTAAAGATCTCGCCGAGCACTATCGGGTGGTGTACGTTTTTCCCGATTCAGGAAACTTTCTCGAGACGTCTTTGCCGTCGGAACCCTATTTCATGCACGTGGGTCACATACACCCCAGCTACTACATTTCGCATATATTTTTGCAGTTCTTTCCTCCATGTGAATATTTTCCTCATAGGAAGTCATTTTCCTCGATGCACCAATTCGGCGCAATCACGAGAAGTATAAACGTTCACTATTTCACCCAAGAAAATCGCTCAAGCTCGCCAAAGATATCCCCGCTTAATTGCAATAAACATTGTTAATAAAATATGTTCAGAGCATCATAGCATTTCTCATGTCTGTTGATGCCGGGCCTAAATTTGTTGAACATACATACATCGTACTAAGTATATATATATAAATATACAAATTACTGAGTCTTATCAAATGAGCCCAAAGTTATTAGGTTGCCAGATGACTGAAAACAGTTTTCAGGACCAGTAACAGAAATATAATTTCAGAAGAAAGGAAAAGAAATTAATTACTTTGAAATAGAGAAAGCTTATTTCAATTGAAGTTTACTCTTTCGACTTCGTCTTTTAAAAAAACTTGTTGAAGTTTCAAATATTTTAAATCCAAAACCTAAACGAATCTAATATGCTTGAACACGACAAAATTAAATCAATCGTTGAATTACATAATTAGGTATATCATAGATGAAAAAATATTAGGGTTCAATAATTTATGTTAAAATGTTGCAAAAATCCTCTGATTTAATTATAATAGCACTATATTTTAGTATTGTGGGATCTGGCAACGTCATACCATACAACCTTCGTTCCAAAAGCCTCAATGTTCCGATGTATTCTAGTTCACCTGAGTATTGTAGTAATAGAATAAGTAAAAGGAAGAAGCCTGTCAAGTAAATTGTAATTGTCACTTGTAAGCGAAGAGTCATAGAGTTAACTGGTTAGAGAATGTTTAAGAAAGATCTATATAGAAGTTGTACGAGACGTTATGTCTAATATTATATTGCTCATATTGGCAATAATTGAAAGAAGTCAATAAAAGCACAATAATAAATCTTGAAGATTCGTGTTTACTATTAAATGCGGCGAAACCTGATTTTGTGGAATCATCAAACCCCACAGTAGGTATAAAAGCCATAAACAAGGAGGTCACACTTAAATGTCGGCCGTGTACAGTGCAACATTAAAAGCAGAAAGCAACGACAGAGACAGAAACAGAAAATTTAAATTTCTATTCTTTTAAACATTAGGTCTGCTCCTTTATTTAAGAAATTATAATTCCTTAGACATTCTAAATTTCTCCTTGTGGTGAGGATACAACTGACAAAGTAATTTGAGTTTTCTAAGGAAATAAGGACATACCGACAAGTCCTCTACACCTTTGTAAGAAATTGAGAATATAGGAATATTTGGGGCACCCTGTATATATATACAAGGTATGATAAAAAATACGGTGAATGGATTTTTATAGCAGCAACTGCTGACGTTACAACCCCGTTTGAAGTTATTCGTCTGATAGCCTGATTCTTTGAGAAAGTCAGTCTTAAGTTTGAACAAGTTGTGATTTCTCAGTCGGCTTCCAAAATAGGAAGAAGGTCATGTGTACAGTCTATCGCACATCATGAATTTCGAACAACGTGTTAATATTAAGTTCTGTTTTAAGTTGCAAAAAAGTACCAAAGAAGCTCATAAATTGTTAAAATCAGTGTATGGTGATAATGTGGTAACACTGAAGACTATCTACAAATGGTTTGAGCGATTTAAAAGCAGAAATGAGTTGGTTGAAGATGAGTGACAGTCGGGACGTCCTTCGACTTGAAAAACACACGAAAACGTGCAAAAAAGTGGCAAAACGGATTCGTTCAAAAAGGCGATTGACTATTCGAGAGCTTAGGGAAGAATTGAACATTCAATTACTTCCGCTTTCATCACGACACACCTGCTTCTGATCCACGAGTTTTTGGTCGAAAAAAAAATTCCTGTCTGTCCACATCCAACGTACTCTCCGGATTTAGCATCATGCGGGATGCGAATTCCAGCTCTTCCCAAAAATAAAAACTGCACTAAAAGAAACATGTTTTAACACCATTTTCGCTATTTAGAACCACGACAGAGCAGCTGAAGGACCTTCCAAATAATAAATATAATAAATAAAATAAATAAATAATAAAACCATTCACCGTATTTTTTTATCACACCTCGTATATATATATATCTAATTATATATTAAACAGAGCCTTTCTTAAGAAACTCTTTTCCTGCCAAATAACCGCTACCTATACAATATAGTAATAAAATAAAAGGAAGACTTTGAAAATTTGCCGTTCGAAGAGAACAATATTTCGCCTGGCAGCCTTACTTTTAGTACTCTAGCTCATTTCATTCTATTTTCTTTGTTACTTTCATATTTAAGTAAGTTTTTACTTTTTACAACAGTTATTCAGTTTCTTATTTAAAACAACAACTTCCTTAAACGATTGCTGATTGTGTTTGTAAATAATTGTTCATTTCAATGTTACATATTTAAATTAAATTCTTTTTTACTCTCTGCTTCTTCAAAGATCCGAGGTGTATTATTGATATGTCCCAAAAAGTTATATTTATAATTGTTGTGTGATTGGACAATTCATAAAATTAATATGTTTAAAACATTTTTCAATACTAAATCATTATCGCATTCATAAGGTGTTTATCTTTATATAATAATATAAGTTAGCAACTATTTACAAGATATTTTATACATTTATAAATGTCCTATTTATGCCAATTTGGTGCAGTTTAAAGAACTTGATTAGTGGTGATTTTATATTGTTTGTAGACAATCTTTTATTGTTATACAATACTTCAAATTTTTCTTGTATTACAGGATTGGAGATGTGATGAAACTATCGAGGAAGTTTTTTTTATTGTTGATCACTTCCACCAATAAAAATATTTGGAGAAAAATTATTATAAGATGTGAAGATGATCTCTGTTTTACAGTTTTTTCCAAGTTGATTACTCTAACATTTTAAAGATTATATTGGTCAGTTTCTATTCAAAAATATTTTTCTTGATTTTAATATTACAATAATTATTTTTCTTTTAATTGTCTTAAGCTAAATAAGTCAATAAGTTGTACATCTTGAGGATTCATTAAAGTGGGTTTGTTCTTTTCATATTTGTTACATTTTAATAATTGATCATTGCAGTTGGGGTGAGGGTAAATATTTGGGATAGTTTTTGAAAAGCGTCATTACTGCAGTAAATAATATGAACACTTTTTCATGTATCACATTTACATTCATATTTTTAGTTTTTTGTTTTTACTACATAGATATACAATTATCTTATAGTTGCACTAATTTTTCATTAACACGTACTACATACATAGATTCTTAGCCTTTTTCAGCGTTGTATGCACAATATATGTATATTTATTAGTTATGTTCATGTTTTAGGGCTCTGCATATCTATAAAAATGAAGCTCAGATTGTACCGACAGAGTGTAAGTACAAGCAGTGCGTATCGTTCTCAATATAAATATTTAAGAAATTAATCATTAAAAGTTTGAATTCAACTCGATTGTTTTAAGATCCAAAAACATGGTAATAGCGGTGCTAGTTTTTGTATAATAGAACAAATTTTAATTTTATTTAAAAAATGACTGCTACAAGGCACCTAAATTCAACAGTGGTGAAGCCATCATTAGCAAATGTGAGTAATTTTACAGTGGTAGAATAATTTACATTTAATCCAAGAGCATGGCTTTGTTGGAAACGTCGTTTCAAAAGATTTCGATTTGTCCAAAGACCGGTTGGTGTCCTTGTGATATGAAATGCATAAGTTAAGGGTGGTCGAACGAAGTTTATCTTTTAGAAAGATGTAAGGGTTATTATGCAAGGCAATCTGCACTTGAAACTTTCCCTCAAAATCAAATTCATTGTAAGAGAAGAAACCAAAGTTTCCAATTAATATAATAAATTCCATGGCGCGTGAAGCAAAATTGGTGATATTCCCTTTTTATATATATAATGAAAAATTACATGTAAATTAAGGAGCGGCCGATAAGAAAATTTAGATCGTGCTGGGCGAAGGCATACAATCTGCATTTGCTGTTCCTTTAATTGGGTAGAATATTATATTAGTTTATTGCTTAGGGTGATCTATGTATGTATATATCGACATTTTAACGTTCTTCCTACAATAAATCGAGCGGCAAGAATAATCTATCTCACCTGCCACTAAAATTCAACCCTATTGCACTTTTAAGTTTAAAAAATATAATTTTCAAAATGCAAATTTTATTTGGTTGCATGAAAGATCCGACACGTTTTTAGATTTACCGATCTGATCGGAGATGATGATTATAATACTAATGATAAAAGAGTTTATTACTCCAGACATTTTAGCAACTGATCTCAACAGCCATGCAACGAGCATTTATAATCCTTGGAAGTGTAGCGGAAAGAATACTGGCAAGTGATCTGCTACAGTATCTTCGGGTGATTCTTTGTCTGAGTTTCACCGCCATCTTTTTTGTAAATATCTCACTTTCTCGCACTGGAGCTAGGGAAACGAGATTTTTACAAAAAATTTCGTACCTTTTTACATTGATTTATTTAGTTCAGAAACATTCAGTACGTTTACCTGAATACATGAGTACTTGACTTGAAATCTACTTGAAACTCAAGTAGGGTTTTTAGTTGAATTAATTTCAATTACTTGACTCGCAATTTTTTGAAATTTACCAAAAATCATAATCTGAATTGTCAACAATAATCTTCTTGTTGTTCCTCTTTACCTTTTTTATAACATGCAGATATGAAAAATGTTCAAATACTGCAGTTACGTTTACATGAATTTTTTCAAGTAAATTGAATAAGAATTTTGAGATTTACTTGGCTCAAGTACATTTCAAGTCAATGTGTGTATACATGATATTTTGATTACTTGAAGTATACTTCAAGTATTCATGTGAACATACTGATTTTCTCTCTGGGTCAAATATTGAAATTTGTTTTCTTGAAACTTGGCACACATGTGTTATTCCGATCATAATAAAATATTTTCATGTTAAAGCGATTTGAGCGAGCATGAGTTAAAAATCTAAAAAAATTTTTGACCCACTTCTACCGAGCTGATTTTCTTTGAGCTTAGGATGTATTTTGTAGTACTGATTATAAAAAATATTTTTGGGTCAAAACAAGTAAAGGACAGGTATAGAAAAAGCTCTAAGGGGCTTTCTTCTGAAAAATTTTGAATGAATTTGACCCACTTCTACGCGAACCGACTTTCTCAGTAGAAGTGCGTCAAAATTTCATATATGTATGTAGTAGCATGGAATTACGCATTTATGCCAAGTTTCAAGAAAAGCACAATTTATATTTAAAAAAATGTGCCTTTTATAACGGATTTTTCATTAATTTAATTATCTTAGTTGCTATGATCGCTCAATGGTTTTTTTAGTCAGATAAGTCTTAAAATCTATAAATAACTGAAAAAATATTTTGATAAAACCCTTGTGTACAGAACTATTAGTGATTGCGAAACGAAGTTTGACTTAGTACCTTGTTGTATTGTAGAGACGCTACTAGTGCAGACGTAACCAAAGAGTAAGCTAGAAATGCTTCGCTCCATTATAAGCTGTGTTTTTTTGTTCCGCAGAGCAGGGCAGAACAAAAGATACACAAAAGAAGCCACATATTTGGCACAAGCTTTAGACATAGTTTTCTCTTTCGCGTTATGGCAGAGTTGAAGCTACCAACACAAAATATCGCTTACTGAACGTTTGCTTATTCCATTTGATGTTTTTATGTTGGCTGCAGATGCAATCACCGCAGAAAGAATACGGTAAAGATAGTGTTTACCATGCTCCGTCTCTCTTGCCCATACGCAGGATTCAGGTAAAAAAAAACCGTTTGAAAATTAAAGTCGGAATGAGTTTAATTTCTTATAAGAATGTTTATAAACGATTTAAATATCACTTGAACACAAGAAAGACATTTTTTTAATTTAATTCAATTTTCGGGTGAAAAATTTCATCTGATTGGGTTTTACATGTTTTTATGTAGTAAACGTATTAAAGGGTCCTCAGATTCTCATATACAGAAACATAATATCTTTTGTGCCACATGAAATAGCAAATCGCTCAGTCTATTGTTATAAGTCAGTGGTCTACGCGCATAAAAATTGTTATTGACCCAAACACCCTTTTCGGCCTCCAATAATACATATAAATTGTAAGAAAAAATTGCGGCTTTCCCTACAAGTAGAGGCATCGTTGATTGTATATTGTAGCGAGGTTTTACTGGTTGTTCTACTTCCTTTGGATCACTAGTTTGGCTATGCTCTTACAGTTTATCCTTTGAACATCTTGTCTATACTTCAGTTGCAGAGCTTTTAGCGACTGAGCGTGAGCAAAACTGTTCAAAATGGTACAAGTGGAGCCATCTGACATTATAACAAGGAAACATTTTCGCAATCACTATACATATAGTTTTATACACAAGGATAAAACTATGTAATTTAAAATATTTATTTATTTATTTGTTTTTTCAAGATGGCGACGAAATGTATACACGGAATCACTCAAAAATCCGGTATTAAACTCACAAAGGCCATCCCGCCAAACACTATAAACATTTCATGATCTTGAGCTAAAAGGATTGGATTACATGAAGCGTCACATTTTTCTAGAGTTAACTTTTTGTAATGGTACAATTATTTTATATAAAGTCTGAGAATATATACTAGTTGTACGTACTATACCCTGGCAGTATATTCGTATTCAAAATGTGTATATTGAGCAACATATTTCAAATCTCAAATAAGAATTAGTGGAGTGTGAGTTTTAAGTGATGGAGCCTATTTCGACAGCATTTAATTAAATAATCTTTAATATATCTTCTAATTGCTTTTATAATTTTGTCAGCAAATGTGAACAGTATTGATGTCTACAATTTTTCTCATATTACATATTTATGTAACTTTCTACGATGCATAATATATGTATGTACAAATGTAATTTAGGAGGATTAAATATGTGTACAGCCGAGTCTAGATGGCAGCACTGGCACTGACAAGGAATGATTTTTAGTACTATAAGCTCTAAATGTTGTGTTTATATCAAATTGAATTCAGCTGTATGATTGCACAAATTACAAATCTTGGTGGCCCCTATATGAAACGATCCGTTCTTATAATCAAGTTGATTTGCTATTAGTGTTGAAATAATCCAACCAACGTATTTGTTACATGTTGCAAGGTGGACATGTCGGCTTGTGAGTTTGTTCCCTAACAAAGTCTTGTACATTAAATTTGGCATCGTCGAGAGAGTCAGATCTCCTGCTTTTTAATTGTCTAGAAAAATAAAACACTTTTAATAAATATATGCTTTCATAGTAAAGATGGTATATTATGTTATATTACCGTGCTACTGCTAGAAAAGCTAGTTCTACATTCAATCCTGTTTTAGCAGATGTTTCCATAAAAGCGACATTATACTCCTTTGCTAAGCGTTCACCATCCTCTTTTCTCACTTGTCTGTCATGACCACAGTCAGCTTTGTTTCCTGTTTGTGAAATTATTGGATGAAATAAATAAATCCGTATTTGTGTGTA
The DNA here is from genome assembly GCA_963930735.1 of Dioctria linearis. Classification (NCBI taxonomy): domain Eukaryota; kingdom Metazoa; phylum Arthropoda; class Insecta; order Diptera; family Asilidae; genus Dioctria; species Dioctria linearis. Next base: position 114,829,281 of record OZ005743.1, on the reverse strand, counting down.
TATAATGTATGTAGCTATATATCGAATAATTAGTTTACCTAAGAGCATTATAACCACATCCTCTTGTGCATATTCTCTAATTTCACCCAGCCAAGCTCTTATGTTATCAAAGCTGGTTTTGTTTGTGACATCATATAACAACAAAAGTGCTAGATAAAAGCATAAATTTCTTAATATACATAGTTAATGTGGGGTTGACAAAGTCGAAATACTTACCATGAGCATCCCTGTAATACGCATGGGTAACACTTCTAAATCTCTCCTGCCCGGCTGTATCCCAAATTTGCAGTTTCACCCTTGTGTGGTCAACAACAACAATTTTATTCTGCAAGATATAAATTAAATTAAATTTATTGATTTTGTTCATGGAAGCAGGAATAATTGCTTGATTAAAGTGGACTCTATTAAAGGATGGTCATTCATTTCACGTGTTTTCCATTTTACAAAGGCATTAGAGTTATGTAATTGGAACATCGATAATATTTATAAGTATAAAGTCATGCAGAAAATTCATTTGAATTTGATTTCATCTTCACACTTAGAGATTTGTGGTGATATACTCGTAGTACAAATTATATAAATGCCGCAAATTTAAATTAAATATTAGAGAAAACTAAAATTATTTAATTGAGATATTTTGCAAATATAAATACAATGTGGGATGTTTGTTGGACAATAAACCGCCACACTGCGGATTTAAATTCCGTAAGCAGATTTTATGAAACCAGTATTCTAGGAAGTAGGTACTCCAACTATTTACTGAGTGTATAGTTTCCTATTCAGCTTCCCAGAAATTGTAATGGACATGGTGCTCATTATACAAATTATTACGACATTAGAATAAAAAGAAAAGAATTTTGTATCAATTCGTCTGTATTCATTGATAATTTCAAGTTTTATTACCATTTTTCGTTTTAAAAATTGTCATCTCCCAGCGGGAAATGGGATCATAATTACATGCATCAGAGAGGCTTTATAAAGCAGATATGGAATGCTGTCTTTTGTCTTCCTTTAATTGTAATTTTACATGGTCATGTCATTAGAAAGGAGCACTAAAATTTTTATTGGAAATATTCTATTCTTCTCCTAGTCCTTTTCCGATAAGCATTGTAATATTTGTTCTAAAATTATTGCTCTCCTCTGCTTCTCTCAGGGAGGGCTCCCAATATTTCCCACTGGGCTATTAAAGCATATTGTTCTAGTACATATACATATAAGCTGATAAGCCCGGGGCTTGGAACGCAAGATCTTTAAGGGTGCCAGCAAAGCTCAAAAATGTTTAAAAATAAATGGAAAAATGAAATTATTAATTCCAACTGCTAGATCAAAATATTAATTATTGCACTGCGACCCTCATTTCACGCGAGCTATGTACACCACAGATGCAGCAGGAAATGTGATCAACTTGATCAGTTTGGGGAAACTAGCGAAATCCGGATTTTGTAAGAACCAAATACCTATATATGAAATTTAACCAAACTAAAGCTACGAAAATATTATATAAATTAAGAAGTTGAGTTCTTAAATGTATTTTACCGGGACGTTCTCTTTTATAGGTTTTTTTTTTAATCATAGTTGTTTTTGGGATCCAAATCTGAGTCCAGTTATTTCAATTCTGTTTAATTTAATTTAATTTTTTATTGGAATTGGTTGATTCCTTAATTCGCGTACTGTGCGAGTTTACCCATTTTGAAAGACTCCTATTTATGTATAATCTATAACTAAGGACCACCTTGTGGCACAATTCAGACTTTGTGAAGACAGAATTAAATTGATACACTAAGGAAAACACACCAGGGCCGAGACAAGGCAAAGAAATGTAAAAAATGGTCGCCCCAAAGGACGTCATAGGTTTTGTAAAATACCGCTGAACACGTCCTATGTTACTGTGAAGCTCTAGGCTGCATAAGGATAAGACATCTAGAATAGGCATTTCCACTGGCAGAAAATATTACAAAGAGGGCCCCAAGAAGGTTTAGAAAAGAACTTAAGTTCGAATGGGAGCCTTAGGGCACTTAGGGGTAATGTCACAAAAGATCTTTTAGGTTACAGTGACTATAGATGAGAGGCGGGAAATTTGTCTGCATCACCACGGCATCAGTTCATATGAAGATTTCAGAATTTTTTTCAATTGTTTTTTATGTTATCGTTATCGCGCTCAAGATGGTCGACCGACCGTGTTTCATAATAACAGTCATACTTGTCAATATACCGTGTATAAGACTATTTGACAGTAGCTTTGTTCAGAATTAAATGAAGAATTATCGTAAGAAATATGTGCCATAAGCATGGCTTGCAGTTCGCATTTGTTTATAATAATATAATAATAATTAAATTTATTAGCATGATTTGCCATATACATGGTTTTTTAGGTACTGGTATTTACTTTAACATATTCCGATGTTCTTCTTTTAAATATATATTATATATTAAGCTATTTAGAGAAAAAACGGTCATTCTCCGGGCAATCTAAAATCATTACAATTTCTTAAATAAAAATTATGTACATCTCTTACATAGCTAATATGCTTAACTAAATATACAGGCATCATCTTATTTTAAATTTTAAATACAAAAACATATACATTAAAATATATTCTTTGTTTCACACTTAACCATCTAAGAGTATCCATCATTCTTTGAATGGGTGCATATCTGTTGCTGCTTTCCAAAGAAGAGTACAGTAGAACAATATTCAAAATGTGGCTTAACGATCACGTTATATATATTAATTGTTATGTTTCTTTTTATTCTACTTAAAAAAGCGATTTGTTTTTGCAATTTTTTAGTCGTGTATTCCAGATGGGAACTAAATTTCAATTAATGGTCTATAATAACACTTAAATATTTGATTTCATTTAGTTGTTCAATACTTATATTTATATCCAGTTCTCTATTTACCACCATACATTTAGTTTTTTTAATATTTAATTTCAACTTATCATCAAATAAGCCACTGATTAACACGATTCATATCTTCTTGTAAAATATAGCTAACTTAACTGATATTGTTCCCTTCGATGTAAATTAAAGCATCATCCACGAAAAGTGCAAATTTTGAGTGTTTTATGACCCTCTTCACATCATTAATATATATAAGAAACAATAGAGTTCCCAGTATTGATCCCAGCGGGACTCCATGCCGTACTTCTATGCTATCTGATAGTTTGTCGTTAACTTTTACTCGTTGACATCTATTGCACAAATAAGATTTAAACCATTCATATTCCTTATCTTTTATTCCGTAAGTGAGAAGCTTTACCAATATAGATCTATCTGCAGTCTCGAAAGCTCGCTTTATATCCAAAAAGATACAACCTATTTTCATTTTCCTTGAACACTCTTCCTTCCACGATGTTAACACCATATTAATGGCTGTTTCACAAGAGTGATTTCTTCTGAAGCCGCAGAGAGCTCTTCAATAATTATATTATTTATTTCGACATATTTATCGAGTTGTTGGTGTACGATTTTTTCCAAGACTTTTTCATATACTGGCATTGCTTTGTCGGTCTAAAATGCTTCACAGAAATCTCTTAATGTATTTTTTTTTCTGTGGAGATTGTGTGGTACGCCATTATAAATAATAGAACTTAAAAACGTTGTCTCCCACACTTATTTGATAAAAATTATTTACCTCGAATGTAGACCGGTTTCAGCTTTTCGGCTATCTTCAGTACACTAACAATTTTTTGTATTGCTGATGTAGTCTAATGTAATGGTTTGCATAGCGGCGAATAATGAAGATCCGTTTGGTCGTTGAAGCATGCAGCATTTGAATTTAATAGAGCTCGAGATATTTCGAGTGATTTTAGCAAGTTCAGCTTTCTACCTTTGTCACAAAAATGCAGAATTTCTGGTTCTAAGTCAGGAATGTGCTTATTTTCTAATAGGTGCTTAGCAAAGTTCGATTTGGAATTATTATTTCTTAGAGAACTGAAGTGCTCATTTATTCTTTCTTTGAAAGATCGTCCTGTTTGCCCAATGTATACCCTCTGACATGTTGCGCATTTTAAGCAATAAACCCCATTTCTATTTAATTTATCGGTTGTATCTTTAACACTTGACAATAGGCTATCAAGATTTTTTACCGTTTTAAAACCTACGTGTATATCATGTTTCTTTAGCGCCTTAGCTATTCTGTCCGATATCTCTCCGTAATATAGTAATGAAGCCCAAGTTTTTTCAGTTGGTACAATACTGCTTAGACAAGTTATTTTTTCCATAAGCTTATTCCTTAATGTAATCGCTTGGAACTTAAACTGATGATTAGTGCCCATTATAATATTCCTATATGGCAAATCAAAATCAAATTTATCAGCAATTTCTAGGCTATCTTGAACTATTATGCCGGTAAAATTAATGGCTTAAGTACCAAAGCTTTAATTACCCTCCACATGTGTTTTTGTTCAACGCAATCACTTATAGATTCTCTAATATAATTACTTTTAACCTTGTTTATTTCTGCCTTATCGCTACACGGTAATAGTTCCAATCACATTCCCTATTAGTATATTTAGCTTTTTGATTCAAAGTTATCTTCCTTTGCTGTAATTCCCTTAAGTTCCTATTAAACCACGGATTATGTTGATTTCTAATACATATTTTTTGTGAAAATTATCAAGACAGGTTTGGACATATTTCCTACAACTCAACTTAGTACGCCAATAAAATGGTTTAAGGTTCCCAAATGGATGAGGAGATAGGTCAGCACATAGTTGTCACAGTTTCAAATGTCATAGTTGCTATTTTGTTGTAATATTAGGTTAGCTTATAGTTCTTAGAGCTTCTTAAACGAACTAAAGGGTCGCCACAGTCAAATAACTTGTTCGGAGAAATAGTTCGTATAAAATTTTGACAATTCAAATTTGGTTCTGAAGCACAACTAAGAAATTGCCGCCTATTAGATTAGATTATGTAGTGAGAGAGTGGTTTTACGTCTCATTCACTGCTGCCACCGTATGGGCCTATTGTGATTACCTCATTTTAAAAGACATTGAGTGGAGTTATTTCGACGAACTTCATAGTACTAATTTTATTGAATGAGCTAAACATTATTTCTTTTGGTGTCGAGAAGTATTGCTCAAAAAGTCTGATTCTCGGTGTACCATGTACCAATATTTCATTACAATCGAAAAGAAGGTGCTCTGCAGTTTCCTCTTCGTCGTCTTCCCGCAATTTGCACTTCCTGTTACTAGAGATATTGATGGTATGCAAATGCTTATTCAGCTGACAGTGCCCGGTCAGTAAACCGGTGAGCGGTGAGCTGAAGCGCCCAGCATCATGCCTATTCAATTGTAAAAGCTTGGCAGTTCTTCCTTTTGAGTGATTTTTCAGGAATAGTTTTAATTGTCTGCAACCCTTTCTTTCCTCGTGAATGTTAATATTTTTTTGGCCATCTGAATAGCTTTGCCTTTGCCTGGATTGTTGCTAACAAATTAGGGTAACTATGTTTGAGTGCAATAGTTTTCTTATTAGCTTTTTTATACAGTTCCATGCCATCATCGAATTAAAACGGCTCAATTCGAGAGCCAATATTGTGGCTGTCAGAGATAATGTATGTAGATCCTGTGGTTCCTGTATATTCTATGGATATTTTTCCTGATGTAAAGCTCAATGACGTGGATTTCTGCTTGGGAAAAAATTGTTTAATCAAAAGTTTTTCCTCTTCCAGGAGAGTTAAGTTAAATTTCACTTAGGCATTTTGATTGCACCACAACAATAATTAGAAATATTAGAAATTTTACCCCTATTCCAAACTTCCGCTTTCAAGCATAATACGTATAGAAAAAACGTATAACATCATTAAAAATTCCTTGGTGTGCTATAAACAGCTTTCAAATTTCCAAAGATTAATAATTTACTAATGAAAAAATAAGAAAGATAAAGAGGAAATTGCTATGAGAAGTTCCAAACGCCTTACCATTTGTGTTAATTAAAAGTTAATACCAAGAAAATATAGAAGTAAATTTGAAGGCCAGTAAGGAATGCAGGAAGCTCTCAATAAATTCTTAGCAGTTTGAATGAATTCCTTTCTTCTCTCTGTTTGAATTATACACATAAATCGCAGGCATGAGGCAGGCAATCAGACGCGATATAACGCCCGAAGTCTATTTTTGTGAATCTAATAAGGTAAATTCCTTCGCATGGAAGATCAAGTAATAAGGAACTCTTTCCAGCTGCTCCCTGTGTATTTCATAGATACATCTTAGATTTGAGTGCCCTTCTTGAAGCTTCGAAATATTGGATTAGAATTTTCCTGTCGTTGACGAAGGACCTTTGTGAAAATTTCCTTTTGGTTGCTTGAAAATTTTAAGACGAAAGGCGAACTGTGAAAGAACATCATTAGAAAATTGTGTAAAAAACTTTTGGAAGACTGATAAAGATGTGCGCCTTTGTAGGCATACACTTTTTTTTTGATAGAATTGTAATTACAATTATCGGAAAATGTGTACCTACATATAACAAGAATAAATCTTTTGATTGTATTATATGAAAATGAATTTTCTAATGGAAATATATTGGTGTTTGCAAACAATTTTATTATACTTATATTATATACATATCGAACCTAGACAATTTCTATAGTAAAACTTTTATCTACGTTTTTAACTTACTGTAGCCTAGCCAGTTCGAGTGAGACATGGCGGTGGTATTTGTTATTAAAAAGCTGTTCGAAAGCAATATTTTCGGTGTTTTGTTTCTTTTTGTTTCATTTACACCGAACCACTCCATGAATCGGATATTGCCACATCACTAATGAGCTTGAAGGCTCTATTTTGGACAATGTCCAATGAAGCTAAGGGTGGCGACCAGCCCGGCCCAGATATGGAAGTTGTATTCCATTCTAGGTCTGATGTAGGACTTGTAGAGGAGCGCTAGATTCGATGGGCTGAAATATTTCTTACACCATATTGGCGATCGTTGATGAGTTCGTTGGATTCTAGATACGCCATTAATTTGGAATTAATGATACATTCAAAAACCTTTGAAACAATTGAAGTGATTGCAATTGGTCGATAATTGGAAGGATCGCTATCCTCTCTTTTTTTGAGAATAGGCTGAACATGGGCTAGTTACCGAGCAGTTGGAAAGATTCCTGACGAATAAGACAAGTAGAATAGTTTGTGCAGAGGTTTAGCCAAGGACGAGGTGTAGCCTTTAATTAACAGGGGCGAGAAACCATCATGTCTTGCAGCTTTGGAGACGTCGATTCCCTTAAGAACCTTGAACACATCTCTCGTACGGATGTGTATTTGCTCTTGTACACATCCACACGGGAGTTGGATTGGATGACTTTCTATTGATGTCTCTTTTTGGTTTAAGCACTTTATTTCGTTGAACTGCAAATAATACCTACCTAAGTTTTACACCAAAGCCACCATGTTCAGTGGATTTTCTATACAACAGAAATAGATGGCAATACTATATTTGTAGTCTTTTCTCTGTCCCACAACGCACTTTTTGGGATTAGGTAAACAAATAAAAAGGAATAATTTTATTTATTTATTTATTTAAAAATATATTTTATGCTATAGGAAATAAATAAGTTTCTAATAAGTTGTTGCAATTTCAAATATTTTAAAATTTTTGGGACATTTATTATGAATATTAAAGGGAAAATTAAACTTTTAATATTAAGATAAGTCACACCCCTAACAACGAAGTTAGTTCCACATGTGACCATATTAAAGAGCTTGGGACTTCTTGAATTTCAATAATCGTCGTAATTTTCAGGAATTTGGATATTTTCTGCCAATTGTTAATATTTTTCACGGCTCTCGGTTTGGTAGCACCACTTTTTCACAAGCTTAGCAGCACAAGTACGAGGGTTTGTACGCTTAATTTTGCAGTTAAGCTATATTCTGCTTTTGGAAATAATATTTTCTGAACTGTATACTACAAAAGGAAAAAAAAAACGAAATCCTTTTAAGATCGCTCGTGTATCCGCCTGTTTGTCACAGTTTTTCTCGAAAAATTTAGCAGAACGTTAGCCTTCGACATTTCGACAGTCAAAGATAATGAAATATTTTTTTTTTTTTTAATGGGGGTGGGTTGGGCGCACTTAAAAATATTGTTTTTTGTATCATGGGGGTATCGTTTGAAAGAGCTACTTTCAAGGTCTTAAAAAAAAAAAACAGTTCAACATTTTTGGTGAATTGGTTATAAAGAGATATGCTGTAGATGGGCGAAAATAAACCATTCCCTCCTGATTTTCTAGGTCTCTAGAGCTAAAATTGTGATATTATCAGGGTTAACAGGTATTGAGTCATAGATATCAGGAAAACTGCTACTTTTTCAGTGAGTCTCATAGCTGCTGAAAAAAGGCAATTCTTACTAATAAGACCAATTCTTATATTTAAGATCACTCTTGCGTCGGTCTGTTTGAATATTATTGAGTTATCACAGGGAAATTAAAAAAAAAAAAAAATTATACTCAAATATTTTTGAATCGTAAAAATTAAGACAATTATTTGACTATGAAGCACCATCCTTAATTACTGTAGAACGATTATTGAATAAGTTCCTACATGGGCGTAATTCACATAAGATGACCTACGAAAAGGACGTCCTACCACTGTCGTCGTCCTAAAAACCACTGAAGCTGTACGGAACATGCTGCTTGAGGACAATCGGTGGACCTACAGGGATATGGAGTCATTGCTGGACATATCCAAAATAATCCTGAATGACCGTCCGAAAGATTTGTGTTCAATGGATACAGCATAATTTGACTGGGGCTGAGTTAACTGCAACTCGTAAAACTTTATGAAATTTAACTAAGACTCACAAGATCAATCTTCGACATTGTCAAAGGTTACTAAACCTAACAAAAGCAATTGACAGTAGAAAAACCTCTCTATGCTCCTTTTCAAATATTGAAGATGCGTTTGATATAACAGTTGAATCTTCTCAAACAGGACAATAAAAATACAGCTGTTTGGTGTGATCTTCCTAGCTTATACCATTACAGAATAATTTTCTGTTGAGTATTCGACGACCTGTTAGTTCCATTAAATAATTGAGTATAATTAAGAAACAAGTTTACACAAATTCCTAGTTTTCTAGCACGACCTCCCAGGTTTTCTTCAAAAGTGGTGTGTTATACATCTGCTATCAGTTCGCGATCTGGCGCGATCTAATGATGCTCGAGTCCAGAGCTTTCATTGCAGCTTGTTTGTCAATACAAATCCTGATAACTCGGTCGCCAGATACATCATAAGCTACATATTTCCAGCAGCCTTGCTGTTTTGCTAATAGCCAGAACCTCCGCTTGGAACACACTGCAGTAGTCCGATAGGAGGGCTCCCACTCCCACATTCATTCTCGACCCATCTATAAAGACATATATCAGAGTCATTTGCCACATGATTACCATCTCACTCCTCTCTACTGGGAATGATAGTTGAGAATGCTTTGTCAAAGTCTAGTCTAAGGATAATGTAATCTGTAACTCCCCGTATACAGTCTCTAGGACAGATCTTCAGTATTCTGCTGTGGTCAAGGTCTGCTGTTATCCAGTAGGCCAAGAGCCGGAGTATGATCTCCATTGCTGCAATTAGTGTTCGACGAAGAGCACCTCTGGCGCCTAGACAAGCAGCTCTCTGTATTTTAGTAAGACTTTTCAGGTGTTTCCCCTTCTCTACTAGAGTATTTCATCACACCAAGATTCCATAAGTAAAGATACATCTTGTAATAGCGGTGTACATCCAGTGCATGATGCGAGGGTATGTACGCCATCTTTTGTTAAAAGATTTCTTGTAGACAAACAGTGCAAATGCTGCCATTTGACGTACTCATTCACACTTATTCTGCAATTTAATTTGGAGCCTATTATCACTTCTAGGTATTTGGCTTCTGTTTCATTTCACGTGTAATGTTACCCAGTTTTGGGGAAGCGTAAATCGGAATAACTCTCTTCCGTGTAAAAAGGACTAACTCAGTCTTCGCGAGGTTACGCCCCAGACTACAATTTATAGCCCAGTCATGAAGCTTTTGCAATGCTCCTTGGCTGATCTAGCTCTGGTTAATCTTTAATGAGAATCTCAACTGTAATAAATATATGTATACATATAGCTAAATTGGGATAAAATGTTATTATTGGTCTAAAAATAATTTCGACGATACGCTAGATGAATGACAGTAAATACAGTTACCCCTATATTTTGAAAACCCAGAATTTTCGTATGACAACCCTAGAAAGGAGTTGCCAGATTTAGTCCATTATTAAAAATTACACAGCTAAAGTATGTAGATAATTACTCAATATCCGAACATATCTAGATGAAAAAGTTGCTTGATTTTTAACATTTAGAAAATTTCTTCAGTCAAAGTCTACACGTTTCAGACCATTATCTCCAAATAAGTAGAGAAAAACGAAAATTTCTTATGGCAACCCTCTGAAGTATTTGAAGGAGTAGTGACAGGATTATAGTGTGTAAAAACCATATAGCTAATAGCTATCAAAGCTTAGGAATAAGAAATATAAATATGATGATAGGCGTACACGTTGCCGCATACTTCACTTTATGTTACTATTGGTGGATGAGACACGGCAAGGTGTACGTTGACCCTATGAACAAAACCTTATGACGTGCGATGGCGCAGCTAGTTTAAGGAGGAAAATTGCTGCGCAACTAGTTTAAGGACGAAAATTGCAAAAAGCAGTCCAAATTTATCAGCTGATCAAAGGAACATCAACATCAATGTTAATGTTATTTTTTTTTATTTTTTTTTTATTTTTGACACCACTCGTTTAGTTACGTTCAGTCTGAACAGCTGCAATTGCTTATCGATTAAAGTTCGGTGTAATCTCATCTTCCTTGCGTATGAGGTTTCAATAAACCTATATATAGGTACATCTTCTTCTAATCCAAATCTGATAGCTACTACTCACAGGAATCTACTATAAAATAGTTTTGTTCTTGGTAAAAGAAATACAGACAGTTTGACAGGTATGTTGACATACATGCTTTAGAAAAAAAAAACACAAGTTATATAAAAACATCAAATTTAACAGCAAATGTATACATTAAAAATGACAACACAAAACACAATCGTTTGAAATAAATAAGCTTTACATAAGTAGGTCGGCGATAATTTAACCATAACCATTCCAACAAAGTCAAAATATATATTCACACCCAAGTTACATTCATATACAATTTGACGACACGCTCACCCTAAAATCAATTCCAACTGTTGATATGAAATTCCCCGATAGAAAAGTGCCATCCCGAAATCTCACAAGGAGGCAGGTCTTGCCGACGCCTGAATCTCCAAGCAGCATCACCTGTTGATTTAAAGTAAAATGTCTCATCATAACAGGGTTAAGAGTTGGAAGGCAAAATTGAGATAAGATGAAAGTTCGGAAACATTTTGCCTATACATAATGTATATGTATGCCTTGTTGAGGACGTCATGTTTCTGTCTTTCGGCAGTTTAGGGAAATGTGATTACTTGACAAAAAATTTACTTTATTCGATTTTCATATTTACATAAATATCTTTATGTACATGTAACAAAGGATAAAAATACATTTATGTGGGTATATACAGGTTTGAATAAATAAATATGTATAAAAGTGGAGCTTTGAGAGAAATTTAAAATTTTCGAATTGATTTTTATACTTTAATTTGGTTTACACTTGGTGTGCACTTTAAATGTTATTTAACCAAAAATAGCGCGTTGGTGGTGACATCTCTTATCGCAAAATAACAAGTAGCTGCCACTTTTATTTTATATTTATTACATTCAAAGGTACATACATGCCATTTTAGTTGAAACAATAATTACATTTTAAATCATAAAACAAGTTGACGTGCAGGAACTATGCACAATCTACTTTGATCCATTTTTATTTTTTGTGAAGAGTTGAACAGAGATGTTTTAAGATATTTTGAGGTTTTCAGCGTATTTAGACATTTATATTTTGTTAGAAAATGGCAGATAACTGATAATTTTAATAAGTAAGTATATCTATAAATATAATTTTAATTTTCAATATCTATATTCCCTTTGAACACTAATACATTTCGCCCAACATTTTTCCAATAATTCTATCGAATTCTTATAGCAGATATCCGGATTGCTTTCAAAATAAAAACCCACAGCCGCTTTCACTTTCTTTGTTTAAACCAAAGCACTTTCGACCCAGAAATTATTTGAGATCTGGGAAGAGATAATAGTCTGAGATATATTAGTAAGGATATGGATGTTCAATCAATTCAGACTAATAATTTTGAACATTGCCAAAGCGCTCTTGTAAGACTGAGATAGGGTACGTGTACAATGAGACGAGGCGAGGCTAGGCAGTTGAGCGAGGCGAGGTGAAGATACATCTCGAGGTGTAGTGTTTACAATAAGGCGTTCAGTTTCTTGGTAAATCGCGAAGTGAAACATAAATTATGTTATCAGATTCTGAAGAAGAGATGTTGTGTTTGTCATGTAATGCAACTAACTGTATTGCATTTTTCACATAAGTGTACTTTCCAGTGTTTTGCTTGCCACCCGATAAATACGAAACTCCTGATAGATTCTTCCAATATACATATGTGAATGAGTATAGAAACCTTCGATTATACGTAGTAAGCATTTCAATATAAACTAAAAAAAACAAAAACTGCCAAAAATTTATCTCGTTTTCGTTTGAACATCGAGGTTCACTCTGGATGCAACCCCGTTCAATCGAACGGTTTGCTTCAGAGTGCACCTGAAAAAATTTGCTTGTGTAACAAACATCAAAGTACGGTATGAATTTTGTGAGGAAAGTGTTTGCGCAATAATTTTGAGGATAATATAATATAATAATAGTAGAGTGGTCTTAATAATAATTGTTGCCATTAAAATAATGTCAAATGTAAAAATGTCATATGACATTAATATCAAATCACAACTAGATTTTGCTTGTGTGAGTGAACTCCTAGTGTACCCGAGAAAATATTCAGAGCGAACCTGATGCTTTTTGGGTTGCCACTAGAGACAACACATGACGTCATTTTTGCTTCAAACGAAGGCTTTGACAGCACTTAGAGCGAAACTGATGTTCAAACGAAAACGACAATAATCATTTTCTGTTTGTCCACCCCTTTCTGCAGTTTTGCTTGCATATGAGGTCATAATAATAAGCGATTAGAATTTGGGAAATTCCTTCATTCACATATATGAAGACTTACATACTGATCCTCGTAGATTCTTCAAGCATATGAGAATGAGTAAAGAACCCTTCAATTATATCAAAGAAAAAACATTTAAGAATATGCCAGCTATCAAAATAAGCGCGCTGTACATCGCGAAAAAAATTTCAATCTCGAGCGAGATTCCTCGAGGTGTCTCACCACATCTCGTGTTGCCACAGCGTTGTTATGAACACTCTCATTGACAGCGTACAATCATCTTATTACTTCAACTCTTGATATAGCCTCGCCTTGCCTCGTTGTGCACGTACCCATAGTGCATTATCGTATTGACACAGAATTTAATAATTTTGTTTTGATTTCGCAGATCCTGAAGGTTTGTGCAGTATGTTCCTGTGATTGTTTTATCATCCTCAAAGTAAATTATCAATCACTAGAATTTCTCTAGCGTCCCAGAATATGGACACCATCACCTTTCCGTTTCGGCAAATAAAATTGATTTCCCTCATTCTTTGCGCAAGAAAAATCAACTTCAACTTACTACTTTGTTTATTCGTGGGTTTCTCTTTCATCCATAAGTACAAATCGACGCATAATTCCTACTTTTTTTTTTAAATAGTTTCATAACTCTATGACCTTCGCATTTAAATGCATTTCTGATCGGTGATTAACAAATGCGGCATCCATCTTGCACATAGATAAAATAATATAAAATAAGACAACTTAATTTATCTTAAATGCCCACGGCTTTAGTTAATTCCGGGTCGTTGATCTCTCAGAATCATATCATGGGTCTTGTGAAAGATTTCTGATGTTGTAATACTTTTTGGGTGACCTCTATGAGGGTCATCTTTGATACTTGTACGATTACATTTAAATTCCAGCATCCACTGTGACATATTCCAAAATGACAGTACAGATTTACAATATAAATCTTAAAGCCTTTGGTATCAAAGCTAAAAATGTTTCTAATACGATACCAAATCCGGATGAGCTTAATAAGATGTTTACTGCGTTCACTAATTCCTCCAATTCTTCCACTTTTTCTCCTTTGAACTATTCCTTAATTCACTCCATCCACAGTTTCTCATCTTTTAGTTTTTCTAGGGTATATCCTGATGAAGTGCTTGATACCTTTTTTCGTGTAAAATCTAAGGCCACAGGAATGACGGAATATCTCCTAGATTCATAAAAATTTGTATACCTTACATTCTCGCCCCCTTAACAACTCATATTTTCAACCTATGTCTCACGACTTATCGTTTCCCTACATCGTTTCCCTACTTCCTGGAAAAAATCAAAGATCGTCCCTCTACCTAAAACTACAGGTGTTAATCCCTGTGAATATCGTCCCATTAGTATATTACCAATCCTATAAAAGTCTTTGAGAAATTAATTTCAGTCCAAATCTCTAAATAATATTTACATGAACACGATCTTGTTCATGAACATCAGTCTGGCTTTCGCCCTGGTCACAGTCGCTCGACAGCGCTATTAAATGTCTCTGAAGATATTCGACGGGCAATTGATGCTATAATATTACTATTTTAGTTTTGTTGGACTTTTCCAAGACGTTTGATGTACATAGTCGATCACAATCTTCTTTGTAAGAAATTAATTACAAATTTGATTTTCAATTATCTTACTGATAGATTTAAGAGTATTTTCTGCAATGGTTTTTCTTCGTCTGTTCTGCGAGTTGGTTCTGGTGTGCCCCAAGGATCGATTCTTGGTCCTTTACTTTTCTCGTTGCTCATTAATGATATCTTCGAGTGTGTTACACATAGAAGGCTTCACCGATATGGTGATGATGCTCAGCTATACCTGTCAAGGTCGCTTGATCTTATTGAAGATGGCACTAGTTGCATTAATGACGACTTACTAAGCATTCTTCGCTGGACTGTGGTCAATGCCCTGAACCTTAATGCCAGTAAATCTAACTGTTTCTTAATTAGCAGAGTCAACACAGACACTACTGGCTTCTCTCCTGTCATGATCGGAGGGGAAATTATTCCTTTTGCAGAGACTGCTCGCAATCTTGGAGTTCTATTTAACAATTCTCTAACCTGGAACAATCATATCTTGTCTGTAATAAAGTTTATGGTTCTTTACGCTCTCTGTGGGCCTCCAGTAACTTTACACCTACTGCAACTAGAATATTTTTATGTCGATCTCTTCTTGTACTCATCTTCGGGTGTGAATGGCCAGCTTGATTACAATAATTCACATCAAATCCAGATGGCTTTTAATGTTATGATCAGATATATATTTAATCTGCGTAGATTTGACCATGTGTCGGCTTTTAGTAACTCTGTTTGTGTCCTTTTCTGCGATTTAAATTATCGGTGTATTGTTGTCCTGGTCAAGTTAATGAAATTTCGCTGTCCAGCATACTTGTTTCACCTGCTCAATTTCGGCAATTCTAATAGAAATAGCAACTTAATCTTGCCCAGATTTTTCTACACAACTTCCCAGCGCCTGTTCTTCATTCATACAATCAAGCTTTGGAACTACTTATCTGCTTCTATTAAGCGATCCTTCTGGGCAGACTCGCTCTCCTCGACTCATTATGGAACATCTTAGGTCTTCGGAATTACGCGCATTTTAATTTTGTGATTTTGTATATGTTCGGTCAAATCACTCAGCAGTTTAAGTGAGATTTAGTGATGTAGTATGGATTAGTAATGTTATGCACTATTTTGTAAACACTTTATCTGAATTATGTACTTAACTCTAGTTGTATGCTTTTCCTTTGTATTATACAGACCAATGCAATGAATTTAGAGTAGCTTTGAACCTCTATATTACATAGGCACTTATATTGTTTTATTTTTTCTAAACATGTACCTACTAAAAGGTCTTGTATGCTACTGGTGCATTGCCACGAATATATATGTATAGTGTTGTAGTTATATATATTATATATACATATATATATATATATAATAAATTGAATTCTAATTTGAATTTGAAATTCAAAATCTTTCCATTTTCCAAAATAACGCATTTGATCAAGACTGCATTCACTTCAGAGAATAAAATGAAATGAAACCTCATGGTACAAAGATTATTTGTATCATGATGAAATGTCATTTAGAGAGCTTTTCATATGACCTATGCGTTTATGGGAATCGGAAAAAATATTTGCATAGGTACAAACGATCGACGATTAAGCTCCTTTTTGTACATCTGTGACCAATGTACTGAACCATCACCTCCGATTAAATAAAGCTTAATTTTGTCTTCTTTTAACTGCTTACTTTTGTCTAATCAAAAGTTAGATCTTTATCCCGCGTTGCGTAGCTTTGAATATATAAGAAAAAATGCAAAACGCTGCACTTTGAAGATGAAATATCCTTTTAAGGCGAATTAATTGAAACCCGTTAAGAAGATTGAAATTTTTCCATACAATTTTTGTTTGTTTCTCGAGCTCCCCTAGCACCTCTTGCATGGATGACATCCTTATCTGAAAACCCGTGTATAATACTTATTAAAAATTTGCATAAGAAACTAAAAAAAACTAAAAAATATTCCAGTAAATTTATAAGAAAAAGAAAAGAATCTCTCCAGTTGTAAAAATTTTTAGCAGCGCAGAGAGTAAGGCAAGGAGCAACATTTTTTTTATTAATTTTATAAACTAAATTCGTTATTTGCAAATTGCAAAAATTTGCGTAACTAGTAGAGGGTTACAAATTTATATTCTCCTGATGTGGTAGAACATTCGAAGGACTATACAGGGTGTTTCCACCTACAGCAGCAGGACATAGTACTCACCTAGCCAAACAAAAAAATGTATTGCAGGGGGAGGGTCTATATCAATCGTTTCTTAGTTACAAGGTGATTAAGAAAATATGCTATGTTTTTACAAAAACCCTGTATCTTAAAAAGTACAGGGTACACGGTCAGCTTATTATACGCAGAACTTCATGGCCTTCCCAAGGACTCGTCAACTAGCCCCATAATCCTCTCAGGAGTTATATGGTTGTCTAAACTAAAAATTTCGGAATTTCTAACATTTTTTTTAGTTTTACCTCGTTTTTTTACAAAAAGCTGGTTAACCAAACAATTTTTGCCACAATTTTTTTTTTATTGAAGTTAACTCCCAAAACAATATTTTATCTCATCGCTTCGCAACTCGGGAAAAATCTAAGGTTAATGTTTACAAGAATTTGTTGATTTCCTCTCATCTTCAAGATGTTATAGTCTATCACATCTCCCCTATTTCTTTCTGAAGAGACAGTGAATTGCAATTTTATCAAAAAAGGGTGGGTACAATACAAATACAGATCACAAGTATGACTTTTACTGGGAGCATTGAGCCCTATTCGAAACAAAAAGTATGTCCATCAGGTATGGTATGAGGCCAGACAAAAATTTAATAGGTTATTTGATATCAAATGGAATTTTGATTTCTTAGTCTTACTCAGATTTCTTGGAATACATCTCAATCTGTAAATGACATCACCTAGCAGCAGATTCCCATGGTATGATACGAATGGCTAGGGAAGGGTTGAGGAGGGTGATAGCAAAGATACATACTACATATGTATAATCACACAGAAGCTGCGTATAGAAATGTTGTCATAAAATTTCTTGTGATTTCAATCTGCAACTCCACAAGACATTCACATACTTTTTGGATAAAATCGTTGCAGCAGGGACGAAGTTGTCAAATTTCAAAAGACCATGAAAAACTTCCTGGGAGAATGGATAAAAATTGAAAGTGACAACTGTCAATATCAAGAAAGTTTCATTTGCTATTTTGTTACACAAGAAGATCCTCTACTTTTCTGGAGTATATAAACAACTTTGCACCCAAAAATTATAAACGACAATTCAGAAATTAGAGTAGGTACCTACGTTACGACGTCAACAGCTTTCGGTTTTATTTTTAGCTGAAATGTGATAATCCGTCGTGTTAAAATATATACATATATGATATACGTATATGATAAGGAAAACAATTAAATCTAGTAAGAAATGCTACATCAAATTGTAAGCAAAATTATTTCTCATAATTCATTTATCTTATTTTATTAAAATATTTTTCTTTTCTATACAAGCTAAAGGAAATCTGACACGTCTGCACATTTCTCGACCTACGTAAAACTTTCCGAAAAATAATTTTGTGCTGAAAACGCTTTTCGAGTGGTGAATGTCAGATAATGAGCCTGAGAGTAAAAAAAATCCAGATTCCTGGACTAAGCCAAGTCGACTAACTTAAATGGAAGGTTGCGAAAAATTTATCACAAAACAACCAAACCTCAACCACAGTCAAAAAATGTGGCAGTTACAGCGAAAAATTAATAGTTCGAGACAAAAACGTTTTGTATCAGTAATTTTCCATTACCCAGTAAATTTTTCATTAGCCAGACCAAGTCGAAAATGGATTTGATCGAACTGGTAAAAAGGAGAGTCGTCAAATTACATTGGC
>OZ005743.1:114667475-114810511 GCA_963930735.1 Dioctria linearis | reverse complement strand
TTTAAGAATATGTTTGGTAGTCCGTCTGGGCTACCTTTTTTATTAATATCAAGTGAATTTAATCCTTTGTTTATGTCGTCTGATGTACAATGAGAAATAAATGTTGAGTTGTTGAGTTATGGGTTAAATAGTTGTGGGTGTTATTATACACTGATTTGAAATAGTCACTAAAAAGATCACATGTTATTTGCGGCGATGAAGACGTTGAATCGTTGTAAGACATGTCGGTAAGGAGGGAATTGGTTAATTTCATACTCTTTGTATGAGAGAAGAATACCTTTGGAGCGCTTGTAACGATTGATTCGATATTTTCAATATGTTTTTTATAACAAGCTTTTATTAGCGATTTCATTCTATTTCTCAAATATGAAAAGGTTAGATCAGTGGCGTAGCTAGAGCTTTTGCCGCCTGGGGCGATCCTGAATTTGCGCCCTTTTTTACTTAATCATAATCAAAAGTGATTATTATATACGGCGCAGGAGCTATTCAAATCAAACTTTTGTTAGTTTTACGTAAGAACACTGTGAAATATTTTAGAATGTTAGGACTAAGTTAGGGCTCTCATGTTGTAGTAACGGAGTCTGTTTCATGGCTTGGGAAGTATTTCTCGAGGGTTTTGGCTTATTGCGTTTCCTTTAGTAATATGTTCTAAGATTTAAAGTTCTAAAGTTTGTGAATAAAAATAGTTTCCAATTAGAAGGAAAGTGTACTCTTATTAGAATAACTTGACTGCTTTTTCATGAATTCTGCTAGCTGTTTACACCTGAAATGCACCTACACTAGAAAACTTGAGTTCAACCTTTTATTGTAAACTGTAATCTACTGTGGGCGTGTATCTTTTTACCGCTCTGTAGGCCGAACAGATTTTTAAAACGTGTACTCTGGAAAAAAGATAAAAATCTAGTGCATTCTGAGTTTTCTGGTAGTTTTTTTTTATATTGGCAACACACAGGAAATGTCTATTGATAATACCTACAAGATTCCTTATAAAAATAAATAATAATAATAAAGCTATAAAAATAAATAAGGGATTAAGGAAAGGAAGAAACTATGGAATTTAAAAAAGTATTCACATTTTCAATAGATATTTTTGGAGTCTATTGGTAATACTGACGGATTGCTCTAAATAGATATTTATTAAATGAGATCTACAAACGATTTGTTTAATCACTCTGAGCAATAACAAAGATAGACGTTCATCGTAGTACTCTGAAAGTAAATAAATTTATAAGAAATCAGTGTTTAGAGCATTCAGAGTGCTCTGAGTAGAAGTAAGATACCCGCTCTGTTATAATGTCGCCAGAATCATTTCTGTGTTGTATAGGAAATGTCGCTACTTGAAAAAAAATGTGATAGCAACTTTTATTTAATAGTGCAAATCAAATTTTTCCAGCAAGCAAAAATGCTTAATATCCACATTAAATGTATCGAGTTATTGAAATTTTTTTTATAAGAAATTTTAAGCTGCAAATAACAAGCGAAACGCAAGCAGTAGTATTTTGTTTATTTACTAGGTACAATGTATTTCTATTATACTACTTTACTTCTATTTAAGTTGTTGAGTTGTCCAATGTAATATTGCATAGCTTAAGCTGGGACAGATGAATAAATGTTTCTTGATTTGATTTGAAGTAGAGAAATGATTCTGGAGACATCTACTACATCCTATAATCAAAGACTCGTCACAAATAGTGATACATCTTACCTGGGGGTTACACGGGGAAGTACATACAAGCCTCCCTCCAATTCGTTTTAAAATTGACAGAGGAAGACAAGTTCATTTAGAACAAGTAAAAAAGCTAAAATTGGTCTAAGACTAATGCAAGTCTGATTGTTGAAGTGTTTTTTCGCATATACCCCTAGAACGGTTCGTCGGACAGTAAAAATGATTACGACCAATTTCATAGCATTTCATATTATGAAGAACTTTTCAGTACAATAAAAACGTCTAGGATTAATCGTTGTCATAGTATATGTAAAAAAATAAAATTTTGATATGGCAACACCGAGCGGGTTGCCCGATTTAGCGGATTTTTGAAATTATATTTACTATTTCTATGAAAACACCGTGTACAAAATTTCAGCTCTCTACTTTGACGCGTTCTCAGGCAGTGGCCAAATTATTATAAAAAACGAAACTTTTGTACGGCAACCCTACGAAGGAGTTATCCGTTTTGTCCCATTTTCGAATTTAAATTTACTTTTTTTTTTAAGTATGCAGTAATTTCAGTGCTCTAAATGAACGTGTTCTAGAGTTATCGTGATAAGAGACAGACGGACATGCATGTGTTACTACAAACGGAATGACAAACTTTGTAGGTATATCGTAAGATTTCATCTAGGGTATAAAAATGGCATTAGGTGTAAAGTTTTATGTATGTCGGCAATTATACAATTGTAACAATAAAGGAAGTAAAAAAATCGTAAATAAATTTCACCCGTTTATTTTGAAAGTGGTGCAAGACCATTTTTTGTTACGATGAAATATATAAATATTTCAGTTTAATTTAAAAATATTTATTGGATTTAACAGTGAACTATTGCGCGTTTTGAAGTTAAAAATAGTGTAAATTTATTAACCAATTATTTTTATTCGAATACTAATACCCAAATCGACTTGCACCACTTTCAAAATAAACGGCTTTATTAATTCAAAAAACTGAGTATTTATTTTCCGCCATCTTGAAAACTGTATAATGCCAAATTACTTTCGCCTAAATTGCCATTTTTCACCATGCAAAAGTTCGCTGAAAGCTGACCTGCGTATATGGCAGTTCGGATTACACGTGCAAGTAGGATGGATGCAAGCAGTACTTCCCGTGTAATCTCCAGGTAGTTATTTACACTAATAAATTTCAATTAAACTTGAATATGCACTAGAAACAGTAAAAAGTAATGTTGCACTTCTGCTACAAGTGAAAAGGTCCCATTTTTCAGTGCAGCACTGCTAGATGATTCAAATTCAGAGTATTTATTTATTTACAACATTAAATTGCTTAGCACTTCGATTAAAATAACAGCAAGCAAAATAAATAATAAAATCAATATAGCAAGTTATCCAGTATTGAAACTAGATATAAAGAACAAACCGATATAGCTTTATGACCCTGGCTTTGGCCTGTTCATAAATGGTAGGTAAAGCGATCGACAATTATTTATTAGAGGAACTACATTAGTAAAACAGCTAATAAAGATGAATAGCACAAACTTGCAATTTAATCCAGAAAATACTTGTGAAATCAAGTCAAAAGATGATAATCGCATGTGACATTGGTCCTATCCAAATCGGAATAAATTTAAACCAAACATCCGAAGGAAGGGAAATCAAGAACTTTATAAAAACAAAAAACCAGAACTTCGCTTCACACAAGTTTATTCAAATAGCGAATACATAATTATTTTAATTATGAGATGGAAAAGTTGTTACAATATTTCGAATTAAAGTTATCGGAGTCTCCTCGCTTCTCTTTCAGATTCAAGCAGTGTCAAAATGTCCCCTTCTCTGACCGGGCCTTTCACATTGCGGATAATTTGACGATTCTGTTCTCCAAGAAATTCAACTTTAACTTGCGTACACTGTCCTTGAGATCCAGTTCTACCTAGAACTTTCATTACACGTGCACAAACTGCTGGTTTATCCATTTTGGTAATTTAGTTGTTGATTTCAACTGAGATATAATTGAAACAAATGAAATTTCCACAACTGTTAGCAAATCGTGACACGAGGTGTAAGTGACGTGAGATGAAGGTGAGCCCACTTGATTTGGATTTTAGATTGCACGTTGAAGTTGGCAACGAAATAAGTGTTCTTCTTCTTTCCAAAAGAGGAATACTTCCACATATAAATGGCCGCCTCTCCGATTCGATATTTGAAAAATCGATGTTTATCCCCATCAGGCAGAAACACAGCAAGAGTATTTTGCTACCCTTGATATTAGACGTGCCTTCACTATAATTTTGTTCGCGGTAGCACTTTACATAATACCGAGCTTAATTGTTTACGTGTTCATACAAGTTACAGTTTTTGATATATATAATAATTGTATCACAAATTCACAGGACGTAATTAGTATTTAATTATTATATTATCACTTCAAACCGCAGGAAAAGAGCTGCACAGCCATCTGATTAGAAATTTCACATTTTCAAAATGGCCGAAACTATTTGCTTGCAGTAGTATTACTATGCTGCTCGTGCTGCGGCTTAGAAAAGTACAGCACGGAATATTTCCTCCCCCCCAAATGACATTCATTCATGAAAAGATAAGCATACTGCAGAATGTGGTCCCTTGCTCAGGTAATTCATATCGATATTTTAATAGCTGTATTGCATACACTGACATATATATAAATGGACTTACTGATCTCCTTTTTCATGTCGCATCAGTTTTGGTTTCACTGGCGCTATATTAAATTACTTATATCCATATACATTTCAGTGGGATTTACCGAATTTGCCACAAAAGTATTTGGGACTATTTGTATTATTAAATTTTAATTATAAGTCGAAGGAAGTGTTATTTAAAAGGCTGTTTTGGTTGAAAATACTGCGGAACCTCAAACAATTTCTCGTTCCCAATCGCTACAGTCAAGTGGGAAAGTATGCTCTCACTTAAAGAGACAGGAACATGAAAGTGGTGCCATTTGCTTTCATGCATTTTTGGTTCAACGAGCAGTCCAAGTATATACATGTCAGTGATTGCATAGAAGAAAAACTAAAATGGCGGAAACTGACAATAGGAGAAGGTTGATGCTGGTGGAAATTTGTGTTATATTTCTAATCTTCTCTTTTGAGTAGGAAATGACTGAAAAGAGTTTAATATGCATTGTAATCTTTTGAGTTTTTTTTTTTGGAGAAAAATGACTGAATGAAGAAGAAATCATTAGAAATGCATACAGAAGAGAAATGTCTTAACCACTTGTATAATGAAATGACTAGTCAGTAGTCTGTTGAAGGAACACAAAGCCTTTCTACTCAGTACATTTGACAGACAGTAAGTACTGACCGTCAGTTCTACTGACTCGTGTAATCGTGGGGTAAGGTTCTTTTCTTCTGTTCTGAAAAACTACACAGGCTGAGTCAGGACACAATTGGGTTTGTCTGGCATGAGACAAAACCCTTCGATATCTGTCATATCCATATACAGGGTGCTTCATAATTGGTGCACATAACTCAAGGGATTTATAGCTGAGGTGTAGACAAGCAAAGAATTAAACGACGTGGGAGGGGAGCGGGTAAGCCGTGTCGTTTCGGCGGTAGGGGGTGTAAGATTTTTAGTACTTTTACCATTTTACACCCTATAATTCTCTTGAAATACACCCTATCAAGGTGGGATTTATCTCAGACGATAAAAAACCAATCAGCCTTCCTGTCGCTTTCCGTCTTAAGTTGTAGAACGTCAAAGTAAAACAATTGGAAGAAAATCCTAATTTTTTCGAATTTTAACGATTTTCCCGCCAAAATGCATGATAACTACACAGCTACAAGCTTTAGAAACCCCGGAATGTTATCTTTAATTTGAGTATGAACATGTATCTGCCTAAATACAGCAATTGTTTTTGAGATACTCCCGTTTCTATGATATTTCATTAATTTTTGTCCTGACGATAGAAATCGCGCCTAATTCTATGCAATTCCGCGAAAAATTAGCTAAATTAATGAAACTATCAGTACGTTTACATGAATACTTGAAGTAACAAAATATCATGTAAACGCGCATTGACTTCAAGTATACTTGAGTCAAGTAAATCACAAAATTTTGTTCGATTTACTTGAAAAAATTCATGTAAACGCAGTACCTACTTGAAAGTTTTTCATTTGTGCGGGATATGAAAACGGCAAAGAGGAACAAGAAAAAGATTATTGTTGATAATTTAGGCTGTGATTTTTAGATCCTTTCTTAAGATATTTATCTAAAAATCCGCAATTATGTATTAAACTTAATGCAGAGTTGTCAAAGGTAAAGTGTCACTCAAGTAAATTTCAAGAAAATTTCAAGTCAAGTAATTGGAATTAATTTAACCAAAAACCCTAATTGAGTTTCAAGTGGATTTCAAGTCAAGTACTCAAGTATTCATGTAAACGTACTGTATGCATCTAAAAACAGGTTTATCGTTAAAATTTGAAATTTGAATTTTGTTTCCAATTTTTTTACTTTGATGTCCTACAACTCCCACATAAGGTGACAGGAAGGCTGATTCGGCATTCATTGGAAAGCTGAGATGGTTTGCATCTGAGATGAGTCCCACCTTGATTTGGTTTATATCAAGAAAGTTACAGGGTATAAAGTGGAAAAAGTACTAAAAATCTTAAGCCCCCGTACCACCAAAACGACGCACCTCCCCCACTCCTCTCGGTATAATTTTTTTTTGCCTCCATCTCAGCTATCAAATCTTTGAGTTATGTGCACCAATTATGAAACACCCTGTATGTGTGCTGGTTCAAGTCTCTCAAAGGCCTGCTCAGAGCAACACTCTATAGTGACTATAGTCGCTTTTTGTGTTCAGAGCAGCCAAAAAGTAACTTTTTCCCCTCGCTTTTGACAAAAAAATGTGTTCAGAGCGAAGGACGCTATAGTCACTATTGAAGTCACTTTTCTTGATTGCACACTCCGGATTGCTATCAAAATAGTCACTTTCGTGTTTGAATGTGTGAATTGTCAAAGAGCATGCAAAATTTTGTTTGTTTGTATTTTGACCGTGTATATAAGAACACATATGAATATTTTCTTTCAAATCGCTTTTTTCGCTTTTTCTTGTTCAAACCAAGTTATATTTTACGTTATCGTCAAGTTACTTCAAGATGTTTTCGAAGTCACTATAGCGTGTTGTTGTCTTATGGAAAAGTGACTCGACATTCAGTATGTTTACATGAGTACTTGAAATATACTTCAAGTAGAGATTAAGTAATCTAAATATCATGTAAACGCACATTGACTTCAAGTTACTTAAGTCAAGTAAATTACAAAATTTTTGTTAAATTTACTTGAAAATATTTTTGTAAACACAACTGCAGTACTTGAGCATTTTGTCTGTCTGCGAGTTAAGAAAATTGTAAAGAGGAACAAAAAGAAGGTTATTGTTAACAATTCAGGTTGTGATTTTTGGTAAATTTCAAGTCAAGTAATTGGAATTAATTCAACCAAAAACCGATACTTGACTTTTAAGTGGCTTTCATGTCAAGTATTCCAGTATTCATATAAACGTACTCATCACTGACATGTATATTAATGGACTGACTGATCTCCTATTTCATGTGGCACCAATTTTGATTTGAAAAAGTATGCTCCCACTGTCAATGCTCTCAACTGTCGTAATCTGGTGCTATATTTAAATTATTTTTGGGATTTACTTATATACAGGGTGTCCCGTAAGTCGACGTCAAGGCGGAATCGGGTGATAGACCAAATCATAACAGTTACCAGAAAAATATAAAAAAAAATCTATGTCATGTATTTTTCAAATTATAGACATTTCTTTTGTTTTCCAGAAAAAATAATATTTCACCCAAATTTAACTGACTGTAATGAAAAAAAATGTACTACGCCAGTTTGGCGAGTAACTTTATAAATTTATGCATTTAATACGGATTCTAAAATGGTGAAAAAAAATTTTTCCTCAAGAAACCCAGTTTCGAAAAATTTCTTTTCACCTACTAAAATGATTCTAGTGTACCCAAAGCTTGCCGTGAGACGGTAACTTTAAAATTCTAGTTTGAGTGAGACGGAGAGTCATTGCATGAAATGTGAGTGAGCAAGGTAGTGAGGTTTGTTCGACAGGGTCTGATTGGGAGCCATTGAAAATCACGACACTATTTTTTCGCCCTAGATAGGACAGAAACCAAAGAACAGTGTCTATGTTGAAATAAATTTTCAACATCTTTAAAAGACATTGTTGGTGACGAACAAGCGCCTTCGAAAATTCAGTGTGAATGGAGTCCACTAGCTTGCTTTCATCAAGAGCAGAGGCGATGGTGTCGGTAAAGAGAGTTAAGTTAGTAAATGTAGAACATCCAGGAAGGAAACCATGTTGCTGATCACATACATATATAAGGTAAAGTTTGATGAAAAAGTAGATTGGAGGCAATGCTTTGAAAGAATAAAGCCAACGCATTTGAAATAGATAAAGGGCGATAATTTGTAATTAATCGCGGATCACTTGACTTAAAAATTGGAGTAAAAAGTTCGCGTTTTAGCTCTGATCGAAATACTTTATGTGTGATGGATAAATTAAATAGAATACTTAGAGGATTTGCTAATCTACTAGAGCAACTCTTATATACAATGTTTGGAATTCCATTTGGGCCTGGATTTTTACCACAATTTAGTTTATCTAGTACATCATGCACCTCTTCAGATGAGACAAAGTTTACACTAATATTAGGTGAGTTATTGTAATTTTGAAAGGATGCCAAATCGAAGTTAGATTTCCTCTCAGAAAAAAACAGACAAAGTATTCGGTAAATAAATTACTAATATGTTTAGGAGAATGTATACATTCGAGCTCTTGAATTTTTTTCTAAAGGCCCAGAAGACTTTAGGGTTTTCTTGTATCGAAAACTCAGTCGAGTCCACTTACTTATTGTAACATTCTGAGATTAATGTTTTAGATAATTTTCTAAGATAAGAAAAAGTTTTATAGATTTCCAGATGACTAAAGCCCTGTATAACCGACGATATTTTTTCTTCATATTTAGAACTTTAATAAGTTGATGACTATACCAGGATGGGAAACGTTTGTTTTTCGTTTTTGTTACTGGTACATCTACATGATCACGAATATCTAAATTTAGTATTTCGTACAATCCCTCGAAAGAAAGAGAAACATGAGATGCAAAGGCTGAAGAGAAAACAATACCATTGAGGTAATTATTTAGACTAGTATAATCACCTAAAAAGAAATTTCTCTGCTTAGTAAATTCATTCATTCATTCATTTAAACATTTCAAATTATATCTAAGGTGGATGATGGGGGTCAATTTTAGAAAGTGGACATTGAGATGTTACAACGCTAATGTTACTCTGAGGCGGATCTGACCATACCAAATCAAGAATTCTAACGTTGAAATTTGTGAAGTTATTGTATTGGTTAAAATTACTCAAGGTCATGTTGTTAAGCACAAATTGAGCAGATTGACTGAAAACACCAGAAGGCGTCATACAATTTATTGACTTGGTCAAAGAGCCATGAAAGGTATGGTAGATTGAAGTCACCCACAAGTCATATGTGAGGCTTCCCAGGAAACTGCAAAAATCTTTCGTTAATACCTACTTGAAAAAAGAAAATCGTAAGTCTTATAAGTGCTATTTGGAGGTACATATACACAGCAGACATACAAAGTAATGTTTTTTTCTTTAATGGAAACCCACAGAATTTCGTCCGAATTGTCATGATAAACTAAACATGATGAGGTAAAAGACTTTTTGACTGCAATGTATTCAATTGTATCTAAACTATTTAAAAAAAGGGGTGCTTACCAATTTATAACCAAGCTTTAAAATTCTCTTACCCAAAGACAGCATTCATCAAAATGGATAAGTCTAAATCTGTCGGAATTGGAGTTTCAAAACATAATTTTGACGGATTTTCTCATTCTTTATTTTGGATTGAATTTCCTTATTTCCTTCGACTGAACGAATCATCCAAATCAAATTTTGATGCTTATTGATTTAGCGGCACCTCACTGAGATTTTGTAGATTTATAGATTACGTTTCCTTGACTTCAATATATACTGAAAAAGACCTCCTGATATGAAATTTAAGGGCCTTGACGATAAAAAGTATCCAAGGAAAGCTAAAAATGTGTCGGGGAATGTGAATGTAGTCAGTATATGATATATTTGATTTTGTTTAAATTGATTTATGTACGCTGCCTTTTAAAGAGAAAACAGGATTATATCTTTAGAGTAGCCCACACAGATATAAAATGTGGCTCGAGCCCATGTGGGCATAAGTTTAAAGAAATTGTGTAATACCCTCCGGGACACTTGATTATCCGTCACTTAACATTTATTTTATGTCTGTCCTAACGTATATTGTGCCTACGGTATGACATTTTTATTTAATTTTCGAGGTATTTGAAGTGCGTTACTTGATTACCTTCATATTGAATCAAAATTAAATAAAAAAAAAAAAATTAGAAAAAAAAATGTGGATCTGTTTCTACGCGATATGTTTCTTTTTATATGAAATATTATTCTTTTATTTAATAGTTGAGCTTACAGGCCAAACACAATTCCGCCGGTTTCGATTTGATTTGAATTCATCATTCAGTCCATTTCGCTCAGTCGCTCACTTAAAATTAAATTAATATATAATTTGTGTTATTTTGTGTTATAATAACGCATAGATAACTTTAACTGAGCCCCAACACTCTCTAACGGGAGTACTACAAAAACACAAATTAAATTAAATTTCAATTAAATGGTTTGGTAAATATGGCCCTGATAAGGAGGCTAGTTCTCTTATACCATTCTTATACCATAAAATTCCTTGATGAGCACAGGTGTACAAAATCGTACAGATGCGGTAGGCATATTGAGGGAAGGAGCTTTCCGGGGCAGTGGTATATTGAACATACCACTAATTCTAAGATTTTTCCTTGCAACGAAGACCGATGATATATTCTAAATTCCCAGTAATAATGTTGTTTCCATTGCTCTCTTTGAAGTAAAAAAGAAAATAAGTGTGCAATATGAACAGAAAACAATAAATAATGAAGAAATGCTCTCATATTTGAATGTTGATGATGTTGAATTTGTGGACATTCCCTCTGATAATGAAGGACTTGGCTAATTATAGTAGTGAGTCAGAAGGAGCCGAAATACAAACACTTTTTGATTTATGTGTTGAAAATGAGAATTCTTCACCGGAAAATAATATAACAACTTCGGGAGGCATACGTAAGTTAAATTGATTAAAAATGGTGTTATAAAATTATTAGATCATCAATCTAACAGGTTTTAAGAGACGAATTTGACAGCGACGATGAAATCCCAATTTCTGCGTTGCAGCAAAGAATTTTGCTATCGATTCAACAACACCATTTTTAGGAAGCAATTATCCCATCGCACAATCCTCTAAGGGTACAAAGTTTGGATGCTGTGCGACAAGAGTGATTATATATGCAATTTCGAAATATACACAGGAAAGAAAGGTGATGTAGTATAGAAGAATCTCGGCGAAAGTGTGGTGTTAAATTTGTCTTCAGAGTTTTCTGGTAGGAATCACAAACTCTTTTTTGACAACTACTTCACATCATACAATCTGTTGGTTGAACTGAAAAGAAAGGGTACTTATGCCTGCGGAACTGTGCAAACAAATCGAATATACATGCCCAGGGATACAAAAGCTGATACAAATTTTGGCTAGAGGTGACTTTGATTGGAGAATGGATGGATGGATAATTAAGCAGTTACATTACTGTCAAATTTTCATGATCCAGAGCGTGTGACTGAAGCTCATAGATGGACATGTGATGGATCCTCTCAGTTAATTTGTTGCCCGCAGGTAGTTCAAGATTACAACATACATATGAACAACGTGGACAAATTTGACCAACTAAAAAAATATTATGAGTTGGATAGAAAAAGCAGCAAATGATGGCCGAGAATTTTTTACCACTTTCTTGACGTGACTGTCGTAAATTCTTATATCTTAGCTAAAAAAATTTACACTGGACATAATCGTGGCTCTAACAAACATACAGCTTTCTCGACGTAAAAAAGGACCCAAAACAAGAAAACAATGAAAAGAATGATTCCTGCACGCAATACTCGCGCTGCAAACCGCGCACATCCTTTAACCCTTCAAATTACTTTCGGCCGTACAGTAAAATTCCGAGATGCTTTTTTATCCCGAACAGTGCGAATGTGGAACAGCTTACCATCTTCTGTTTTTCCTCCGGCATACAATCTGCGGAAATTTAAGGGCGACATACATCGGCACCTCCGCCACTTTCCTCATATCCCCTAATCCTTTCCCTATCTCCTTCCTGCCATGCTGTGCTTTGCATCATAGGGTATCCCCTGAGATTGGCTTAATAATATAAAAAAAAAACAAGTCCAAATAAAGAAAAATAAACCATATATAAACCCAGCTATACGTGCAGCATAACAACATCTGCCAACAAGAACCACCTTACGACGCTGTGTTTACTGCAGTAAGAAAGACCATCAACGACATACAAAGTGGATGTGCTCTACATGTAATGTGCCACTTTGTTTGAGTGAAACCAAGTTGTGCTTTAGCGATTTCCACAAGTAAAATACAATAAAATAAAATAATTTGGGCAGTGGTATGATCAGCATACCATGTCCTGGCGCAGGATCCTGCAGGTGTTATTTTTTTTATGGTTATTTTATGTCTAAATAAGCAATATAAAATCTAGATAAAGTGATATTTTGAACAATTTTGGTTTCTTTTATATTTTGGCCCGGAAAGTGTTAATGCCAGCGGGTTTTCTTGTAATACTTTCTTTTTATAAAAAAAAAAAACAATTTAAAAATTGAAATCAATCAATTTTTAAACTGATCCACAACCACAGTAATTCTTTTATAACATTACAGGAAAGATATTCAGATTCGTTATGAGAAAATTTTTCGTAAACAAGAAATGTTGCTAATAAATTGATTTCAGATTTCTTAAAATGCATATGGATCTGGCTAGGGTAAACGGTAGTTATGGTATATTAATACATTGCGCCAGGAGTAGGGGGGGCAAGGGGTGCCTCTGACTTGGAATAAAGAATAAAAAAAAAAATATTTAATTAATCTTTTATTTAGTAATAAAAAAAGTTACGGAAAGTCAGTGTTTGAATAAAGCATCTAGGTTGTTGACCAAAATTGCATTCAACACCTTGTCAATGAACTCAGTGTCCTTCTTTACCCTTTTTTTTTTAACACCGAGCATGGACAGACCGCTTAACTTCGCATCTACCGTTGTTCATCGATTCCATGTCTTGAGACACTTCGAAACGTACTAAATGAACTTTAATATGTACTACATGTTGTTGTTGTACCATGGCTGCTGGAATAATCAGGCCAATCTTGATGGCCTCGCATATAGCCTAGTAAAACGGGGTGATTTAAGGCAAGCACACAACGACGCGGTGGCGGTAGCGGTAGTGGTTGCGTTGATGATGGCGGTGGAGTGAATGTAAGCACACACCGACGCGGTGGCACGGTTGACGAAACATACACAAAATGAAGTTAGTTTTGAAAACAAATTTCTAATATCCAGGTATTCTCAGACGTGACAAGTCATACAGAATTTTGCTTAATTTTACTACTGAAATCAGTTCTTCACTGATTGCGATAGTGCACTGTTTCAACTGAAATTATGGCGGTGAGAATGCAACATGCAGCAATTCCCCGCCACCAAAAATTACCTAATAATAAGTTAAGAAGCTGTAGAGCAAAATGGGCAAATTTCTGGTGTTTTATAGAATGAAACAAGTAATTTCATATATTTTCGTCTTGTGCATGAATTGTCTATGCACTATTGTAGTGCAACTGAGACAACGAGTTAAAAACAAAAATCGAGAGAACGTAGGATTACCCGAACGACAAAATCTTATTAAATCCCTCAAAATCCTTTTAACCTATTCATAATAATGTACTTCGGGCCACACTACCTTCCATTTTTATAAATTTCGCTTTGGCCCAGATGCTGAAAGGAGATGTAAAATTCCTCTCAAATGAAATTCTCATTTTTCCCGAAAATATCAGAGAATCCAGCATGAGTTCTCCCACTTAATCTCTTCATAGCAAAACGAATGTAAACAGAAACACGTGCTGTTCATATATCATAGGATTACAGCAACAACATGTGTCCTTTTAGACCTTTTACAACAACAACATGTGTCCTAACATTATCAATATTTCGTGAAAACCAGTTTTCACAAAAGCGCGGGAGCATTTTATGAGAGTAAAAGCTGAAAACTCCGCCCCTTCTCATTTATTTACGAAAATGAATCGTTTTGCCATTCTGTTTCGGTGCATGCAACTTGCGCTTTCACATATTTTATCTTTATTCATAAAACTTTTAAGAGAGTTTGATTTTTTTCGATTTTTTTTCTTTCTTTCTTTCTTCCTTTTCTTGCCGTGTGCATTTTAAATGTAAAACACTCGGATATCTCACCAGCTTCTTTACTTATTATTAGGTAAACTTTGCCGCCACCGCTTTTGTCACCGCCACCGCGTTTGGTGTGAACGCTCGCTATCATTTTAATAGTTATTGTGCATCCCACCGCCACTACCATCTCTAGCGCTACCGCCACTGCCACCGCGGCGGTGTGTGCTTGCCTTAAGCAAGCAATTCTGCATACTTAAGGCAGCCGCACACTGCACAATCACCGACTGTAGTCAGTGCCTAAAAAGCCAGTTATGTGCACTGTGGGGTATACGGCAGGCAGGAACCAAGCCATACAGATGAGTAATACGGTTCCTGTTATTACGAAACGCCCGCGTTTGCATAGAAATTTCTTTTTTTAAAAGATTTTTCGATTGCAAGAGTTTTTTTCCACGTCAAATCAAGTTTATAAATATGTACATTGTATACCTAGATCATTGCCGTCTTTATGTTCCAGGCCGTGACACAAAACGATTTTGCTACTTGCAAAAGTATTAGAGTGGTACGATTTCGCACTTCTCTTAGCATTTGTTCTTATGGAAAAATGCATTACTTTCAACTTCAACCTTCTGCACAATGTAAATATGCCTCCGTACTAAAAGTTTTTTTCAGGAATTTTGTTATTTAATTCCTTGTGCATTTACCAGCATAAAAATCTAAGTACTTTGTTTAATAAAATTGTTAATATTTTTTCACTCAAACCTAACACTAAACATAAAAATGAGAAAATGTGTTGAATTCTGTTGCCTTCATACCAGCTTTCATTTCTCGGTGTATTTTCTCACGGAGAAATGAAAGCTCACTTCAAAGTGGGAGCAAATAGTTCTTAAATCAGATCTACTTTTGTTTGAAACTGATTTTCTTTTGAAAATGTATAAAAACCTAAAGTATAAATTATACTACTATAAAGGCAACAAATTTGCCTATAAAATAGGCTAATATTTGAATTACCTTTGAATTATAATTTAAAAGTTATGAAGAGTTAAACACAAAAAAACCGTTGCCGTCCATTCGATTCACAGCGCAGTGAACAAGCGAAGCTTTTGAAAATATGAGGCGAATGTGTACCTTTGCCGATTCATTGATTAAAAAATACTTTGAGTCATGTTTGAAATGAAAAAGCTGAATTATATGATATGGAATGTGGAAAATATTTTTAAGTTGATAGAAGCATTATGGGATAATATAAAAAAATGGTTAACATTGTCTTTTTGTCTTTATTATACTTAAGAAGTTATTGTGTGTTAAACATTGAAAGACTTATTTTTTTCATATAACTCAATAGGCAAGCACAAAGCTCTGATTGCTTTCGAGTGTGATTTGTTGTATGAAGGCAACAGAATTCAACGCGTTTTCTCATTTTTATTTGTAGTGTTATGTTTGAGTAATTAAATATAAACAATTTTCTTAAAGAAAGTGCTTAGATTTTTATGCTGGTAAATGCACAAGGAATTGAATAACAAAATTCCTGAATAAAACTTTTAGTACGGAGGCTTATTTACATTGTGCAGAAGGTTGAAGTTGAAAGTAATGCATTTTTCCATAAGAACAAATGCTAAGAGAAGTACGAAATCGTACCACACTAATACACTCAAAGAATTCGATGTCACGGCCTGGAACATAAAGACGGCAATGCCTAGATGCATCCCCCTGAAAATACTTGTGCCGACGCCCATGATGACATACGGTCGTGACGTTAATGTTAATGTTTACAGTTGGTGTGACTAGGCCACTAGGACAATGTGGAAGCAGACACCGAAATCAGAGTTGATCTACTGTGCCCTACCCTAAAGTGATTAGGCAAAATCTAGTCTTTTTACGAGCTCGATTATTGCCCTGATGGGGTTTAGCTTATTTGGAGTGATAAATGCTTCTCCAGTGATTTTCAACCTTAAAGTCTGCCGCATATTGAACGCCGCACAGCACAGCGTAGGGCAGAGTAGCATAGATTCTTGTAATATACACAAGAAAATGACCGACCGCATATTGTTTTTGCTGTGTGCAATATGCGGTCGGTCATTTACTTGTGTATTTTACAAAAACCTATGCTACCCTGCCCTACGCTATGCTGTGCTGAGCTGCGTTCAATTTCCTCTTCATACAGTTCGCTGTCGGATTTTCCCATCTTCTAAAAAAATAACACACTTGTCACGTAAATCTAATTCGTTTTCATATGAGAGCAATAACAAAATTACAAAAACAATTGCACGTAATAGGTTAAAACGTCAGTACAAACAACAACAATACTGCACTTTTCAACTGTAATATGATGGGAGATTTTTCAATACGTGGCATTCCTTTAGCAAGAAATGTAATCTCGTACTTAACAATACGATTTACATATATACATAGATTTATATTTAGATTACGATGATTCGATAAAGTGAGTCATCCGATCCTAGCAAATACAGAATATTTTGTCTAATCAATTATTGCGCTAGCTATAGATAGAGCGCTTTAAAAAACGTAAATTTGAGCATGGTCCGAGTCTGATACAATTTACTTTTCGTAATATAGCGGAAAAATGCAGCATGCATATTCTTTTGAAAT
Source organism: Dioctria linearis (assembly GCA_963930735.1). Classification (NCBI taxonomy): domain Eukaryota; kingdom Metazoa; phylum Arthropoda; class Insecta; order Diptera; family Asilidae; genus Dioctria; species Dioctria linearis. Next base: position 114,793,832 of record OZ005743.1, on the reverse strand, counting down.
TTCAATATAATCTCAAAATGTTATCACAAAATTTTATTTGAAAAATAGTAAATGAGAAATAATTTCTTTTCTAAATTACGCGCACAGCAGCACGTTTGATTGACGTAGATTTTATCAAACTCACTCACACATCCTTGTACCTTTTATACATTGACACAAAGTTATGAAAACATTTGGCAGGTTTGAAAGAGAATTTTAGAGTGAAAATTAAAGAAAAAAAAACATTTTCACTGCGTTTTTCTGTGGAGATTTTCTTTTTCCTTAGTTCAGTGAACTAATTGGTAGTAGAAAATTCGTCTCCCTTACATTTGTAAAGTGAAAATTATTAGTATTTCCGCAAATTTGTCTCCTTACTTTTTATAGCAATTAGATAGAGAAACTTTTGTGGTCCTTAAAGAAAATATCTGGGGTAATAGAGAACTATTATGCCGGAAAAAGAATTTAAAAGATGGAAATAGAGTTATGTCAATTTTGAGGGCAGGTATAATGCGTTATTACACATTTTTTTATATTAAACTAAAAATTGTATATATGTACATATTTGCGCATTTTTCTGGATTTTTTATTTATTTGTTGTTTTGAGGAAAGTATACGTAAGAATTACAATTTTTATTTGAAGTGTTTGGTTGGAAATTAGGCATGAACATTATAATTAGTGAAGAACAATAGAGATAAAAATAGTTAAAAACAAGTAAAAAAGCTAGAATTGGTCTAAGACAAATTCTTATGATACCGTAAATAATTTCGTATGGTCACCCTTCTGACTTTTGAAGTGGTTTTTCGCATATAAGGGTGATTAAGAAGAAATTTAGTTTTTCACAAAACACCTTGTATCTTAAAACTTACAGGGTGTACGGTTATCGTCTAAAGCTGATTGCATGCATACCTTTTTAACGGCTGCAGATAGTACATAGGGTGTAAATGTCAATTTAAATAGGAGAGTCTATAGTTTTTACCGTTTTTATAAAAAAAAATTATGTTAATGATCTTTTTGCAAACAAAATAGTCAGTCAATGTAAAAAAAGGTAAGAAAATCCGAAACTTTTAGCTTAGACCACAATAACTCCTGAGAGAAGAGGAGTGCGGGGCTGGCAGTCGTTGGAAAGGCCACGAAGTTCTGCATGTAATCTGTTTTAGACGATGATCGTAAACCCACCCTGTACTTAAGGTACAAGATGTTTTGTGAAAAACTAGATATTTTTCTTAATCACCCTGTAACTCCGAAAAGGTTGATATGGACTCCTCCCCCCAGCTTCCATACAATTTTTTGTTCGTCTAGGTGAGTACTATCACCTTTTCTATGGACCACCTACCCTGTATAAACTTAAGAAGAGCTCAGACTCTGTTTGTTTGCTTGTAACGTTTTTTCTGTGGTGCCCCTAACCTAGAAAGAAACGTTTCTAACATATAATGAGATAAGATATAGAGGGAATCCCTTTCTAAGAACGGGCAACTTTAGCTAGTAATTATTATACAATAAAAATATGTTTGATTTAAACCTTACCTACAACGACTATTTACATAACTTAAAACATCGAATTACCTTTGCGGGAAGATTTAAACAAAATTAAAATGAAATCAGAAATTAAAAAGCATAGGGAATATTTACATACATATTTATATATATTTATATATACATAAATTACATAAATAAGCCTATAAGTAAGATAGTCTACAGAAAAAATAAATATAAATGAAAATCATACGAAAAAAGAGAAAATTTGTAAATATTCACCTTTCCAAAAATATCAAACATTTCAATCTCTTTCCTCTGAGTCTTAAGCAAGGGTTGGACGGTGTTGTTGTTGAATCCAGTCGTCTCTTGTAATCCATTTTCAATTCCATTAACCTTTTCCAGAGTTTTTGTGGAGATTTGTCCTGGACAAACATTTTGCCATGTCGGTTTAACTAGAGATTCTCGCCTCTGAAGCTGTGGCTGTTTATTCGTTTCAGATTTTGGACAAGCTTTACCTCCTCCCGGTATAGAAAATGTATGAGTTGATTGACGTCGAAAGCTCATTTTTTTCTTTTAAATACACTCACTTTTTCTGTAAATTTTAATTCTATTTACAATCACACACTTAGTGTTTTTGTTTGTTTTTGCAGCAGCAGTAGATTAAATAGTACTTGCACGTTTCATATTATATTATCACAGTAAAATTAATGTTTCTGTATGAAAATTGTTTATGTGGGTGAGAATTGCATTTTATTTGATAATTACACACGCATATGTATATACTGTAATTATATGTATGTTGTTTTATGACTTATTTTGATGATAGTATCTATTTGTTTCGGAAATAAGATGCTGTTTACAATATATTTGTAAAATGTTTCTAAATGCAGAATTATTCATAGATGATTTGTCGATAAATAATTCTCCATTTTGAAAAAAAAAACATTGAGGATAAAACTAAATCAAATAGATAATAAAAAATTTAGGGATAAAGAAAACCATCTTAACTAAAGATAAAAAAGAAATCAAATAGCTTCATCTACAACGTCTGAGATTTCCAATAACACAAAGCTGAATTTAATTGATTTCATTTTTATTTTTATTTCATTTTATTTTCATATTCAATTAAATTTTCATTTCATTTGTTTATTTTTATTGCATAAAATACTTTCCTTAGGTTTAGTAAAGACATCTTTGTCACAACTGGTGAAGTCTCTCATATCTATTCAAATTTAAAAACAGAGAAAAAAATGTATCTCTGTACAACATCAGAACTTGAATCTTCTACCCAACAGGAGTTTTCCTTACATTGAGGAGTCGCTAACACAGCTGGATATGGATTTTTTACACACAAGGGCTTACACTTACAAGAATTAAACGGGTGTCTAGTAAATAATGAATCATACCTGAGGTGATCATAGTTTAGGTCATACCAAAGTACGCAAGGTGGTGCTTGAACAAAGGCCTTGGTATAGACCCCAGCAAAAGAGTTGTCGTTCCGTTTATGAGAAGAACAAGCTATCATTAACGGCTCCACTTTTTGATAATATGAAATTGACATTATCTGACGAGGGATCACTTTCGATAAGAAACTTATCTGGATTCGCATCAGTCCAGGATGACGGAATGAGCTACACGATCTCTCTAGACGTGTCGTCGATTCATTGCCAGAACATGGGGTGTGAAGTCAATGTATTGGGTATACCCGCCACCGGTTGTTAGAACAAGTTGCGGTGTTCACATGGTGGCCAAAAACTAATGAAAAGAAAAACTAGGCTCATCTTGAAAAAAGCCAGCGAGTCTTGAAATATCTGTCGCCATAAGTACCTGTCCTACAGCAGCCATGGAAGTCTTATTAAACGTTCCACCTCTGTATTTGCAGGTGAATAAAGAAGGAAGCGATTTCCAGTTCTATCAGATTACAAAGGGCGAAACAGTTCAAGCAAGGTGGTCATTTAAATTTCTTAAAATAGATATGCTTCAAGCACATGACGACAATACCAAGACTATTCGACGTGGTTTTGGGAGAACGACAACAATGGCGTTCCACTAAACTGTCCTTCCAGTAAGGATCAATGGTTTGGTATACAGACTGTTCAAAAATGAACAGTGGAGTTGGACTAGGCGTACACGACCCCAGATCCTATATTTCAAAAGCCCTGAGCTCTACCCCTACCGTATGCCAAGCTGAGATATTAGGCATAGAAGAACTCACCAATTTATTAAAAGAGCGATAAATGGCTCAACATTCAATATCGTCTCGGTTCGTCAAATTGCTCTCAAGGCTTTAAAGTTTTTCACTATAAATTTATCGGGGAGAAACAAAACTATACTCATCTGCAGGGCTATAAAAGCAATGAAATTGCCTAGCGAACATTCTCTTTGTCAGATCAGAACCATTTCGGTACTCTTCTAAATGCAGAATCACTTCGTTTTGAATAAAAATAACAATCTCTTGTTTTCTGTGGAGAAAATTGAGAAGTGTTGCACCATTCTAAAATCTCCAACGGGCAACTTTAGAGAGAAATGTGTCCATGGCGTCCAGTACAATTTTTTTTCACCACAGAAGGTCAAAGTTGAGTTTTAAAATTTTGGTTAGAGCAAAAATGAAAAAAAAAAAATTGTTTTAATTGTTTTTCTTAGATATCCCTAATCATTTTTGGAAAAGTATTGTGGATGAGCAAGAGCCAAGAATATTTAGAAAATAAAAAATACAAATACAAACAAAGGTTTAGAAATGCCAGCAATAAAATAACAAATTTCGAAAAAGTCCAAATAACTCAAAAACTACTACTGAGGTCAAGTTTTGATATTCTGGTATATGCTATGACCCGCCTCAACCTCAAGTATGATTCACCATATTCTGGACACCCTGCATAAGTGAACAAATTACAAAAAAAAAAAAATATGAATTCCAAAAACACTCAAAAACTGACTGCTTAAATCTGCAGAAAGAACAATGACTTTTAACAGAAATCGGCAAAGAACTCCAAGTTGGATGTCATATAAACACTTGTGTAAAATAATGCAAATCACGTAAAAAGAAGGAAATGACATGCAGGGGGAGCTCTATTGTCAAATTTTTGACTCTCGCATGTGTTTTTGTTTTAAGAAGGGGTTTAAGGAGAAGAATAGTGACATCTTTTAAATATTTTTATCTGTGGGGGAGAACTTTCAATTTGTGATAAGTTGCTGGAATACTCGCGTCTGTTCGGGATTGGATATCAGATATTTTCTGGGAATTTCACTTCAATTCAAAGTAAAATTGTTGTCTTAACACAACAGTTACCTGATCTTGTTCCGATAAGCCAAGCCAACATACATAATTCTGAACTTGCTTTTAGATGCGTAGATATACAGACGAGGCTATATATAGGTATGCGATTAATAGCATTAAATCAGCCAAAATAATCTTACCGCATATCGTCCCTATTCTCGGCCATATATTTAACATTTGCCGCAATACATCTCACTTTCTCTTGATGTGGAAAAAAGGGAATGTCTTGCTTATCCCTATAAGTCTCGTAAATCCTCCCAACTGGCTGACTATAGACCTATTAGCTTGCACTGTTTCTTTGGTAAGGTTGTCGAAAAGCTGATGCACGTCCAAATGGCATCTTATCTAAAACAAAACGACCTCTTACCACGTTGGCAGGCAGGCTTTAGAGCGCGTCATTGTTCCGAAACTGCTATACTTTAAGTAGTATCTGACATAACTGACACGATTGACAACGATCACATAGCAATATTGGTTGTTCTAGACTTCAAGAAGGCCTTTGAGTTAATGAATCAGTAAAAAAGTAGAAAAGTATCACTTCGTCAACAATTTTCCATAGCTGTGGGATCCCTCAGGGATCAATATTATGCCCGCTTCTCTTTTGTTCCAACATCACTGATCTCCCAATAAAATTACAGGATTCAAAAGTCCACGTTTACGCTGATGACGTGCAGATCTATTTAGACCGACCAAAAGGCCTTGTCGAGGATTGCGTCTCTCGACTAAGCGACGATTTGCAAAGAATATCTGACTGATAATAATCAACAGTAAAACTATACCATACTCAAACTCAATCAAAAGTTTAGGAATAGAAATAAATCAGCGGCTTACATGATGCAACCACGTCTCTTCTGTTTTAGAAAAAGTTTATGGATGCCTTCGTCAGTTAAAAACGTCTGCTGGCATATTATCGACTCATATGCGTATGAAATTTGCTAATATTTGGTATTACCTCACTTAACTTTTGGCAGCTTAATTTTTCCAAGTTCTGTTCTGGTTGCCAAAGAAATTAGAACATCGCTTCCAACAATACTATCAGGTTTATTCATGGATTGCGTAGATTTGCTCATATCGTTTACTATGTTGAGTCCTTTGTGGGATGTTCACTTGAAACATACTTGTCATGAAGACGCTTACTATTCCTATATTCTCTAATCCACGTAAAGGAGCCAAGTTACTTACTTGACCGAATACAATATTTAGGATCGGCCCGACATCGGAACATCCATGTGCCAAGTTTCAGAACCTTATCAGGTGAGCGCTCTTACTTTGTGCAGGTGTTCCAATACTGGAATTCTCTAGTGCCCAATATTTAGTGCGCCGGATCTCAGCAGGCATTTAAATGGTTGTTGCAGACTTTATAGGTGTATAGTTAGTTAATTAAATTTAAATGAATGCTGCAGTGAGAATTATTATTTTTGAAATAGAATTCACAAAAGTAAAAGTTTTCCTGTTGAATTAAATAAATATACAACAAAACGTAGAATTAAAAACTTCTTTTATTTGTTTTAAATTTACTTGTTGCCCCCTCCAGATTATAATTTATGTAAGCCTGTACAGAGCTCTAAACCACGAAACATGAACTACGACCACAACTAGAACTTATTATGCGAAATCTGGCTTATCACCATTCCTGTTTGCTAGGTATTTTAAGTATTCCTAGAAACAATTGAAAATATTTCTTGCCAAAAGCAAAAAAGACGCTATGGAAAATCTACTTATAATCCCATAAATGTAGTAATCGCAAGAATTATAAGAGAGATTTAGTGGTGTATCCACATAAGTAATCGGAGGGATTATTCGATTAAGAGCTGCCAAAGTAAATGCCAACCACTGTAAATCTTAGTTGTAAGACCATTAACATGCTCACACCACTTCAGTTCCTTATTGAAAGTGACATCAATATCATTAACAGTTTCCTAAAAAGGAATAGAAATCACATTAAGCAGAGCCAGTGGCTATACTGATTATACATGTGGCCAAACTAAAAATATGTTCATTCATCAGCATGGCCATACAATCTCGAAATTTATTTAATTGAGATGACATGTACAGTTGGATCATCATAGTTGAATGGAAGCTGTATTCATACTTAATTCAATATCATGAATATTCATACAAAACAGAATCGGTCCCAGAATACGATCAATGAGACAACTCAGTACTTTCTACGCGCTTGTCTAGCCTTTGCCCAGTGCAGGCTGGATACTCTTGGGTCTATTCTTCTACATATCTGTAGATGAGCTGAAAAGATTACGCCACCTGGACCTGATGCGCTTCATTAAGAGAGGACAGGCTGGTTTTTTTTTAACAGATTACCACAATGGGCTGTCTTGACATCATATGCTTGGGATCTGTCGTCCCTCTGCCTGGAAAAAAAATACCATAACTATCCTATCCATTAATGTTTGAGCTTTTCCGAAGACAGCCGTCATATTGAATTAATAGTTATCAAATAGTGATATCATTGGATTCATACATTATTTTTTTTTTCAGAATCAACAAATTCTGTAAAAAAGAGCGCAACAGTATTTATGTTCCTAAAATAAACCATTCATATACACGAAAGATTGATTTGAAATTTCCTAAAGGGCGGATAGTTTTTCAAAATTTAGGAATGTTTCCCAAGTCGGATCTTTTGAGACCTTTTATTGTCTAATTGCAGTCCCCGAAAAGAATAAGATTTTGTTTCAACATCAGACCTACTTTAAATGTCCCGTGTGTGACCAGGAGAATTTCTGTTTATTTTTCGATTTATTTTTACAATATAATGAAACTTGATCAAATTAGACTCAAATTTATCTTGACTTATAATTTACTTTTTAATTTACTCACATTATATATATTTTTTGTACTATTCGTTAGCTCTGTTGTCCTAGATTCAAAATAAAATTTCTTGGTTTCACATTTGCATTCGTTTGAACTTTCTTATTCAGAATTCTGTCAGTCCAGTTAACGATATTAAATCCTATTGCCTATTCTTGTCTATTTTTATTTAGATATTAATTTGAAATTGATTAGATTTGATATTCTAAAATTTTGGGTAAATATTTTTTCAATAGAAAACTAGATCTTAGTTATGCTCAAATTTAATTACGTTGCAAACTACGTTTTCAAACTAAAAAGCTAATTGAATCGGTTGTTCGCCCGCTACCTATCAACCCCCATCGTACCATCGAATCATTTCATTTCTTATACTTCCAAAATGTAAATTAGTTTATAATAATAATTTTCACTTAAAATACAAAACAAATACAGATGAACGCCCACGCACAATTGATTTCAAGCAACTTCATCGAAAAGAAGAAAATTCATAATCTCAAATGAAAATGTATTTTGAAATTGCATTACACATTTTATTACTTATGCAGCATCCGTTCGACTGGCTTGAAATCCTTAAATCACAAAAGAGCCTACTCACGACACCTACACCTACGATCTATCTGCTATTTTATTTCAGGATCTATTCGTAATGAAGTTTTTAAGTTAAGAAAATTTGTGGGCACTTCGAAAAATCTGCTCTGAATCGCAAATTGAATGGGACAATTACCGGAAAATGTTTCAACAGGTCATGGCGAAGAATGGAGATAAATTACTTTTTGAATTGTTAAAGTAAGCGTTTTGCAACTTTCTTAAGTGAAATTTTCCTAAATTGTATTAGAGTGCCTAAAAGCGTTAGAAGAGATTTTGGTATAAATAAGAAGATGGCCTTGTGAAGTTCTTCGAATAGAACAAAAACGATTTTCGATTGTAATTGAAATTTAACAGATTGCTGCCGGCGAAAGTAGCTCTGCTTTGTTTATTATAAACTTGAGAGTTTTTCTTTTAAGTAGTTCTTTCAGATAAGACTTGGTTTGGTTTGATTTGTTTTGTGAATATATATTCCACTTAATACAGAAATGTTTAATACAAGAGTAAGCGAACATGTTTTGGTGGACTTAAATAAATAAGTAAAATTGTACCTTGAAGGAGGGGTGGTACATACTATATTCTGTCGTTCGAGCAAACATATAATGTTTCCCTTGTATGCTTAACCTAGGAAAAAACAAGTGAAAAAGCTAGAATTACTCTAAGAACCAATTCCTATGATACCCTAGATGAATGCCCGTATTAATTTGGTATGCCCAAATCTGTGGAAGTTTGATTTTTGAAGTGGTTTTTCGTTTATATGTATTTCTAGAACGTATTATCGGACGGCAAAAATTATTCTAACACATTTCATAGGATTTTATATTCTTTTCAGTACAATAAAACGTCTAGCATTGATCGTTTTCACGGTACACGTAAAAAACGCAAAAATTTCATATAGCAACACCAAGAAAGGTTTGCCGATTTAGGCCATTTTTGAAATTTCATTTACTATTGCTATGAAAACACCATCTCAGCTTGACGCGTTGACGCGTTTTCAGGCAGAGTCCAAATATATAGTGTAAAACGAAAATTTTGTATGGCAACCCTACGAAGGAGTTACCCGACTTGTCCCATTTTCGAATTTAATTTTACTTTTTTTTTGTTTAAAAGCCCATAGTCAAAATTTCAGCTCTCTAAGTACACGCGCTCTCGAGTTATCGTGAAGACGGACGGACGGACAGCCGGATAGACGGACGGACGAGCATGCAAAAATCAAAATAACTTTGAATTTTATGCTTGGGTATCTAATCCATTTTGTTCTACCATCATTATTTCTAGTAGTAGTGTAACCTTTAGATTTCATATAGGGTATACAAATATGATTATACTCCATACTTGCTCAAGAACGTATTTTTTTTGGACCACAGCAGTCTTCTTGAACAAGTATAAAGTTTACCCAGTAAAAAATCATAGTAATCTTGTGAACTATAGGAGATTTACTTCATATAATTCACGCCCAGTATTTATTCTGAGTTTATATGAGATGAGATCAATTTGATGTGTTTCAAGCGTCTACGGCGGCGGCAGAAATCAAGTCGTACTGAAGAGTATAAAGTTTCTGCCGATACGAAACGCTTATTTTTCATCTCCTTTTTTGTTTTTTTAGCCCACTGCGGGCTTACACAGGTTCGATTTGTTTCGAATAAATCTGATTTAATAAATTTTTTTTGAAATAACATTTATTCGAACTTTCTCGTTTCTTAATTTATTCATTTCTTTCCATTTCTCTATTTCTCATTTGTTTTTTCCAGCTCACTAAGTTTCGCTATTTGGGACTTTTGATGAGTCAAAACAAAGACTTGAAACTTGCCACCCATAATCAAATAGGTTGTGTGATGGAATAACACATAAAAGTTTTTTTCGCTTTTGCTGTTGTGTTGGAGAATAAAAAAATTTCTTTTTGATCACGTATAAAGTTTACCCGGTAAAAACTCTGGCAATATGATAGCTCAGTTTTTTTTTTATATAATATAAATCAGTAGTAATGTCAATGTATCATAGTAACCATTATTTCATGTGGCTTTAAAAGTTTTACTATAAATATCAGATTGTTAAGTCTAGTGTCGAGTTCGGGCAAAGTAAAATTTAACGCGGTCTCCAAATAATTCACATTTAAAAAACAATATGAAAATTTTCATAGAAATAGGAATCTCAAAATTTTACCAGTAATTTAATCCTACGTGCATTAAAATGCCTAGTAAAATGTGTAGAGAATTTAGAGTGGCATCTATTTTATAAAGAGGAAACCTTCAGTTTTTACCAGCGAACGACGTACTGCACTAGAAAAATCATCAGTGAAATTTTTGCTTGCGATTTTACCAGCGCTAAAATTTGTATGAAAATGTCACATTTTACTCGAACCCGATACTAGGCTTAACATATCAAGTTTTCCGATTTTTAGGTACAACCCACAGTGTTGCCACTCGAAATGTTTCTAGTGTAGCTTTTTATATAAATATAGCCCTATAGAGTAATTAGAGCAATTAACTGAAACTTTGCATTTAAAAACTTATTTTTCATAATTTATCTGTATAAAATTAATTTGTAAATATTTCACTGGAGTCAAAATTTTTTCAGTTTAAAAGTAGAATATAGGTTTGGACGCCGTTAAATTGTCGTTCACAAAAACATTGAACTGTAATTTTCTCAAGAAGAAATGTAAGAAATCAATAATTTCTTGCGAAAAATCAAAGTTGCCGACCTTTTAGTATTAGTTTAATTGAAAATATTCGCTGTTGGAGGGTTGACAAGTGAGTTTTTCGGTTCAGCGTTTTCGTTTTCTTCTTTCGATATGCAAACGGCCTAACGTACACATTTGAAATTTAACAGAATGTTAGATCTTCATGCCGCACACATATTTCAACAGTCAAAGGATATTAAATAGGTACTTATTTTTTGAATTTGTAAAGGAGTTAAGTTGGCCTCTGTCGAGTTTTGTTTTTTCTTTGCAACCTGTTGGGTATCATTTGAAATTTGAAAGAGCTACTTTCAAGGATTCCAGAACAAAAGTTTCAAAATTTTTAGTGAATTGGTTATAAAGACATGGCCCAAAATATGTGAAAAAAACCGCATCCACTGATCTTTTAAGTTTATAAGCTAAACTTTTGATATTATCAGGGTTGGTAGGCATTGGGCCCAGACGAGTATTCTTGATGCAGTATGTAAACCGGTTTTTTAGGGAAGAGGTGAAAAGACGTAAAGAAATATCTCTTTGCTTCTTCTTTTCACCTCTTCCCTAAAAAACCGGATTGCGTACTGCATCAAGAATACTCTTCTAGGATGGCCCATTGAGTCATAGATAATAGGAAAACTGTACATTTTTTCGTCAGGGTCAGATTTATCGGAAGAATTGTTTTTTTTTTTTTTTTTTTTTTGGTAACTTATAAGACAGCTCTTACTAACTAGCTAAAGTTCCCCAGAACGGGATTATCTTTAACACCACTCTAGGATTTTGGAATAATAACAACTTTTGTTGCTTAAAAAATATTTTGGGGCCATGAAAACAGTATCCAGTTGGTCCTGTAACGAAAATATTTTTTTAAAAGGTTCAATTATCGATTATACCCCAACACCTCGGAGCGCATGCTGAGCTCACCACCATTTACCAGGGTGTACAAACGCAATAATAAACGCAACAATGTATGGTGGAGGTATTGCAGATTAAAGGTAAAAAAAATTTCAAGTATTTATGTGCTCTCGTTTTTTGATTAAATGTCATTTTTCTTTTTAAAAATCTTGTTATTCCTTCAACAGTGCACCAGTTTTTTCAAAATTAGATAAAAAAAACCCCTACGTGTTCCCACAAGCTAATAATATATATATTTTATAATTTGTTTTTTGTTTTTGTTCCAGGTCTTATACTTTACGCGTGAAGCTATTTGTAAAAAACACGTCTTTCAAGATGGGGTCTGTCGCCGCCATTTTGTACGAACATTATAATAAACCATTTTTTTTATACTTTATTTAATACTTATTTTATACCGCTAGAGTGGAGTTAAAATGTTGTTTATTGTTTAGTTTTTTATTTGTTATATTTTTTTAAAGTTTAACCTTTTTTTATTTTTTGTAGCTCTTTTTTTTAAATTAAGAAGTTGTATTAAAAAAAAGGCATGGTGGGATTCGAACGAGTTACAGACAGAGTCTGAGATTTTCTTAAGTTTATAAGACCAAATCTTACAACATTACTCTTGTGGCCGTCATTTTGAAAATTATCGAGTTATCATATGAAGTCAGTCGATCGATCGTTCATTACATGTAACAACATTAAAATTAGATATTTTAGCTCTTAACTTATGGTAAATTTATTCAATAAAATAATTTCCATTTCGACGGCTTACCACAAAAACAAGATAACTCCATTTTCTGTATTCTGTCGTCTCAGCGCTTGAGTTTATACTGCCAAAACGAGACAAGTGTTCCACGCATATAAAAGGTAGATTCGCATGTGAAAAAATACGCAAAGTCCAATATGGACGGGTCATATTTATGAAACTTCAATCTACATTTTCTCAAAACTAGAAAAATTGAGTTTATGGGCGTGTTGCTAAACTAAAAATCTTTAAGATCTTCAAGACAAAAGTGTTGTAAAAGTCAGAATTTCTTAAACGTCACGTGTTGCTAAACTCAGTCTAATACCCTAGGCAGACGGACAAAATCAATGATCATTCATTCGTAATTGATATTTTCAAAAATCCCGTTACCCAAGGTTTTGTTGATTAAAACGAAAGTCTTGTCAATTTTTGAATGTAATTGACAGCACATTTTTAATAATTAAAATTAAAATTCAATGGTAAATCGATTTTTGAAAAATTCAATTACGAACGAATGATCATTGATTTTGCCCATCTGCCTAGGGTATTAAGAATTTTTATTTAAAGACAATCCAGAACGATCCGAACGCACTTGATTACCTTGATATATGTATATATGTGTGCGTGAAATTTGATTATGTGTTTACTTTTTCTTTGATTGTGTTTACTTTCATTAGAATCGTGCAGTTTAAAAATAGAAAATTTTAACTTCAAATAATTCAGAACTTTTAATAGTCTGATTCATTTTCAACTTTTATATGAAATACTCAAAAACACGTTGATTACAATACTTGTCAAAACGATAACGATGTGAGTTGTCAAGTGTTGTAAAACTCAGTCTCAATCACATTCAGATGGTTCAGCTGACAGTTGCCTGACATGCAGAAAAATTCTTAGTTCAACAACACGCCCATCTTTATTTACAGTAAGCCGACGATTTGCTTAAATGGTTTGTCTCTAACGGCTTTCAAAATTAAATATTCCAGTTTTGTAGAAGTCCTTATTTTTGTGCTTCAGAAATTAATTAAACCTTTAGACCCAGCGATCAGAGAGGTCTCCTCAGTATGGTTATCTCTACCATTGCCGTATGTCGCCAAGGGAAATAATCATCCAATTTGAAACTTGGTTTTGATAAAAAGTATTTGTGTGGGCAATTGGGTGACTCTATCATCGAACTTCTATGAAAGGCGATTAGAGATAACCACACTGATGAGACCTCTCTGATCGCTGGGTCGAAGAGCTCGATTTTTCCACCTAGAAATTATTTAAAGTTCGAAATTACAAAATCACGATCTTGTAACTGCCTATTTCGTAAATGGTTGTCTGAGTCCTGGTAACCAGTGGGCGAAAGTGGTCAGTGCGATCAGGAAAGTAAGGAGGATGAGGCAATGTTTCATATCCCAACTTCGATAGAGTGTTGTTGTGTAAGAGCATGACACCATGTTTATTAATTAATGAAGGCGGCTTTTTTTTTCGCAATTCTCGATGGATTTCCTCAATTTTCCTACAATATGACACCACTGTGATTGTTTGTCCAGATCGCAAAAATGTATAATGTACCACTCCTTCACTAGTCCACCATATTGTTATTATAGCCTTTCTACGATGAAGAGGTGCTCTAAGAGCCTATTCTGGGGGTTCATCTGCTTCCAATCGTTGCCTTGACCTCTGATAATTATCGTAAAGGATCCATTTTTCATCATACATCACAATTCCACACAAAAATGGATCAACTTTACAGCTTCCAACCGTCGAAGAATTGTAATTCCCTGTGTATTGACAATTTTCCCAGGCTAACGCTATTATTAACCTCAAATATAACTCTATCCTTGAGTTATTTTTTATTTTATTTTTTGTACATATATTCGAATGAAACCCGTTTTTTATATTGCACCTGCTTTGATGAACCTTCACAACCTCAATAATTAATGAATTTCCATTTTTCCTCGCTAATTGCGTTAATGTCTGCTTCAATTTTACTTCCAATAAGTTTTCTTGACGTCTATAGGTAATCTAATAACTCTTATAACTCTACCGTTGCACTCGTTTGTTTAATCTCATTTTGATTCCTGTTGTCAACATTCTTTTTTTACTTCAATTATGTGGTAATAAACTGTTAAAATATTACAACGGATGTTCTTTGGAGTATATCTAACAGTTTTGTGATGATATTTATGCTGTGTTCCTTTTCTCGTTCGGTTTCAATTCTTGTCATTCTTTTCTCGATTCGAAGTATTTAGTTTTAATCTGTAATTGCATTTCACATGCTTTTATTTAGCTTTACTTGGTCTATGGTTGGAAATATAAATCGCATCATCGACAAAGAAAATCGTCTTCCATAGTATAAAATGAACTACATATTAGTTGGACCGTTTTAACTTATTCTCCTTTTGTGTGTTGATTTTAGCAAAGAACCAAGTTCAATCTCAAGCATTAGATTGAAGAATGGATTTGAAAAGAGGTAGAGAAACCTAAAGAATCTCTAGAACTTAGGCCACAACAAGGCTCACTTTTCATCCTTCAGATTTATACGCAATTGCTCATAAATCTCAGCCGGACGCTCTCATAAAAATTAGTATTGGCCCACAACCCTCCTTACTCATTTCATGCAATCCATCTAGGAGGTGTAAGCCAAGAAATCTGTAACACTTACCGGAGAGACCCGGACAGTTGCACAGACGGTAAGCCATCGTTTCAGATTCCTCTACGCAGACTCTGCATAGAGGATTCTCAATAAGTCTCATCCTGTACAGATGACCTGTGAGAAATGAGTGTTCAGTAAGAATTGACACTCCGGTTCTTATGGTTTGCTTATTAAGTCCCAATAGCTTTTTCGTTAAGCTTGGGGTTAGATTTACCCCACAGTTATTTTGTAGTTCTGCGCGAGGGGTCATCTAACCAAAGACGACTATGACTAGGCTTATACGATAACCAAAGTCTGGACTTTGGCCCAGATAAGGCCAAAGTCCGAATTTTTTTTACCGTATAAACGTGCAAGTCCGAAATTTGGACTTGCCCCAATTGAATTGGGCGTACGCCTGATTTATTTGAATGTGTGTGCAAATTTCCTAGTCCAATTTGTGCCGTTTATATGGTTTCTACTTCTGATTTGGGACTGTCGCATAAACGTACTCTGTATTCGTAGTCGGCCCACGGAAATATGTTAGAGGTAAGGTGTTTTGGTGCAATCTCGAGTATGAGGGGAGAGGATACCTTCAAGGCACCAAGGCGGGCAAACTCGTCCGCCTTTTCATTTGGCCTAATATCGCTGTGACTTGTATAGTATGTGTATCGCTGGAAGTCAGACGTTTGCGATATCGGTTCCTGGTTTTTTGCAGTATTTTAGTCTAGTATCCATTCTTAATTTTTTCCGCAATGAAAATTTACAATTGCATCACAGTGTGTAATTAACGTTACGTTATATTCGATAAATTGAATTAGTTTTTTACAAGAAGCATGACTGAATTTTCAAGATTTTTTTGGTTCAACGTGAGTAGTCCATAACCAGTGTACTTACAGTTCTACGTGCTTGTATACAGGGTGTTTCCCACTAGGAGGTCAGTAGAGCGGGAGGTGATAGTACTCACTTAGACGAACCAAAAATTGTATGGCTGGGGGGGGCCATATCAACCGTTTAGGAGTTACAGGGTGATTAAGAAAAAAAGCCAATATTTCTCAAAACACCCTCTATCTTATAAACTACAGGGTGTACGGTCACACTTAAGAGCTCATTGTATGCAAAACTTCATGACCTTTCCAAGGACTGCTCAACCACCTCAACCACCAAGAATTATTGTTGTTTAAACTAAATATTTCGGATTTTCTTACCTTTTTTTAAATTTAACCTCTATTATTGTTGCAAAACGGTCGTTAGCATAACTTTTTTTTATAAAAACTGTAAACTGTAGACTTTCCTCTTTAATATAACCTCTTACACCTAATGCGCTATCTGAAGCCCTTTAAGAGTTATTAGCTCTAAAACTATTCTCAAACCTATTTTCAAACCTATTTTCAAACCTATTATCAACGATAATTTGTTCCCTTAGCACGTCATTTAAAAAAATATCGTCTCATTTCGGTGTGACCTGAATAGGTTATGAGTTAATAAATGTTTAACGGCTACAGTTAACACATAGGGTGTAATAGGTCAACTTAAATAGAAGCGTCTACAGTTTATAGTTTTTTTAAAAAAATGTTATGCTAATGACCTTTTTGCAAAAATAATAGAGATTATATTAAAAAAAATGGTAAGAAAATCCGAAATTTTTAGTTTAGACAACAATAATTCTTGATAGGAGAGGGGTGTGGAGGTGGTTGAGCAGTCCTTGGAAAGGCCATGAAGTTCTGCATACAATGAGCTGTTAAGTGTGACCGTACACCATGTAGTTTATAATATACAGGGTGTTTTGTGAAATACTGGCTTTTTTTCTTAGTCACCCTGTAACTCCCAAACGGTTGATATGGCCGCCCCTGCCATACAATTTTTGGTTCGTCTAAGTGAGTACTATCACCTCCCGCTCTACTGACCTCCTAGTGGGAAACACCCTGTATACTATTTGGTCTAAAATTAAAATGGCAACGAAGGGGCAACACAAAGAGAAATCCCGCACAGATTCTGTCTCTGAACTTGCAGCCAATATAACGACGCGTGGTGCTGTTGGCAAGCAACAAGTTACCACTAGTGCTGATGCTGCACTTAACGTTCACAATTAGTACCAAAGAGGGGAACTTCTGATGGTCCGACTCAGTAGTAAAATGGATGATCTCTTTCACCAGCTTGAACGAAGGATTAATAACATGGCTGATCTTTTTCAACAGTTTGAGGGAACGGATTGCAAAGAGAATCGAAGAGTCCATGTGTTCTGCAAATGATCGCATCACTAAGTGTGAGAGTGTTATATTAGAGCTGAAGGATAATCAAAAATCTATACATAAGCAAGCTGATAACATTCTGCAGGCACTCAGAATGGGTGACGTGATCATAAGAGGCATCCCCTTCAGTCCCAATGAGAACGTTGTTGACATTCTCAAAAATGTTACTGGTGTAATTAAGCATAATATATCAACATTTTTCGACGCATTCCGATTTAAGTCTAAGACGAAATCATCTTTTATGTTTTCCCCTATTGTTGTGCGCCTTTCAGGGCATGCTGAACAACGAGCGCTGTTGTCTGCCTTTCGTAACTGTGGGAATCTGAAGCTGTCGCAAAGCGATGTATTCTCCACTGCTATATAAATAAAAGCCTAACCCCAGCTATCAACTCATTACTGCAAGAGGCACTAAAACAGCGTCGACTGCAGAAAATTTCTACTGTCTTCTCTAGGAATGGCTCTGTTTACGTCAGAAAAACATTGGAAGGTCACCCCATAAATATCAAATGTGGAGCAAAAGGTTTCACGATATCAATTTGCACGGATGGAGCTGATTTAATTGTATGCATTTTAATATTCTCTTCTTCTTTTATATTCTATTAATTTTTTTAAATTATTTTTAATACTTTTCTCTTTCTGAATTATATATGCTTTTCTTGAATTTTCTATTAGTTAAGTTCTTCCTATTAGTTCACTGCATGGATTGATATTGAATAGTGCTCTTTTTTATGCAGCAATAGAGTTTGGTGGCTCGTTATGCATTTCCGGTTGTGGATTGCTATGAGTTTTCATAACATTAATCGCATGGACAGGGTGAGAGCTCTGCTGAAGGTTTTTTTGTTACCAGTCTATGGGGTTGAACATATGCTCGGTCAATGCCCGGAGCATTAGAAATAAAATTGGTGAGTTCTGTGAGCATTTTGCCGAGTTTAAGGTAAGTACACGTGATTATAGTAAGTGAAACTTGGTTAAATGGCAACATACCTACGTCGCTGGTCAATATGGCGCGCTACAGATTATTTCGGCATGATCACAAAACCCGTATTGGGGGTGGAGTGGCAAGATATGTTAAGGAAAATTATCTTTTACTCTGTTAACTCTTTCAGGGGCACGATATGATGAAATTAAAACAATTAACGAAATTTAATCAAACTGAGTTTATTCCATTGATTGAAAATTTTTTTTTTTTTAAATTAATATTGTTTAATTGCGTAAGGACATGGTATGAATTTTATACCACCGCACATAATACGATCACTTTTTGTGAAAACACGTTTTTGTTTTATTAAGGCACAAAGGAACGTTGCACGTAGAGCACATCCACTGTGTTCGCCTTTGGTGTCCCTTTTTACTGCATTTGGTACAGCACGGTAATGTACATCTTATTGGCTGATGTGATGAGCCTGCCGTTCGAATGGATGGGTTAAAATAAGGCTTGTTGTTTTTTATCTGAACTTTTTCTCGTTTAGATTTTCGTTTTTGAGGCAATGGTATAGCTGTCAAATAGTTGATAATATCCAATTTAAACTCCTTTAGAGGTTGCTTGTAGTCGACAAATTTTGCTAAGATATAAGCATTCACGACGCACACATCCAAAAAATGAAAGAAAATCCTATGCCACCATTTGTGACTCTTTCGGTCAACCTCGTAATATTTTTTGAGCTGGTCAAACTTATCAACATTATTCATATTTGAATTATATTCAGCAATAACTTCGGGGAAAGGAACTCTGAGGTACCATCGGGCTTTCTTCGTGTAACTTTAGTTACTTTTTCAGGATCATGGAAATTTGAAAGCATAGTAACCGATCTTTTCTCTTTCCACTTTAGATAAAGTAATCCAGAGTCACTTGTTTTCCAGTCGAATTCACCGCGGGAGAGTTTCCTGTCCTCTTTCAAGTCTGATGGTAAAAATTTCCGATTGGCTTGTACAGTGCCACATGCGTATATCCCATTCCACTTCAACTCAACCATCAAATTACATGTTGTAAAAAAACTATCAAAATATAATTTGTGATTTTTACCAATAAAAGGAGAGCTCATGTGCAAAACGACGCTTTCGCCTAAGTTTTTCTGAATATCGTTGCCTTTTTTGCCTGTGTATATTTCGAAGTTACATATGTAACCACTCTTATCGCAAAGCATCCATACTTTATATCCTCTTTTTATGGTCTTTTTAGGCAAGTGCTGCTTCCGAGAACTATGACCCTTAAACTTAATCATCGATTCGTCTACCGCAAGAAGTACTCCTGGATCAAAACATTTTGATATCTTTCCAAAATCATATCCAGTAAGGGTTGTACTTTGTATAGTCTGCTGATATTTGGAGAATCCCTGCTAGGCATCAATGACAATTCGTTCAAATGAATATTTCCTAAAATCCACCTAAGCCATTTGACTGACATCAGTTTAAATTTATATGGGTCGTTCAATTCAGGTCTAATAGACCAGTAATCGCGGTAGATCGCTTGCGGTTTTATTCCCATAAGAAAATTTATTCCAATAAAAACAATGATTTCTGCGCTATTGGTAGGCAGATAAAACTTTTCCGATTGCTGTGCAAATAAATTAGTTTGGAATACTATATGTTCAACGATTTCATCAGTGAGTAATGCACTGAAAAGATCCCTTGGATCGTTTGAAGAAAGATTTGCAATGATCTCCGATGGACAATAGTGTGTTCCCTTGAATTGTTCTGGTTCAGCTCTACGGAAATTTCTACTCCATTTCGGTGGATTAAAAGCTTTTGCATTCCAAACTTTTCTTAAATCGCTCAGAATAATTTCGTCATCAGTTTCCAAATCATCCCTTGACATCTATAATCTTTCAACACTTGTAGGACTAAATATGCTATATTTTGGTAAAAGTGGCTTACATAAGGCTGAGATACTTCGAAAGTAGATGGTTCCTCGTTTTCGAATTCCTCATAAAATGGTAGTACCTTATCTTCTTCCAGAGTGTTTTCCTCATCTTCAGACTCTGAGTCGGAAGGAATACTTGCCAATTCTACGGATTCATCTTCATCATAGCATAAAATTGCCGCGATATGCTCGGAGCGCAGAATTTTTCGATTCATGACTGTATTCAATTATAGTTTAATAACAAAACTTCCTTCTTTATACCCTTTAAAAAAATTTACCTGTTTTCGCAAAATTATTTTTTTGTGCGGTGGTATATAAAACTAACCACTTAGTCTAACCTCTCAAATATCTTTAAAAAATAATTCACAGTAAACGCAAATATGATTTCAAATAATCGCCTGTTAGTTTAAAACTAAACTAGAAACAAAACACCTTAATTCGTCTGAACACGATACAATAAGAATATAAATAGCGTTATTACTTTGAAGTAGGAAAAATATCTTATGTTTTTCATGGAATTTACGTACAGTTACGTACGCCTACCAAGATTTTATAATTTTTTTTACATAGAATGTGTTCTGAGAACGAATCCTCGTATGGTATTGAATCTGTACCGTTACTAAATTTCACTGGAAAAATTTTGAAAAATACCATTGCCCCTGAAAGAGTTAATAGTGATTTGGAGTTCATGGGAGTGGAGGTCTCTTCTAGATTGGAAAAATGTGTATTAGTCGCTGTGTATTTTCCTCGGACATTGCCGTCTTTATGTTCCAGGCCGTGACACAAAACGATTTTGCTACTTGCAAAAGTATAACACTACACATAACAAGTGAAACAGCTAGAATTGGTCTAAGACCAATTCTTATGATACCCTAGATGAATGCACGTACGAAATTTCGTATGGTCACCCATTTGAGAAATTTTGATTTTCTGCATTGGTTTCTCGCATATATTTCTAGAACGGCTCGTCGGACAGAAAAAATGATTATAACCAATTTTATAGGATTTCTTATTCTGAAGAAGTTTTTAGTACAATAAAAATGTCTAGAACTGATCGTTTTCAAAGTATATGTAAAAAACCAAAATTTTTATATGGCAACACCAAGAAGGGGTTGCCAGATTTAGTTCGTTTTTGAAATTTTATTTGCTATTAGTATGAAAACACAATGTACCAAATTTTAGCTTTCTATGTCGACGTGTTCTCAGGTAGTGTCCAAATATATCGTGGAAAACGAAATTTTTGTATGGCAACCCCACGAAGGAGTTGCCCGATTTGTCTCATTTTCGAACTTAATGTTACTTTTTTTTTAATGTCCGTGTACAAAATTTCAGCTTTCTAAGTGAACGCGTTCTCAAGTTATCGTGCGCACAGACGGACAGACGGACATGCAAAAATCAAAATAACTTTTAATTTTATGCGGGGGTGTCCAATCCATTTTGCGGTGTCCAATCCATTTTGCTCTACCATCATTATTTCTGTGCGTTACAAACGGAATGGCAAACTTAGTATACCCTACAGGTTTCATCTAGGGTATAAAAATGAGAAAATGCGTTGAATTCTGTGGCCTTCATACCAGCTTTCATTTTTCTGTGTGTTTTCTCACAGAGAAATGAAAGCTCATTTCAAAGTGGGAGCAAATAGTTCTTAAATTAGATCTACTTTTGTTTGAAACCGATTTTCTTTTGAAAATGTATAAAAGCCTAAAGTATAAATTATACTACCATAAAGGCAACAAATTTGCCTATAAAATAGGCTAATATTTGAATTACCTTTGAATTATAATTTAAAAGTTATGAAGAGTTAAACACAGAAAACCGTTGCCGTCCGTTCGATTCACAGCGCAGCTTGTGAAATCATGAGGCGACTGTGTACCTCTACCGATTCATTGATAAAAAAAATACTTTGAGTCATATTTGAAATGAAAAAGCTGAATTATATGATATGGAATGAGGAAAATATTTTTAAATTGATAGAAGCATTACGGGATAATATAAAAAAATGGTTAACATTGTCTTTTTGTCTTTATTATACTTAAGAAGTTACTGTGTGTTAAACATTGGAAGACTTATTTTTTTTTTTCATATAACTCAATAGGCAAGCACAAAGCTCTGATTGCTTTCAACGCTTTATCACATTTTTATGTGTAGTGTTATGTTTAAGTAATAAAATATAAAAAAAAAAATCTTAACGAAAGTACTTAGATTTTTATGCTAGTAAATGCACAAGGAATTAAATAACAAAATTCCTGAATAAAACTTTTAGTACAGAGGCTTATTTACGTTGTGCAGAAGGTTGAAGTTGAAAGTAATGCATTTTTCCATAAGAACAAATGCTAAGAGAAGTACGAAATCGTACCACTCTAATACATTCAAAGAACTCGATGTCGCGGCCTGGAACATAAAGAAGGCAATGCAAAACCCTCGAGAATACTTCACAAGCCATGAAACAGACTCCCTCCCTACCACATGCGAGGCACACCGTATAGTCCTTACATTCTAAAATATTTGCAGTGTTCTTATGTAAAAGTGACAAAAGTCAGCAGAGAGGTATTGAGCGTAAAATGGTAAGGTTACTTTGTAATCAAAACTATTTAATTATTTTGTTAAGTAAGGTATATAGAAAGTGTAGCCTTTGGGAAGGTAAGCAACCAAGCTGTAAATTACTAGAAGACTATTTTCCTATATGGATAGTAGTTTAGGCTCTATGGCATATATAAAGTAAATGTTTGGCACTTTTCCATAAGTATCAATATACAACATTTTAGAAAACGGACTCACAACGCATACATATAGATTTCTGTTTTATGGCTTGGGAAGTACTCTCGAGGGTTTTGGGCAATGCCTCGGACCAAATTTAGCTGTGAATGTGCATGTGAATTAGAAGAACGCCTATTAAGTGTCACGAAACGTTGCACTAATGTACTGGTGGGAGGTGACTTTAACGTAAATATTCTACAAAAAGATTCCATTACTAGTGAGTTCCAGCATTTCTTCCAAACAATTCACTTTAATGCGATTAACTCCCAGCTCAACCTTCTTTAACACAACCGAGAAAAGTTTTATTCTTTAATCAGATTTCCCCATTTAGCTCTTTGGATCATGATATTCTTTTTTTGACCTATGATTTTGTATTACATCGTGACTCAACGGTGAAGTATTTCTACTGCGACTATAAGCTCATTGATGTAGTAGCTTTGACTGAGGAATGCAGGGTACTTCGTTGGGATGGAATATACGAATGTGTAACAGTAAACCAACAAGTTGGTATCCTCCACTCCCTGCTTATGTACTTTGCGGATAAGTACATTCCTACTAAAATCAGGCGTATACCAAGAGCAGGCTGCCCAGGGCTCTCGCTCCAGGTGCGGTTACTTATTGCAGAGAGAGAACTCCTTTATCAACACTTCAGACGATTAAAAACAAATGAAGGTCGAATAGCAGTTTGTGGTATCCCCCCGTAATCGTAAAATTATCATTCCTCCTTTCAGCAGAACGGTCATGGAAAGTTCTTTTCCTGTTCAGGCTGCTCGCTTTTGGAATCTTCTTCCTTCTAGCTTGCAGGAGGCTCGCACATTCAAACCTATTATTGAAACTCATGTTCTATAATCTTGCGAACACTTTTGAGCACTTTTCTAAACTTTAATCTGAACAGTTTATTGCTAAAGTAGTAGGCTATCTATTGTTATTGAACTCTTGAATTTTTTATGTACTTTTTCTTATTTGTATATTTCTCAGAATTTCGTAATTGTGTGCATCAATTAGTTACTTTCTGTAAATAGTTTAAAATTGTTTATATTTGCATACTTACTTTATTTATATTTAACTATAATTTCTAGATCCCATTTCTAGGTCTTGTGTACTACTTCCTAAATAAATCATTATTATTATTATTACTTGATACCCATAGGACAAGTACCTCATATGGTGAGAAAAAGCATGCAGGGTACTTTTAAAGGGCTTAGAGAAGATATTGACAACCGCTTGGCTTGGACGCCTTGTTCTTGATGTAAATTTGCACGGGGCCTATGTTAAGAATAACCACAAGGGCCCGAGTCCTAGTGGAGTTGAGTATACCGCTTACACTAAAGAGATGAATTCATTGAATTTTTTCCAAAATTTTACGATGATTGGCATAATCCATTGCTTTCCACCACACTACAAAGCGCCGTAGGTTAGAATGGTGTGGATAACTCTTGTTTATATCTATAGGATCATTCGCAGCTTAAGTCCCTATTTTTTCCCTATTGCTTGTGATACATTGCGTCGGCTTTAAAATCTTTGTTCTAGGTAATTTTCTCTGTTCTTTAGTTCCAAACTGGTGGAGCCAATAGATAGTAAGGCCAATGTAGGAGTATGCCTTTTCTGATGCACAATTTCAAAGTAGTAGCCCAGGCAATAACAGCCATAATGAACACACATAGTAAAGATGATAAGATACCGCCCTAGGAGTATAGAATATAGAGTCTTTTTATTCTGGCTTTCCCCGTCTATATCAGCAATGACAGTTCCATTGTTCAACATGTGTGCGCTTATTTAAATCGGAAGCCCTTTTCAATAGGATGAATAACCTCATGTAGGGCCGTCTCAACCATCTCAAGCAAAAATACGACAATATAATATACAAAGGCGATTAGACAACAGGGAAAATCGGGTAGAACTAAGTAAGGAGCAATAGGTACCCCGAGAAAAATTTAAAACTGAAAAACTCACAAAAGGAAAGGCGGGAAGATGATTCGTATTTTAAACATTTTAAGCATTTTACTTTGACCTCTATTTTTTTTTTACCTATTACACCCTATGTGCTATCTGCAGCCGTTAAAGATTTATTATTTATTACGGAAGTGGAGAAACAGTTGCAAGAAATTAAAGGTGAGCGAAGGTGTCAACCCAAAGAACATCTATGACAACAACCAAGAGAGACTCCCTGAAAACGGTTCGCTGTTCCTAATAAACGAAAGATTCTAGACTGCACGAAGATAAGTTTACATCGAATCGATTATATACTATGATAATTCTGTACACTCCTCGATATATGTAAGTACGGATCTTGTGGTAATCTTGAAACTATTTAAACATTTGTACTTATGATCCAACAGATGTCACTGTATCCTATAGCTTAGCAGATACTTTCTACAAAATCTTGTCTTGTACAAATGAATTTTTAATGAAAAAAAACAACAATTAAATTTTCTTATAATCAATTTCAATGTCGTTTTATTGAGAACGTTCTCATCTTCATCTTCACATTCAGCTCTTTTATTGAGTTACAAATGTGCGTAAATATGGAAAACAAAGTGGTTGATAATTTTAGTCCTGGTGTTCAGGAAACTGCAGATGTTAAAAGCATTTAGTAGCAGATGTAAACATGGGAAAATTGTGTTTTGAAGGAATAAATTAGTTCTGCCAGAAGAGGAATAAAATCTCGTTCAAGTATTTAACCGAATTAAAAAGAAGCTCGTGCACTGAATACATTTAATAGATTACTCTGCAGGCACAACAATGAGTTTTTCAGTTCACTCCAGCTGTATGTAACAAGTGGGGTTGCTGGATTCGGATCTCGCTGACTCAGCAGGCTTCGGGTGAAGCACAGGCTGCAAAAAGTTCATGGCAGTAATCTCGTAGCGATAAAAGGTAAAAAAAAACATTAGAAAATCTCTTTTCATTTTTATTGAGGATATTTTTTTTAAGTTTTAAGAGGGGTTAAACTTTGCGCAGGACAAATGTTTAAAACAATTCCATACTTGAGCTATAAAAACTCTTTATAGCAAGTTTATGTTAGAATCTTGACACCTTGAAAATACTTTCTATTTTTCAGCACAAGGTAGTTTTTTATTTATTTATTTTTTTTTTAATTCTCTAGTTTTAATTTAGCGTAATTAAGTTTATGAAGGGTTTAGGTGGATTAATTTCTAACGTAAAGCTTGATGAAGGCACACATTGTCGTTATACTTTATGGAATATTCTGTCGTTTCCATAAGGACAGATTAAAGGGCAAAATTAGTTGGGGCTACCTACATATATCGATGGTGGTGATGAAGTCAGTCAATAGTAGTCGAATAGTTTCAAGCAACCAATTCAATCTGATGCAACTTAAAAGTCGTAAGGTATCTCGGGCTCAATATAAATTTATCTCCACATAAGAAAGCTGTTATTAAACAGATTTTTATGCTCTAGACCAGTGGTACGCAAACTTTTTACCTCCCGGCACAAAATAGAGAAAAAAAAAAAGTCAAGGCACAAATAGAAAGAATGTATCTTTTATATAGAATTTTTTTAATAAAATGAAATTACATGTATATATTTTATTTAATGGGATGAGTGCGCTTGTTTTTTGTCGCAAATAAATTTTATACGTGGTTCGATTTTTGTTAAACAAACTCGCAGCTCATCATCCAACATTAGCAATCGCTCTCTCTTTTTAGATTTAATCTCTGTGAGTGCAGAGAATCCGAATTCGCACAGATATGAGGATCCAAATGGCAGCAAAGATTTGATGGCTTTTAAACTTAAATCAGGATATTGACTTTTTACGAAAATCCAAAATTCTGGCAAGTCCTTCTCAGCAAGCGCAGCTTTCAAAACTACATCATTTTTCAATTCAATGAGTTTTTCTTCTTCTGCCAAAGACAGAGACACATCATTGTGGCATATGAATGGATTTATCACCCAACCATATTGTGAAGTATCAAGCGACGGAAAATATTTGGAGAAAGATGAAGAAAGATTTTGCAATGTTTCATAGATTTGGTTCATTATTTTGCTCTGATTTTGAGAAGCATGGACACCTGGCAAAAATTCAATGTTATTTTTTTTTGTCTGTCTGATCCAAAGTTGCAGTTTTTCATCGAATGCTTTGAGTTTTCCTGTAATTGTGATCATATTTTCTTTCTCACCTTGCAGACTTAAATTAAGTAAGTTCAATTTTTCAAATAAATCGTTCAGAAAAATAACTTCCAGCCACCATATATCGCTTTCAAGAAACTCGAACTTACCACCTTCAGTAGAAAAATAGGAAATAATCTCAGTTCGCAAACTGACAACACGAGCAAGCACTTTCCCCTTCGAGAGCCATCGGACTTCTGTATGAAATAGTAAACTTTTGTGATCTGAATCCATTGCCTCACATAAAGACGTAAATATTCTTGTCCGAAGCGGATTTGACTTGATGTAGTTCACTACTTTGATTACTTCATTCATTGTTTGCAGAAGCTGAGTGGGCAGAGCTTTTGAAACTAAAACTTCTCGATGAATCATACAGTGCACAATTTTTACTTGTGGATTGCGATGCAAAACATAAGCAACAAAGCCTTTGTTCCGTCCTTGCATTGCTGGAGCTCCGTCAGTGCAGACACTAACACAGTTATCCCATTGGAGTCCTTTTGATTGAACTTTTTGATTGACCAGCTCAAAAACATCTTTTCCCGTGGTATTTTTCGTCAGCTCACTACAGAAGAAAAATTGGTTTTTAATTTTTCCTTCTCTGATGAATCGTAGAAACGCAATCAACTGAGCTTTGCTACTGATATCAGTCGATTCGTCAATTTGAAGCGCCCAAAGTTTTTCAAGTTCATCTGTATTTGCTACGAAATGCTCATGAATCTGATTGTCAACGTCCTGCGACATGTGTTGAATTCTTCGAGAAATTGTATCAGCTGACAACGGAATTTGCTTAATTTTTTCGACTGCTTGATGGTCGAACATTAATTCAACGGCAATTTCTAACGCTGGCAAAATAATCTTTTCGGCATCAGTATGTGGCTTTTTATTTTTGCATAAAAGTTGAGCAATTTTATAGCTAGAAATTTGGGCTTTTTTAGGGATCGAACAAAATACCTTAATTTGTTTTGACTGCCTTTGTAAATTAGTTCGGAGGTGGTCAAAGTACATTTTTGGTTTATTCTTCATTTCTGGATGTTTTGTTTCCAAATGTCGATGAAGCTTACTTGGTACCATTGATTCATTCGCAAGAGTTTTTGAGCAAATTAAGCAAAAAGGAAGAGAACTATCATTTTCTGATGGAATAAACCCAATTTCAATATAGTCGTCTTGATATTTGCGCTTTGCCAAACTGTTTGATTTCGCATTTGATTTTGGATTTGGATTTTGGACATTTTCATGTCCAGTTTTCTGAGTTCTTGATACAAATTTATCCATAAGGATGCCTGTATTAAAATAAATTAGTAATGGCTGTTAAGAAAAAAATATTAAATTACTTGCTTGGAATAACAACAATTTAGATCTCTACCAATTAATTAATAACCTTGGTCAAATCGAAGAAATATCTGGAATTTTTATCAGTTACTAATAATAAAAACTGAGGAACAAACTACTACTCACTTCAGATATAAACAAAATAATGAGTTCTACAAATTTCCCCACTATAAATTTTGAAATTTTTTACGAATGGCTTTATTCCAATCATAGTATTAAAAATTTCTAAGAAAAATAGCAAGGCCTACTATGGAAAATTTAAAGCAAATTTGAATTTTCCATAAAAAATTCAATTAAATAACAGTCACTTTTATCAATTATTGTTACTTCTTGACAGTGTTTTGTTTTTATTAAATAACTACAAAAAAAATATTTTAACTTCTTTTTTTTATTATATAACTAAAAAAAAATATTTTCGTACTAAATATTTTCGCATTAGCGGCACATTTTAAATTCTTTTACGGCACACTAATATGCCGCGGCACATAGTTTGCGTACCACCGCTCTAGACGATGAACAGGGTATATTAAGTTTATCATTTCGTTTGTAACGCGAGGTTAGGATAGCTTAGCGTGGCGGTTATCATAAAAGCATGTACGATCAGCCACATTTAGACCATCTATGGTCTATTGTGGTGCCATTGGAGCCTGAAAAAGATATTTAAGAGTTAGGGGGTGCGATGATACCAGCCACAAGAGTTAACGAAGCTTACCAGATCCTCCAACTCTTTGTCTGCTAATTCTCTCTTGTATGCAGAAAAAGCAGCTACCAACCCTATTCCCACTGCACCAGCAAGGTTAAGGCATTCACATAGCAGGTGCTGAACGCTCTCAATCTCTTCCTCGTCCATACAGCTTCTGCAAAAGTGATTATATGGAGCTTGCATGTGCTCTGCATGCTTTCCAAAGCGGCACTGTCCTGTAAATAACTGCAGTAAGATTACGCACGTCATTTCGGTTCCTCCTCAGCAGAGATTCAGTCTTCACAGGACAAATCTCGGGTCAAAGTTGTCTTGAAATCGCGCATGAAGTCAGTTCTCCCCATCTGCGATTCACCAGCTTGTAGGCCTGTACATCTAGAATCCTTTTCACTGATTCTAGGGGCCGACCTATAGGTTCCCTTGCTAGACATATATTCATAGCGAAACTCTTTCTGGAAAGGGCATCCGCGGCCTCGTTTCTAGGTATGTCACTGTGGCCAGGCACCCAGCAGAGAATAAGTCTCCGGTTAGCACTCAGTTTCCCGAGCTCACAGCGACATAGTTGCACTAGGTGTAATCTAACGGTGCTCGAATCTAAAGCTTTGATTGCAGCTTGGCTGTCAATACAAAATGAATCGATCACTTGGTACCTCATAATTCGTAATCAGCAGCCTTACTGCTTTGCAAATAGCCAGAGCCTCAGCTTAGAACACACTACAGTAGTCTGGTAGGCGATATACGATTCCTGTATTTGAGGAAATGCTGAGTAAATCCCGGCGCCCACTCACAAATCCATGCTCGAACCTGTCCGTAAAGACAAATATATCAGAGTGATTTTCTAAGCGATTATTATTCTAATCCTATCTATTAAGAATGC
Organism: Dioctria linearis; assembly: GCA_963930735.1. NCBI lineage: Eukaryota > Metazoa > Arthropoda > Insecta > Diptera > Asilidae > Dioctria > Dioctria linearis. The sequence continues at coordinate 114,763,858 of OZ005743.1, read as the reverse complement.
TACTTAAGAATTGCTTCTTAAAGTCTAGTGTCGGGACAATGTAATCCGTAGCTCCCCGTGTAGGGTGTCCAGAACAGATCTTCAGTATTCTGCTGTGATCAAGGTCTGCTGTTATACAGTAGCCCGACTCTTTAGGGCTTAGTGCATTCTTTAAATTTTTATTGATTTCCAATTGATGTTGAGAGGTAAGAGCCAGAGAGAAATCTCCATTGCTGCCGTTGATGTTGTTCGAAGAGCACCTGTAATGCCTAAACAGGCAGTTCTCTGTATTTTAGGAAAACTTTTCTGATATAACGAATAAAAAGAATGTTGGTAGAGCAAAATGGGTTCGACACCCACGCATTCTCCTAGAAAACTGAAATTTTTCACATGGTCTTTCTAACAAAATTGTATCATGAAGGTCGAAAATAGAACAAATCGGGTAATTGCTTCGAACGGTTGCCATAAAATAATTTGGTTTTCACTATATATTTGGGCACTGCCTAAGAACGCGTCGACGTATTACAGCTAAAATTTTGTACACGATATTTTCATACCAATTTTAAAAATGGACTAAATCGGGGAACCCCTTCTTGGTGTTGTCATACAACGCTTTCGTTTTTCACTTCATTTAAATTTATAATATTTTTATTTTTTTATTATTTTATAAAATAATATTAAATATATAATATTATTGGTCTTTGACCAATTATAACTTTTTCTCATGTTTTGGTGAAAATTGATTATAAAGGTAAGAAAGAAAAATAAACATTTATATTTAAAAAATAAAAATAAAAAAAAATCAAGTACATACTTCAATACTGGCTTCTTGATTTCATGTGACTAAATATAAACTTGTGAGAGATAAGAAGAAAGCTTCTACTATCATTTTTATTGGAAAATCAAGTTTTTTATTTGATTTTAAATAAAAATATTTATTTCAGTCTCCGAATGGCTCTAAGTGCACTTGACGTTTTACAGAATGCAATTAGAACAATTTTCATTTGTATTTGTATGTAAATGTTTGCGCCGTGTAATTTTTAGGGTTAAGTTCTCTCGGTTTTTATCGAAGATAATATCATTGGAAAATAGCATTGTTTTTAATAAAAAAGCATCATTTGAAACTTGAAAAATAACTATATATTTTTTTCTTTGCACACAAAAGAAAAGTGTATGAAATCATTCTGTTAATTCGTACAGATTTATTCAGAAGGAGAAACGGAACGCGGCAGCACCATTAACATGTTCATAGGTACATGTCGTAAACACTTGAAGTAACTTACGAAATGTAGGCAGATAGTATAACAGTGTGCGCTTAATGACTTTTTACACTAAGTGTCTGAAACTTTTAGTCTCCTCATGAAGTGCTACAAGCCTTTACGCCTATAGTGTAATACGAACCGATATAACCGAATACTAGGAGAGGGAGATGAGCGGTGAAGGGGGAGGTTGCACACAGACCTGTGAGACACTCATCCACACACACCTACACACAGTTACGTCAAGTGTCTACGACATATATAAGTGGACTCAATGTGGCACCAATATTGATTTCATAGAGTATTGCTAGCAACTGTCGTAAACTGGCGCTATATTGAAATTATTTGGCGGTTTATTTATAGGTATACATGTCAGTAGGATTTATCGAATTTAACACAAAAGTAATTGGGACTATTTTTATACACTAGATGAAATCATAAGGTATAGATACTAAGTTTGTCATTCCGTTTGTACCGCATAGAAATAATGGTAGAGCAAAATGGATTGGATACTCACGCATAATATTAAAACTTCTTTTATTTACTTTGATCTTTGCATGCCCGTCCGTTCGTCTGTCCGTTTGTGCATACGATAAATCCAGAATGCATGAAATTTTGCACACGAGCTTTTAAAAAAAGTAAATATAAGTTCGAAAATGGGACAAATCGGGTAACTCTTTCGTGGGGTTGCCATACAAAAATTTCATTTTCACTACATATTTGGACACTGTCTGAGAATGCGTCAACGTGAGAGATGAAATTTTGTACCTTTTATAAAAATTGGAAATATGATATGTATCACGAATAGGCTAAATCAGGTAACCCGTTCTTGGTGTTGCCATAGAAAAATTTATTTTTTGACGTATACTACGAAAAAGGTCAGTCCTAGACGTTTCCATGGTACTGCAAAGTTCTTCAAAATATAATATTCTATGCAATTGGGTTATACTCATTTTTACTGTCTGACGAACCTTTCTAGAAATATATGTGAAAAATCACTTTAAAAGATGCACAGATGGGTATGAAATTATATACAGGAATTCATCTAGTCTAGGGTATCATTAGAATTGGTCTTACCAATTCAAACTTTTTTACTTGCTGTTTTTAAATTTTAGGGGTCGAAGGAAGTGTTGTTTCTTTTACAAGGCTGTTTTCGTAGGAAAGTTTTGATTACCAAGTTCCCAGTTTTGCAAATGCAGCTGAACCTTAAGCAATTTTTCGTTTGCAATCATTACAGTTCAGTAGGAAAGTATGCTCTCACGGAAAGAGATAAAAATATGAAAGTGGTGCCATTTGTTTTCATGCATTTTTGGTTCAATGAGCAGTCCATTTATATACATGTCAGCGGGCAACACTAACTAGAGAATGGGGCATCAATTGCTAAGGCAATAAAATAGGTTATAGTTATCTGTAGCACATAATGTCTTCATTTTAATTTTTTTTCTCGTAAATTTTTCACCTTTATATCTTTTAGAGCACAGTCAAATTACGAGTATTTTTCAGATTTGCCTCAAAAATACTCAAGCCAATCCTTATTTATTTTCTCAAGATTTTTACAATTTAGTGTCAATGTGACTAAAGAATCTCTTATTCATTTATCTTACACTATTTACTATTTCAACGTGAAACACTAAGCAGTTTTAATTCTTAATTATTAATTCTTAAAGTTAGTACATATCTAAAGTAACGTTATGGAAATATAAAATTTAGCGGAACTTTGATCCTTAGTATGATCCGTATGTATAAACCTATCATCCGAGAAACAAGAGCTGTGAATACTGGTAGCTTGCGGAATTAATATGCTGAGAGGATAAAACACAACTCATTATTGTCGACAAAGGTAGTACGGTAAACGGTGAATATTACAGGATTATGAGGATGAGTGGGAACAGTTTTTCAACAGAAGAGGAGTAATATTTTCCCAGTGTATGAACTCATTGGATTAGAAACCCACCGGATCTTAATATGATTGAACACTTGTGGACACTGCTTCAAAATTCGAATTCCACGACCAATAATTAGAATAAACTTCGGCAATGTGATAGTTTTAAAAATAGGACACCCAATATTAATTTGATTTATGCTCAACAAGAATTTGTTTTTCATATTGCGGTACCCCTAAATTCCTTTCCAAAATCACACATGCAAAATGGAAGGAAATTTACATGCGCCCCCGCCTATACATGGCGAAGAAATATTCGAACGTCGAAGCTACGAAGCGTCGCACTTCAATCGGAAAAAAATTCTAGGGTTCGAAGCTACCATTAGACTTGCGTTTAACATTTTTAACGCTTTTTTTGTTCCACTTCTCGTTGAGCTAAAATTTGATACATTTATAGATCTTATATGACATAATATTGTTATATAATATAAAATCAAGGTGGTGGCTATAAGATGGTGGTCAAATATTGCTTTTGTGATCCGATTGCACTCAAAATATGTGTTTCGTCGTGGTTGCAAATTACGAATTTATGACAAAAATTAAGTAATACAAGATGGGGACGAATTTAGTATTTATGGTTCGACTCGACTCAAAATCGATATTTTGGAGCAGATTACAAATTTTTGATCAAAATTTGTTAATTCAAAATGACAGACAAGTTTAGACATTTATTGTTTAATTCGTTATCTTGGAGGTTTTGTGTTGGGGATAGGAATTACGGATTTTTTAATAAAATTTTGAAATTTCCATCATTGTAAAATAGGGGCAAATCTTGTAATCTGATTGACTTGAAACTTAATATATATACAACATAGTTCTCCTTAACGCTTTAATGAGTTGCTGTGAGCAAATTAATAGTATCATTGATAAAATTTACACGGGACTGCGTCGGCTGTGAGTGTCTGCTGATATATTACGCAGACCTATGCGTATGAAGCTTGTAAAATTTTTACTGCAACCTTATTTTTCAGCGGGTGGTTTAGTATTCTATGTACGTTCGAAAGTTAAAGGTAGCTTTTAATGACTCCTAGAGATTTATATTGGGATTGAGACGTTATGACCACAACTTATCTGTTTGATATGTTTTGTCTGAATGCTCCTTAAATACGATGCTCATCCGCAAACAAACTATCTTATTACACAGATTAATTTACAACAAAAATCCATCATATCTCATTGACTGAGAAAATTCTTCCTTTTAAATAGTCACTTTCTTTAAATTTACTCACCTGATTTTCATTTATCTTTTTGCACCAGCAAATATGAATAGCAAATTTACAATCTTACAAAATTTACAGAACCCTAATTTGGTGCGTGTGAGGCTCTTTTCTCGATTTCAACTGAAATCCTACATTTCCAAGATAAATTACGATTTGTTTGTCGTCTGTTTTCAATTGACTGATGGAAGCGATATCTTGAGACTAACAAGAAAAGCAGAAAATCTCAAATGAGGCAGGATGATTGATCACTCCTCAATAGATAGCCAACTTAGAGTATACATGAGTGGTACACCCAAGGATTATCTTCTTAGGCGATTAATTGTATATCTTTTACCACAGTTAATCTAACTATTTCAAGGCCGCTTAGCATGAGTAGTGTGTTAACAGTGACAAAAAAAAAAATTAAAAATTAAATGCTTCTAGTAATTTTTAATATTCCTGTTACTTTCACAGGATTGAATGTCGCACGGATCCAAAGAAAATGTTAAATACATAATAAAAAAAGATCTAATAGAATTGGAGCACGTCCCATTCAAGAGTTCATTGAAAAACTTCCTTCGTATTCCTATCACCAGCTATCAAATTCGAAAAAAGGCATCCGTGCGAATCCAAGAGCATCTAAAAATAGAAGAGCCTGGCATTTTGACATGAATGGAAAATCCCTTTTATCAAATGAGAAGGATATACTTATGTAGGTATGTATGTATGTACGTTACGAGCACATGTTGTAAGTATGTATAAGCTCTCGTGCATTAAGTTTAACCAAAGACATATAACATAACTGTTAGATGTTCTTTGGTTTAACGGAAGCATAATATATAAAAACGTTACTTATCTCATGACAAGGGTTCTATTTGCTGCGCTCAGTGTCAATATCATCCTTCCTGGATGGGTAAAAGACTGACGAGAAACAGAGGAGATGAAGTTAATCTTTTCTCGTTAGACTTAATATATGTACTCACCTCCGTTTTATTGGAGCGTTTTTTTTAGAAAGAAAATCAATGCATTTATGGGTATATGCACGTTATAATGTTTAAGTGTATAAGTATGATGTATGTATGTTAAATTAATTATATAAAGAAGTATTTCTAGATGTGCTAAAATTTTAAAAGATTTTATTTGAGCTGGAAACATTTTGCTTTCTTTTCTTTTTTCTGAGTTGATTGATAGAATATAAATTAATTCAATTCCCATTAAGATATTTTTGTCTCTCTCTCTCTCTTTGTCTCTTTTTATAGTTTTATTCAACTGCCATAACAATAAGAATTTTTCATGTAACCTAAAACTTGGAGAATAGAAGAATTTTAAGAACTTTTATTTTTAATGATTCTAAATCAAATCATAAATACAAGAGGAAATAACACCACCTCGTCCGGGGTTTGAAACCGGAACCTTCCGCTTGCCGGGCGACTACTCTTACCACTGAGCTAACGAGACAGATGGTTTCCATCTTGCATTTCTTAATTTGTTATTAGCCTACTAAGCTACGTTTTTCTTTCAGCTGGTATTAACCAGTAACGATGAAAGCGCATAAATAAGTTTGTAAATTCAATTTTTATTTTATTTTTCCCTGAAGGGAATCGAACCCAACACTTATTGTATTTATGATTGGGATTTAGAATCGTTAAAAATAAAAGTTCTTAAAATTCTTCTATTCTCCATCTCTGACCGATTCTAACAAGTGTGGGTTCAATTCCCGTCAGGGAAAAAGAAAATAACCTAACTTAGTTTTATCTTAGAATAATAACATTATTCTAAGATAATATTAAAAGTTATTTTGAGTTTTGCATATTCGTCTGTCCGCCCGTCTGTCCATACGTCTGTCCGCCCTGGCCCTAATTTAAGAACGCATTCACTTAGGGAACTAAAATTTTGCACACGGGCTTTTTAAAAAAAAATAAGTTTAAGTTCGAAAATGGGACAAATCGAGTAACTCCTACGTAGGGTGGCCATACAAAAATTTTGTTTTTTATTATATATTTGGACAGTGCCTTACAACGCGTCGACATAGAGAGTTGAAATTGTGTACACGCTGTTATCATAAAAATAGTAAATATCGTTTCAAAAATGGACTAAATCGGGGAACTCCTTCTTCGTGTTGCAATATAAAAATTTAGGTTTTTTAAGTATACTGTAAAAACGATCACTGCTAGACGATTTTATTGTACTGAAAAGTTCTTTACAATATCAAATCTTATGAAATTGGTTATAATCATTTTTACCGTTCGACGAACCGTTCTAGAAATATATGCGAAAAACCAATTCAAAACTCAAACTTGAACAGATCCATACGAAATTTCAAACTGGCATTCATCTAGGAAATGATAAGAATTGGTTTTAGACCAATTCTAACTTTTTTACTTGTTTAGTTAATATTTGAAGTAAAAACTTGGCTAAGTGTGAGTCGGACTTGCACACGAAGGGTTCCGTACCATCGTACACGTTTCTTGTATGGGGTGGGAGCCCCTTTAATTTTTAACTTTATTTTATTTTTATTTGTTGCTGTATCGGCCATATAATTACATACTCTGTGAAAATTTCAACTATCTACCTGTTACGGTTCATGTGCTACATCCCGCTGAAAGACAGATGGACGGAGATGGACAGCGGAGTCTTAGTAATATTTTTTAATATAATAATAATAATCATTTGTTTTCAGTTGGCCGCCATTTCGGTAAAAAAATATTTTAAAAAAAAGGCTACACCTGAAACCGTATTTAGATATTTCTAAAAAAATTTAAAATCATATTTGCGTATACCTCACAAGCCTGAAGACTTTTCGAGCACGGCACCGTGGTACGATTAAATTAAAATTTAAATTTTTGAAAAAGAAAAAGAATGTTTTTTAATAAAACAAAAATTGAAAAACTCTCAAAAATTGCGATTTCTTTAAGATTTAATTGTGCATCTGGTTGACTTCTGTGCATGAATTCACCGAAAACTATTTTAATAATAAATATGCAATGTCACTTTTATGATTTAGTAAATACAGCGCTCCAATCGGAATTAAGACCTCTCTTCTCCATCGTTTTCTCTAACTCTCCAAGTGTGTTATAGAACTGCGAATGGAGAGTTAGGGAGTTTTAATCGGAGAAAACGAAAATTATCATCTGCCAAACTCTCCAACTCTTCGGGATACAGTAGAGCTCTCTGTGAAACAGTCTATAGACTTCTCTCAGGTCAATTCCGGCCACTTTCAATAGGCTGAACAACAATAGACGTATTCATAAGTTAACTTAATTAAGTAAAGCGAACGCGCCCGGAAAATTAAACACATGCACCCAAAATAAGTTCAAAGCATTGCGTAGTGTGGAATCTTATTATTTAGCGTATCTCTCGTGGGATATTAGACTATTTTCAATATCCTTCATCTTAGCAGGATGCCCCACCTAGGAACTGCCTAGAGAAGGGAGACCCCCACAAGGATACCTGGTCCAAGCACAAGAGCTCCTCATCCTCCTTAACCATACCCATCCCAATTTTCCCGTCTCATCCTCCTAAACAACATATAACCGACAACCGCCATGGGAACAGCTTAGTGTCGCGCGCGAAGCTGTAGTAATAAACAAAGATATATCAAACATAAAAGTTTTTGTTTAATCAATAAATGTATAAAAAGAAGACAAAATCAAGACAATTGTGAAATCAAGGCCACAATAAAAAGCCTGAGTGTTAAATCTACCCTACCATAAATCCTAACAGGGAAGTTGGGACTGCACATTAAAGTCAATTTATTTCAAATGCACAAGGAGGACTCTGACTATGAATTCATCAGTTAGTTGGGAAGTACAGAGTGAATAAGATGGTAGTGGATAAAGTGCATTTAAGACATTGGATTTGGTACGAGTTCCAGAAAGGAAGCAAAGCATCGGTTGCTTGTATAAACTTATGCGACACGTTGGGAAATGGAAGTTGTAAATGGTCGGACCTGCCAAAGATGGTTTGCCAAATTTCGTTTTGGAGATTTCAGTCTCAAAGTTGAATGCTGATTTGGGCGGTCATCAATGGTCGATAATGACATTTTGCGGTCCATGTCGGAGACTAACCCACATCTAACCTCTAAAGCAAGGATGCCCAACACAAATCGTTTAGTCGGCAGATATAAAAAATAATAAATCGAAGAACTTATTCAAAATATTTTATTACTTTCTAATTACTGTGATACTTATTTTTGAGGCCATTCCCTTTAACTCGTACACGAATTTGTCTGTCTATTTATTTAGATGTTTCTTTTTTACTATTTTCGACACTCTCGTAGGCCCACTTTTCGTCATCACAGCGAGCTGAAATTTGGCACACAGGTTCATGTCGCGTGACAATTGAATCTATCAAAATTTGAACCGGAAATTTCCATGGAAAACCCGGAAAATCGGGAAAAATCATTTGAAAATTTGGTACAAATTTGATTAATGATAAATCCGTTTCAGGAAAAATGCAGAGTTTTCCGATTTTTCCGAAAAAAAATTCCGGAATTTTCCCACTTTTCCGGAAAATTTTCCGGTAAATAAGTTTTCTAAATTATGCAGGATCAAGTTCCCTATAAACTGGCATCATTACTTTCTCTCCGACGATTGTGAAAACTTGCAGAAAAAATCGAGGAAAGTTCATGTTAAACGCTTTTCCGGAGTTTTTCAGACCAAGGAAGCGTTTGAGCGTTTTGCAATCTAAGTAAGACAAAGTTGTAGAGCGAAATGAGTTGCATAAAGTTGCTTTTGTGGAAAACTCCGTGGAAAACCCGGAAAAGCGGGAAAATCATCGGACAAATTTTCATCGATATGATTAGTGATAAATCTGTTTCAGAAAAAATGCAGAATTTTCCAATTTTTCTGGAAAATTTTCCGAAAATTTCCGGAAAATTTTCCGACAAAAAAGTTTTATAAGCTATGCGGAATCATTTTTCCCCCTCCTACGGGTATCAATACTTTCTCTTCAACAATCATGAAAATTTGCATGAAAAATCCAGGAACATTTATGTAAATTTTTAAAAAAAATTCATAGTACATAATAGGAAAAGTCTGTGGAAAACATGGAAAATCGGGAAAACTCATGTTATATGGGATCAAGTTGGAATACAGCTAAAAAGCGCTGTTTAAAACATAATTTGAATTTCAGAAAACAGTTGCAATACTTCAACAATTTGATACTCGAAAAATTTTTGTTTTCAGATCGGCACCAAACATGACTTAAAAATTGTTTTAAAATATCTCCATGCAGCACGTAAATAACAATTTAGTTAACGTGAAAAAGGCAGAAAATAAAATAAGTAAAAAACGAGTTTTCAAACAAAACTGAGGCCAAGCCGCATGAAAAAGTAGAAAATAAACTTTTCTTCACACACATAGGTGGACTCAGATTTTATTCGCTGACAATATTTCAGTATGATCAATCAGAGGTAATAAGTGATTTGATTCATGAAGAGAAAGAATATTCAAGAGAAATGTCCCAATCAAAAAATCTGAGTCCACCTCTGTGTGTGAAGAAAAGTTTATTTTCTACTTTTTCATGCGGCTTGGCCTCAGTTTTGTTTGAAAACTCGTTTTTTACTTATTTTATTGTATATTGTTTGATATTTTTTTCTAATTTTTTGTAGCTGGTAATTTAGCCGACGCGATCGTGTTTTGATCAGGCAATTTGCTGCAGCAGTTCGTTTTTACTACATTTCATTTTCAAAAGAGCGATTCGCACCGAAACGTAGTTCCAAATGATGTTATAGTGCACATTACCAGTTATTTTAATATTAGAAATATATCTTCGAGGATACATTTCTAATAAAAATCAAGGTATTCCCTTCGAACATGCACTTTAGTTCTATGCTTGATTGCAATTCTATTAGCTCTATTTTTAAATATGTAGGGACTGATTCCACCTCCATGTTAAATGGAGTTAAGAATATATATTTTGATATATTTCCTCGTATTTTTGCAAATGTAAGAATCTGACAACGAATTATTTAGTTAATTTTGTGACTTCATTAAAATATTTTAAAAAATCTTTACGATCAATATTGAAGTTATTTAATAATGGGAAATGAATCGAATTAATTTACCGTATAATTGATTTTCATAAAACTTGAGTTTGAATTTGAATTTTATACATTCTATAATCAGCTTATTTTGACCCTGTAGCTTCTGATTTAATTCATTTAATTTAATTGTTATGCTGTTAGAAAACATAAATCTAAAAGACAATGATCATTGTAAAATTGTTGCCACATTTTTTCATAAAAGCTCGAATTTTCTGTTAGTACAAAAATCATAATATGCTGTTTTCACGACTTAGCCATCGAAGTTGAGTATAAAAAATTATATCGTCGACGAATTCAGATTCAGGTTCGCTAAGATATTCTTCAAATTAACGTTCATTCAATGAATTGGTTTTAACTGAATTAATTATCTTGAAAACAACTGACTAATTCACATTCTATTAAAATTAAAAATAAATGAGTAAGTATCTAAGTATAATAAAAACAAGTGAAATTCATTCAAAAAAAAATTATACATGTACAGAAAGTATTAAGGGGGGTTATTACTGAAATCTTAAAAAACACGAAAAGTTAATACGACTTTTCGTCAAATATGTGCGTATTATCATGATTAAAATTCCACATAGGTTGATTAAAACCATTTCTTATGACGTGTCAAAAATAAAGATTTCGGGGTTTTATATGTATGTAATTAGCTTTAGAAAATTCTCAAATTCATGAAATTTACAAAGTTTGGTACATAATAACGTAATAATGGTACATCAAGTAGATAAATTTGTGCTTGAGTACGGAAGATTTTGAAGTGGAAGAGAGAAAACTAGTAAAAAAGTTTTGGTTACTAATATATTTTGGTTTGAAAGTTGCTATTTTCAGAGACGATTAACTATCCCAATTATGATATTATTAGAAAGAAAGTTCAATTTGTAACAAAGATCGATACTTTTTCTGTTTATTTTGAAAAACTCAAATTGTTTAGTGCAATGATAAAAGAAATAAAGTCAATAATGTTAACCATGGTTCGACAAAAATTTCTTGTTTTTATGTATTTTGCATACAATTTGGCGTTCTTAATTCATTTCATCACCGTCAGATGGAATGATGTACTTTCGGAAAACATTCATTTGTTTTGAAAGTTCTGCGGTATGCCGCCATTTTCCGCATTAGGTATATGAGATGATTTCGCGGAATATTTTATGTTTCATCATTGGTAATTCCTTATTTTTGCTTGGGAGGCGAGAAATGTTTTTGGCAGTTCTATTTATAATCTACTTGTTTGTAATTGTGAGTAACTATTATATAATCATGGGACGTGTTAGTACAATTAGGTCCAATAATATTATGGAATAAAGAAGAGAAAACTGAATATTGCTAGGTATGCAAATTTGTGTATATGAAAAGGAAATAATCCTATAAGTAATTACACAGAAAATGGACCAATTTGGTGTAATTTTTTATTTATTATATTTTTATTTTCATAAAATTTTACAGGAAAGATGGCAATATTGAAAATAAGAATTTTTTGTTGCGATCCATTTATGATCGATATACGGTCTGTTAAAATTTGAAAAATGTGGGAAATTTTACTTAGTAGAAGTAACTTTATCATCGTATCTCCATGAAATAAACGTTATTTATTTTAGGAAGCTTTGAGGTTTCTGAGAAAAATTAATCAAAATCATTTTTCTGAAAATTTGCTTTCAAGGATAATGGATATTTCGGTTATCCTTGAATATCTCAAAATGTGCAGTCCCGATATGTTTTATTTTATTGTATGGTTTTAGTGAAGCTGTAGAAAGGAGAAAATGGTTGTTGGTAAAATCAAATTTAGCTTTTTAAAGTAGTTCTTTGGTTATCTAGTTAATAAAATCGTAAAACTGACAAAGTGTAAACATTGCCAAAATTATATAAAATATTACAACTTAAGAGTTCTCGGAAGAGCTTTATTTGATGAGCGGCTTCAGTAAAATAAAAATTGCCCAAGCAATAAATGGTGTCAGACAAATTACAAGGAAAAGTGTCTGACCAACAGCACAGAGCGCACACATTTCGTTCGCCCCTTGCCGTTTTATAAGTTCAAAAAAAAAAAAAATCTAGGAAAAATCTGACAGCAAATCTACAATCTCGCCATGTTTATGCAATCCTACTGCTGTGCAGATGCCCAAAATTCTTTGGAGTACAACGCACACGATTACCACAGCATCACATTGCTTTGCATGTACATATAGTGATTTGTTTCCATTTTCAAATTGCATACTTTTATGCGTTTATGTTTCACTGTGCTTTTGAGAACAGAAATCGTGAGCTTTTTTTTTGGTGGTAACCCACCTTAAGTTTCATAAGATTTTAAGAAGTAACAAGTAAAAAAGCTAGAATTGGTCTAAGACCAATTCTTATGATACCCTAGATGAATGCCCTTATGAAATTTCGTGTTGTCACCCTTCTGTGCAAGTTTGATTTTTGAAGTGATTTTGCTTATATATTTCTAGAACGGTTTGTCGGACAGAAAAAATGATTATAACCAATTTATAGGATTTCCTATTCTGAAGAAGTTTTTAGTACAATAAAAATGTCTTGGACTGATCGTTTTCACAGTATACGTAAAAATCCTAAATTTTTATATGGCAATACCAAGAAGGAGTTGCCCGATTTAGTCCATTTTTGAACTTTTTTTGCTAGTACAATGAAAACACCATGTACCAAATTTCAGCGCTCTCTATTGATGCGTTCTCAGGCAGTGTCCAAATATATAGTGGAAAACGAAAGTTTTGTATGGCAACCCCACGAAGGAGTTGCCCGATTTGTCTCATTTTCGAACTTAATTTTACTGTTTTTTTTAAAGCCCGTGTACAAAATTTCAGCTCTCTAAGTATACGCATTCTCGAGTTATCGTGCGCACAGACGGACAGACGGACCGACATGCAAAAATCAAAATAATTTTTAATATTATGCCTGTGTGTCCAATCCATTTTGCTCTACCATCATTATTTCGAGGTGTTACAAACAGAATGACAAACTTAGTATACCCTATAGATTTCATCTAGGGTATAAAAATACGCCTTGATCCTGTTTATTGTTCAGATTCACATAAATATTTAGCAAAAATATACGTTGCAACACAGTCCAATTTTCAAAAAATCTGGATAGTCAAGGCTGCATGGAAAGCCATCTGGTTTTCACTGAACGAAACTTTATTCTTTTCTCAACGTATTGACATTCTGCAAAAATAGCAAGACTTTTAGGACTAACAAAAATAATTTACTATAGCACTTAAGGGTCTGGCAGCGCTGGTGTTGAAAAACTCCAGAGCGAACTGTAACGATATATGCGCGATCTCCGTAAGGGGAACCAAGAGAAAATTTTATTTTATTTGTGAAGAAACCGTAACAAGTTATCCGCAGTTCATACCCATAGTTACCGTTAGCTTTTTTGTAAGTGGCTTCAGCCGCGCCAAGCTGACATGCCATGATAATTGCACCTAACCCACACTATTGTAATGTCAGCTCCACACGTTCCCCGAGTATGTAGAGTCGACAAAAGCATAAAAATAGGTAGGTACTAATTCCATAAAATATATAATGAATGTGGTGAATTTACGAGAACGCTGTTTTTATTGAATGAATACCAAAACTCAAAATATAGAAATCTGAAACTTCAATTGGGCCGCAAAAAGTCTTCAATTGGGCCGCATGCGGCCGCGGGTTGGCCATGTCAGCTCTAAACAAGTAAAAGAACTAATAATAATAATATTTATTTGGCAACTGTACGAAGACTTTAAAATCTTATTAATATACAGAACACTAGTTTTACGAAAATGTGTTTGGAGGACAGTATATAGCAACTAGCAAGCATTTCTCTAACCCAGTATCGAGTTCAACGCATATAAATTCAAAAACTGCACCTTGGGAGGATCTGGCGACAATCGATGCCTTAAAATGTTAGGCATACACAATTCGACTGCTGAGGAACACATCGAACATCTTGGATTTGTCTTGAAGCAAAATACCTATTTAGGGTTCCGCACAATTTTATTGATAATTTCGGATCGTGTGAGAATCTGTTTATCTCTTCTTGTTAGACACAATGTGGAGCCGTTTTTGGACAAGGTTATTACGGGAGATGAAAAGTGAGCTCTTTACAAGAATATAAAGAGAAAAACTTTACTGCAAATCTCGAACATCCGAAACAATTATAGGAATACCAGACCTTCATCAACCGAAGGGGATGGTCTCTTTGCGGTAGAATAGAAGAGCTCCAATGTACTAAGAGCTACTTAACCAGGAGCAAACCATCAACGCGAACACCTATTGTAACCAGCTTGATAAATAGAATGCAGCTATCAAGGAAAAGTGGCTAATATTAGCGAACAGAACAGGAATTGTGTTCCATCAGGATAATAGTAGTTGATTGAGCTTGGATGCCCAATGAACACCCTTTTACGCACAATGTTCATGGTTACGTTTTTTTGTCTAGCACATTACGAAACAACGACGTTCTGTAGTTATCTATGGTATGGAAATAGGGCAACACAATGTGGAAATTATGTGGGCATAATGTCTAAAGTGTTAGTATATATAGTAATATTGAGAGTTTTAATGTCTAAACAAAAAACGTAAGAGCTTGGTCGCAGTTTCGTAAATGCGTCGAAGCTGTGCCGTTTGACACATACGTATACAATATGTGATGAACTTATATTTGAGATAATAATAAGTTTTATTCGTATGTAAAATTATATTACGTAATCTCTATGTATGCAAACATCTTTGAAAAATCTTATACATGTAATTATATCTACAATATAATAAAATTTGGTTTTTGTTTTTCAACCGGGTGAAAATTTACAAACCAAATTAAATGTTCTGTAAAATCAGTTATGAAACTTCGAAATACCTGAAACACCTCCAAAATCTTTAATAATTTAAATATTTTATAAAAAATTTTCAAAATTTAGTGTAGAATTTTTTAGAAAAATTTATCAGTAATTAATTTCAAAGTAGTCGTAGATTAAAATGATATGTATTTTTAAAGACATAAAGAGGTTTTTGCATCAAAAAACATTTGAGGAATTTTTCATATCGCCATTTTGTTACATTTTATAGTTAAAATGTTCCCAACAAGGCAATTTATATAATTTGTGTCCATTAGGGCTAATCCGTAGGCATTGTTTCCAATTTATACCTTGAACTTATACCCGCCAGGATATGGCTCTATTTGGTACCTATATAGAGTGCGCTTTAAGGTGGAACAAATCCATCGACAAATCATGTAAAGTAACAACTATACACTGCATGCTTGAAATTGGAATGATCACGTGACTCTTAATTGTCAATAAATATACGTGGTGCCTCAAGAGCTGCGTGTGCTGCCTGTGAATTTTAAGTTGGACTTCGTTCCTGCCCCCGACCATCAAGTTTTGTGAGGCACATACTGACCTCACAGTAAAAAAAAATTTTGGAAATTTATATTCTTAAAGAAGTCAAATTTTATATATTACAAAAGGAAATTTACAAACATTCTTTACAATACAAATTCTTGTGTGTAAAATACACATAATTTCTAGAAATTTAGAGTCGATGTAGTAAAATTGCTATTCTAATAATAAATTTACGCCGGTATAAGTAAAATTGTACATGATTTTTGTAAATTCGCTTATTGGTACAGTAAAATCGAAACAGGTTTGTTCTTGAAAGTCATTTCTGGTGCGGACGTGGAAAGTGTTGGTTGAGTTGCAGTGGCTCCAAATAGTTTTAGTGTGAAATTCGAGACAAATAAAAGATGCAAGTTAAAAATGGAGTGCGAAATATGTGAAAAAGTGTTTAATAATGTAGAAATTTACAATAAACATCTTTATTGTCATCGTTTCGAAGCATTTGATTCCTTTAAGTGCAAGAGTGAAAATTGTGGTAATTTTTTTTAAAAAATTATCAGTCATTTAAGGGGTAACGCCACTGTAACGGCTAAAAAAAAAAAGGTTTTTTCACGAAATTAAAGGTGTTTGAAAAAATCTTTTAAGGGTATTATCGGGCATACATTGAACTTTATTGATAAATTTTTTGACAGCGAAAAAAAACAAAATGGCGGCTCCACAGCCATCTTCGCGGGACATGTTTTGCTTGCAGGGCTCTGCGGCACGCAGCACTTCTGGTGCACATTTGAATCTAGACCAAAACAAAAAAAAACATTAATCTAGTGGCTTATAGTTAGAGAATGCCGTACGGATTTTTAAAAATATTAATTTTTGTAGATTTGGCGCGCGTTTGAAAAAAAAGTTTGATTTTTGACAAAAAACGGCAGGTATTTTGTTAATAAAAAATCAACAAATAAAGTTATTGAAAATCCCGTACGGCATTCTCTATAATAATAATAATGTTAATGTTCACATCTGGTCGAAAATATGAAAATTGTTCGAGTTATACTGCGTGCCATTTTGAAAAACCGTGTTTCGAGAAAAACGCGTTTAAAGTTTTGAGAATAGTTTTTTATTGGAAAAAATAAAAAAAATTTAGGTAAAAAATAAAATTTTCCGATAAACAAGTTAAAGTTGCAAATGTCAAAAAGGTCAATTGTGTTCAATTCGGCTTTTTCAGTCAGCTTTAGAAGAAAGCTGGCGATAAAGCTGGCTGAAAAGCTCCAATTGTGTTTCAGGCTTCAGGTAGTGGTTTCTGAGCAAGTTTGACGCGCTTGGTGGCGACCTCCATTTTCAAAGGAAAAATTTTTTTTCTGGCACTGGACCTTTTTTTTCTTATTCTAGAGGATTTAAACTATTTTTTAAGCCAATAAAAACAAAATCGATTTTCAAAAAATTTACAGTGGCGTTACCCCTTAAGCATATTTTTCGTAAACATAGAGTAGAAAAGCCAATTTTAAAGCAAAATAATGCGTTTTACGTGTGTAAGAAGTCTGTTTGCCAATATATTGGTAATTCATTGCGTGGTATAATAGCGCATATTCATAGCTTTTGCTGAAAGTGTCATTTGCCCATTTATTTATTGTGATGGTAAATTTAGTTGTATATTTTCCTTACAAAATCATTTCTTTAGGAAGCATGGCGATATTACAGAAAATAATCAAGAGGATTTACCGATAAAATTTAATCTAACGGTAACACACGACACCGGTGATAACTATTCAGAAAACTATGTCAGTTTATGTAACACTTTATCTCAAATGTTATTGAAAATTATAAGCCGATTTGGCATTACTGAAAAGGCTATACAGGAGATAATAACAAAACTAAATGTTATACAAACTCTCAAGCTACAATCCAATGTCTAAAAAATGTTCAATTACAGTAAGACGTAAACAGGGCAAAAATATATATTCAATTATTATAAAATGTCCAGTGATAAAATCCCTTTTAAAATATGGGATTTACCCAGAGAGCATAGACGAATCGTTCTTGCTGCACCAACAATCGAAAGCGTCATAGCAGAAGATATATTTGTAATTTTTATAATAGCTTCTCCAAGTAGTTATATTAATTAATATATATATGCATTATAGCACAAAAAAAAAGAAGGATTTAGAGACGAAATACTTGTATTAGAAGATGATGGTTGCATAATCGACGAAGATGAGTTACTCATCCATTTTAAGAGCAACATCATTATGCTGCTGGAAGCTAGTCAAACTTAGATGCACCAAGTCAAAACAAGTGAAGCTGATGATCAACAAGTCTTTACAGTGTCTGGTGATCATAATAAGACTGTTCAAGATTCAAGATCATTTCCCAATATAGACGAATGAGCCACTCACCCGATTCTTTGAGCCAAATTTTGGTTTTCAACCTATCGAGCAATGTTTTATCCACCTATTCGGAGAATTTACTTCCATCTACCTTGCCAATTTCGAGTGGTCTTTTTTCAGAGAAGATTAAATTGTTAAGCTCCAAATGTATATAGCTATAGAATATTCCCTAAAATGTAGGGAATAGGTGATGGCATTGCACCACTCTCCACCATAGGTGAAGGTAATAGAAGACCTCCCCTTTTAAAAAACATAAGAATGAGCTGAATAGCTCATTTCTTATGGTCCATACTACTAATTAGTATGGAAGTTATATTGGTGCACTTGGCAAGCTTAAACAAAATATTGAAAAGCAATATATGACTTGATTTCAACAACAATGTGTGAATTATATAAACGAAAATATGTTTCCATTAAAAATGCAGCATAATACCTAATTTATTGAATGTTCTCTTCCTCATATCCAAAAGAGCTAACATTTCGAGAATTTTACGTACTTTCTAGTGCCAAATACCTAAATTAATTGAATGTTCCATTAATTTGGGGAAATTAAACCGATCTTCCTTTTTTATCAGATGAATTTACAGCTGATAGGTTTCCAGCTGGCCTTATGTTTTTGATCGGGTTCAACAAAACGATCGGTGTATTTCCCAAAAAATCCGTCATTTTTTATCAGAGAAAATTACATTTATTTTTAAGGAAAAACGTGTCTAAAATTTAGGGACTAGTCCGAATATTTTTTACAGTGTAGCTGAGGACTTCGAAATTCCATGGGAAAAATTTCCAAAAACGTTAATGGATGTTTGTAAAAATCAAAATAAACTCGGCTCAGAACTGAAGAGTATCAAGTATGAAGCATCTTATAAAATGTGAATGATGATGACAACAAAATCGCTTTTCATTTCGTAACAAAATATTTCATGGAGAATATTAAGTATATTTTTAAGTTTTATCCGGTAAACTTTACACTTATTCAATTATTGTTAGTTTACACAATTTTTTTTTTACATTTAGATTGGGACAGAATTAACTGAGATCCAAACTCCAACATTGGCCCCTTGGTTTGCTTATGTTGGTAAGCAGAAAATTCTAATAGTATACACTTTTATATTTAATCACGTAACGATTTAATTGAAGAACACAAAAATGTAAAATAACTATCCTATACGTAAGACTGAATTATAAAAACTCAGTTGTACGTGATTAGTATATGCAGAAGGTAGAACTTACAAAACAGGAAAAACTATGTTTGATTTTTTTATTAAATAAGAGTTATTGTTTGGTTTAATAACATATTTTATGTTAATCGCTAGTTCTTTGTAATAATTTATAAAACATTATCATTTTAAAGCAGATCTGAATTATGCAGACACTTGGAATGGTCCTATGTTGAAATAACTCATAGTTCACAGTAATGTGTGGTATTTTTTTTTTGTAATGTTAGTATTTAAAATCCTGATTATAATTTTCAGTGATGCTCAGCAGCATACATTCAATTTACTTCGAAACTTTTCATATGAAATATATAAAATTCAAAGTTATTTTTTTTTTGCATGTTCGTCTGTCCGTCCGTACTATAAAGATTTGAAATAGAGAGCTGAAATTTTAAACGTGGCATTTAAAAAAAATTTTAAATTCACAAATGGGTAAATTTGGGATTCCTTTGTAGTAAAAAATTATGAAATTGGTTGCCATTTTTGGCGACCGACGAGCCATTCTTGAAACAAATGCAAAAAAACACTTTAAATGTAAAAACTATAAATTGCACAGATAGGTGAGAATTTATATTATTAGAATGGGGAAACTGGTAAATGCCTTGTCAAGTTCAAGAATTTTGTGAAGCTTATCTGTGATGATTTTATAAATCTTTTGGTGAGGAATTTAACAATGTGCTCAGAATAAAATCGGTGTAAGCTAGTTCAGATTTATTTAGGAATCTAAACACAAATATGTAAGTATATGAATTACTTTTTTATGTAATGTTACTCACAACTATTTAAACTAATTACAAACGTTCTTTGATTTTACGCATAACAATTTACACCTATCACATCTTTTGCGTACTTTTACAATCGCGTAGTAAAATATTTTCTCTAAAATGTGTAAATTTCAATCAGGTGTGTACATATATTTTGAGGTAGTAAAATTACTACACTTAGAGTACGCAGCCTATTGCCTACTCTATGAGTAGTAAATTTTTTTTACTGTGTATCGAAAAAAGGCTCAATGTGTTGATAAAGAAACTGTTTACACTGTGTGCCGTCAGATGTGCTCACAAAGTAAGAGTTCTTACTCAATGACCATGTATTTGGCTGTCATTACGTGCTCCTAACATACACACAAAACCTTTAACAAAAGCTCTTCCAAACAAAGCATTTAATTTTCAAACGAATTGTCTTTCAATATTGAAGACATTTCTTCCATAAATGGGTAGTTCTACGATAATTGTCCAAAGCATAGTCTTCGCTGTATATTTGTTTAAAATAATGAAAATAGTCCTTAAAAATAACATAATGTTTAAGTCCTAAACCCATCAAACATTATCCCTACATAAAATTTTAATTTTGGAAGATTTCTTAAAGATTATTTTGACAAAATTTGGTGAAAATGTCATTCCCATGGATGTCCTTTACCATTGGACAACAACAAAGCTCAGAAAATTCCACACGATCAACGGTTGTTTCTTTACTCCTTTTCTCTGTAACAAAACAGAGCCTCTTCCAGAATCCTAGAAGAGAAATAGCAGAAATTTGTCTCTAAATTAAATAAATTTCCACACTTTTCATCCTGTCCCTACAATCCGAATCGGAAATCGATACTCTCTTCATTTCGAAAATTTTTAAGAGAAATTTATTCGCTCTTGTAAATTGCTAGAGCTAACACAGAGTAAAGGACCCAAATGATCCAACTCTGGCACACCACAAGATCTAGACTTGGAACGATATAGTGAAATTGTTGTAGAAGTTTTCGAAGTGTGTATAGAACCAGTCGAATGTCATTACCGTGGTAAGTGATATTTTTATGATTTTTAAAGGTTTGTTATGCACATATAGTGACATTTCCTGTAATATACTACAATGTTGGCTTTGATGTATTTTTTACTTTTTAAAATACATGTAGATGATCCCAAATTCAAGAGAAGTAGAAAAAGTCATTCCGTGGACGTCATTCCCGTGCCGGCATTGAACCACGGAAATGACTTGGCTCCATGGTAATGACATTTTTCACAAAAATGTTCATGTTCCATTGAGGAAAACATATTTCCAATCGACACGCATATACACTAGCAAACTAGCCAAAAAGTTATCAGTTTTTTAATTACTTTTGAGAATGGCCACAAAAAAAGTATCCCGAGAAGAAAAATTGCAGGAGAAAAGAGAAGCAGAAAAGATACGACGTAAAGGAATAAAGGATAATCCTGAACTAAGAGAAAAACAGCGGCAAAGGGATCATGATCGGTATTTGAAAAAGATAGAAAAAAAAACAAGTATTACCGATCAGTGAGATGACAAACAGACAGAAACGAAATCAGAGAAAATCCTGGAAAATAAACCAACGAAAACGAAAGGAAATGATGAAAATAACGTGGAAAATAATCAAAACCATTAAGTGCTACAGGCTCATAATCCTCTTTCTACACCACTAGTACCAACTGCTCCAAATACACCTTACCGTTATAAAGACTTACGGAAAATGAACAAAAAGAAAAGATTCTTGAAATGGACAAATCAAATTGCTCATACTAAAAAAGTGGAAAAAGAACTAGCTAAATACAAGAAACGCTATCAAGGGATAAAGAAAAAGTTATTAGAAATTGAGAATAATCATAAGGATGGTATTGGGCAAACCGTTGATACTATTATGAAAAGTAGTGAAATATAAATAAGAAAGAATTTGTTTCTAGGACAAGTCGTGATAAGTCAATTAAATGAAAATTATTTCAATTTAAAATCCCAGAAACAGAAACAATTATTCACTACATTTGTTAATGGTAAAATAATGAAAAAATACAGACATTTGTTTAACTGTAAGATATTTTCAAATTATAAGACTTGCGAAAGCCCAACTGAATGCAAACTACAGTCGAAAATCCAGAGTAAATCAGGATTTCAAAGATAAAAAACTAACTTTCTTGGAGCAGGATGAAAATACACGGATGTAGCCCGGAAAGATGGATTTTGTACAAAAGGATGGGATTAGTGCACAAAAACTATTTTTAGATCATTAGTTAAAACGTTGGTATGAAAAATTTAGAAAAGACAATCCACATTATCAATTGAGCTACGCTTTGTTTGTAGGTACTCTCCATTCTGGATTAAAAAGATGAAAATGTCAGATAGGGATATATGCATTGTTCATTCAAATATGGAGTAATTATCTATTCTTTAGCATCAAACTGTTTTTTTGAAACAAAATAACACCACCAATCTGATTAACTGAATGTGTTGCACTCGATCAGTGAAATGTTTATTAAGGGTTTGTACTGAATTTGAAAGCAATAAACCAGATATTATTGAAGGACATCAGAAAGATATAACTTATTCAATGTAGATCACTAAAACTGAAAAAATTACTTGTCAAAAAACAAACAGGGAGAAAATAGTCAAAAAAGTTTTGAAAGAAAAAGAGACTATGAATTCTTTTGAAGTTATTCGAGAATTCGAAAATATCGTTTTAAGTTTTTTGTCTCATGAAGGACGAATACTTCACCAGTATTTAAAAATACGAGAACTGAAGAACAATTTGAAAGAAAATGAATGTCACATACATATGGACTTTAGTGAAAGCTATAAGGTCAAATATTCTCAAGAAGGTCAAAGTTTTCACTTTGGTGGTTCAAGAGAACAGATCACTTTGCACAGAGTAGTTGTATACTTGAAACAGGACAATGTAAATAAAGTTCAGTCCTATTATACTTTGAGTGAATCTCTTTTAATAATATACCAGCAAAATGGGCTCACCTTTGAACAATTTAAGAATGTATACCAGCAAACATTGGAAATATACATTTCTTGAGCGACAGCCCATCTACCCAGTACAGAAATAAAAATATGTTTTACTTCCTATCAAAACATTTTAGGAACATAATTCCAGCAAAATATTTCACTTGGAATTATTCGGAGGCTGATCATAGAAAAGGAGCGCCGGATGGCATTGGAAGAACACTGCTGATCAAGAGGTTGCCAATGGTAAAGATATCGTAGATCTTAACAGTTTATTAACAATTTTCAAAAATAATTGTCCAAATATCACTTTTTTTGATGTCAATGAAAGAGATATTTCTGAAATGGTGGATTTATTTGCATCTGACGAAATAATTACCTTAAAAGGAACAATGCAGGTTCATGAAATAACCGGCGGAATAAATACTGAACTTTCATGAGAAAATTGAGCTGGTTTACTTGGAGTTACCAAATAACTGTGAACATTTTGGATTCGGTAGTTTTCTGAGTTACCTGGTCCTAGTTCAAGAGCCTGTTAAAGGGATGTGTACTCACCATCTTCTTCGTCACCATTATCATCATCCTCGCAGAGCTTTCTATGGAAACCATTGTACGTGGATCAATTATTCTAGCTGAATTTTCAGAGTTTAAAGGCAAGAAGTATAGGTTCGTAGAATCACAGTTCACAAAATGCAGCTTGCATCATTCAGTTTTTCTATTCATAGATATGTTTGTATATGTCAAGGGGTAGAAAAAGGGGAGGAGGAGCTCGCGGTGGAAGTTATGTCCTTGAAAAGTATTAATCCAACCAAAACTTCATTTAAAAAAATAGAAGAAGTTGTGTCCTATATAAAGCGAAGCCAAATACTTTAATTACTTGAAGCTTCATCAATTGTGGAAGAAAATGGTAAAAGAATTTTTTCTTTCCATCGTCAAATTGATGTTTTTGAATTATTAAACTCTACATTTTCACTAAAGTTGTATTGAAAACTGAATTTGTTGGTTGTAATTTTGCTTTTTATTTTAATTTTCTCATTTTTAATTTATAATACGAAAAGAAATATTTATTTTTATTTTTGCAATGAGAATTTGATATAATTATTTCCAGAGTAATTTCTTTCAACCCAATTTTATATGTATCATAAATTAATTTGTTTTGTTTTTTTTTTGTTTTTGGTTAAATCTAAAGAATAAATTTTTCATTTTACTGAAACTTCACTCTTCTATTTCGGGAAAAAGTGCATAAGAATCATTTCTCTGGGTTGTAGTCATTCCCATGACATGAATTTGTCATTACAGTGATGACTCAGTTATTTCCATGATTTGGATTTCTGAAGAATTGTCAATATTTACTAAAAATGTAAAACAAGTATAGGTTCTTCAATTTATTCAGTCATATTTTCAATTTTCTAATTTACTCACACCGAAATAAAAGAAGAAAATCCTCAAAAATTTATCGACAATTACCGTAGAACTACCCAAGCATTAAGAAAATCATTTAAGATAGGCTTGTTTCCCAGCAATAAATTCCAACAACAAAAACTGGCAATTTATGTATGTTCAAATGTCGGTCAAAATTCGCTCTTTGAGCTAGATGCAATGGGAAAACCATCATCAATATTAATAAATTAAAGAGACACTTTGTGGGCATTGAATTTGTGATAAAATATTTGTTATATTCTTTTTCAGTCCATTATGTCAGTAACTTCCATTTCCTATATTTCTGATATTTGAAATGTACTTGGGAGTACGTAATAATGTTTTACTATCTTTCGGTAAATAATCGAATCCATTTTCAAAGCACACTGTGTTTTTTTTTTTTTTTGTTTTAAGCCCCAAGTCGTAGCTCTTCACTATAGGTACTTTATAGCGAATGACAGTAAAATGTCAAAAATAAAAATTTTAACTATGCAGACATAATTCCTTTATTGACACATGTCTTATTGAGCAAATTTTCAGAGTACATTTACGTTTTCGTGACCTACAAACTATGTCTCTAGGAAGCGTGCCCTTAAAGAAACAACACAAGGAAACATTTAGATAACTATTCCAAAATGGGATGTAACAATGAAGCACTGTTACTATATAGGAACTTTGAGAGGCACATTTACGTATTCATAACTTGTGTTGTGTCCATTGAGGCATGTTAGCATATGGGAAATGCGACAAAAGATTTTCGAATCAACGATGCTATAGCGACGTAATGGGGTGTAAAATAAAAATTCAGTAACATTAAGGCACAACATGTTATAGACAGAGAGCTAGCCACGGAAATAGGGCAGCAATTTATAAAACGATTAAAACCACCTAATCAGTCTGCCTTAACACCATTATTAATTGATTCGGGCGCCTGGCAGCTTTTCATTAGGGTGGGCGTGGTATGGCCGTAAAGGGGTTGAAAAATCACTTGAAGGTGTTCAATTTATAGAGCGCTGGTTTTTGGTGTGATTGTAGCTAATTATGTTCAAAATTCGAAAATAATATTGCCAGGCGATTTGCTTGGGGGAAAAGAAGTGCCAGGTGACGTTAAAGGTGCGTAGAAAAGTGCCGAAGTCGTCTCATTTATATAGTATCAGCGAAGGAGATATTGTAGAAAAACCGGAGGAACAACCGCTCACGTTATCGCTTGACTCTGCAACGATTAGTTCACAGGGAAATTTAAAAAAATGCATATTTTGTGATAAAGCTCGCGCAAAGGTAAAAGGAAAAGAAATTGAATTGCGTGCATCGAAAACAACTGTTTTTAAAGATACTTTGGAAGCCCAAGCGGCAGAATTGAATGATTTACAATTGTTGGGAAAAATTTACGAAAGTAAAAATTTGAGTTACCACGATCCTTCCGGAGGAGCTTACCAAATTAAATTTCGATCATTTACCGACTCACAATGCCCACCTACTAATTGACACATTAAAAGGAATAATTACAAAATCGCTTTCGAATCATTATCCACTTTTATCGAAGATCATGTGTTGAAACGACGACGAAAATGCGTGTTCTTGCACTCTTCATTAAACTCGTTTAAGAGTAATTTATGGGAATTACACCAAGAGGACTCCGAGGATGAAGATGATGAATATAGACCGCAGCGGATGAGGGATAGAATTTCTAAAAGATTTGGTATACAATTAAAAATCATTTTCATTCACAATCAGAACATTGTGTGTCCCGCAGACGTCACTGTAGATGAATCGACGTATCTATCTTTAAAAATAACCGATAGCATCCGTGAAACCGCTCTGAACCTAAGAGAAAAAATTATGCAAATAAAGAAAATCGATTTGCCAGATAGTCTACAAACCACAGATTTGATCAGCGGCGAATGCACAATTCCAGAGGAGTTGTATGATTTTCTCACGACGCTAGTGTGTGGTGTAGATCGTCGACCCAGACAGAATGTCAACAAATTAAGAAGAGTAAAATCTCTTTGTGAAGACACAATTTATACCGTTGGAAATGGTGTACTAAAAACCTCTAAACATATAACCCTGGGCATGGCAATGAAATGTTTGACAAGTAGCAGGAAAGTGATCGACATTTTAAACAGGTATGGTCATTGTTGTAGTTACAACATAATCGAAGAGCTTGAGACTGAAGCGACTTTTGCTGCGTCCAATTGTTCAACAATTTGCCCAAAATTACAATCACTTCCGGACAATTTGTCAACTATCAGAAAAATAGATCTGCTGAGGATGTTATCACATGCTATTGAAGTTCCGAATACACCAATGTGGGTAGGATTTAATAGTAAAATAATACCAGATGACAGCTCAAAACAAAAAGTTACGTTCCTCACTCCGATAAATATATCGCCAACTGAAAAATCTGTTGTCATCGAAACAATGATTCAGGCTCAAAAAGCTGCTAGTGAGTGCAAACAACGCTACATTCAAATCACTTATGATTTGGCTATCGCAAAAGTTGCTTTGCAAATACAATCTACCGAGCACCCGAGATTTGAAAATGTTTTTATTCACCTTGGCAGTTTTCACATAATGATGGCCTATTTCAAAGCTGTTGGGAAAGTCATTGACGACTGTGGTTTGTCATACATGAAGGTGGAAAGCGAACTATTGGCCAATAGTTCGGTGAATGGTTTCATCAGCGGAAAACATTTTAATCGATGCAAGCGGTTGCATCCTATGGTTGCCCTTGCACTGGAAATTTAGCATTTCAAGGCTTTTCTTGAGCGTGAAAAATTAGAAGTTGACGAGGATGTAATCTCAACGCTTACGAATTTTCAAGAAAATCAAGTTTCGAGATAGACACTTGAAAACGAAGCTCTCGCGGAATTACTGACGAGATATTTGGCAGATCAGAAAGCGAAACTGCAAGGCCAACACGGCAAAACTGCTCAATTTTATATGATATATAATATATATCAAGCTCGTCAGTTATTACCAAATCTTAACGAGGAGCATTCGTATGGGAGATTTCGAACTTTTCAAGCATATTTTGCCTAAAATAGCTAACATATTTTTTACTAATTCAATCAATCGAATTACGCAAGGTGGTTGGTTTAATACCACGACAATTTGATCAAGGTCGACAATACACATCCGGAATTAAGAGAAATTTTGGAGCAAGGTTACTTTGGTGTGAAACGAACTGACGCCTTTTTCGAGACAACCTGTAGACTTGACTTTGGAGCAGACAATAAACGCTGATGCAGCAAGACGATTGACGGGGGTAATACATTTTACCAATTCAATATTTGCTAGGCAACGTTGGTCACGCAGTCACGGCATCAGATCGACAATTATATCGCACGTGTATGAAGAAACTGGACTACAAAAATCGCAAGATATAACTTCTGATCTGGAATGACATAATATTAAAAAAAATACAGCTCTTCTTAAGACATTTATGGACACCATCAAAAGAAATATTAACCCATTCGATTCCGACTTAGATAAGGGAGTTCTTTACAACATCGCGACAGGGAGACCTGCTCCAGATGCAACTGCTGCTTTCCTTCTCAATATTGAAGAAACAGGAATTCAGTTACGGGAAATTTTTATTTCTGAATGTGCCGCATCAAACGATAGATTCGAAAACCCGATTAAAAGGAAACCTATTTTAAATTTTTCGGTTGCTTAAAAAAAAATTGGTTAAAATTGGCAGCAAAGTGCAAGAAGTTCGAATGCAAAGACATTTGTTCGGGCGAATGTTGGGAGTATCAATGGAGCAAAATATCGATGTCGCAAAGGTGCTGTCGTATCCATTAACTCCCGTTCCGATGGCCATGTGCCATTTAGATGGAACAATGTGTAAGACCGACAAAGCAGCTTTCGCGAAATTATTAGAGAAGAGAATATTGAGCCAGCCACCACCGTGTACTGACGTCGTTATACTGGATGGGCTTTTTATGCTTCATTTAATCAAGGAAGTTCCAAAATTCTCCAAATGGTGACAAGATTCAACGCAACAACGATTTATCTTGTTTTTGATCAATACTTTTCACCGTCCATCAAAAACAATGAACGCGAAAGAAGAGATGGACTTCAAAATCACGCCTACGTTATTTCGGGACCAGAACAAACGAGGCCTGCCGATTTTACTAAAGAGCTACGGAATAACTGCTTCAAAGAAGCGCTTGTACGCTTTTTAATCGAACACTGGGCGACCAATGAAGTGGCATCATTTATTAGACAAAAAACCGTATATGTGAATTTTAATAATTATTATTGCTACAAGTCCGTAAACGAAACTGTTCAACAATCGATAGACGAACAATTGTCGTGTGGGAATCACGAAGAGGCGGACACGAAAATAATCTATCACGTTTGCAACATTGATTTCGACGCTAATATTGTTATTAAAAGCTCCGGCACCGACATTCTAATTATAATGCTGGGGAACATGCATCGCGTAAAAAACTCTGTGCGAATTTGGATGGATGCCGGTGTAGGCAGTAATCAAAGGAACATCGACATTAGTTTACTATACAACAACTTATGCCAATCACTGGACAGCACATTGCCAGGATTTCACGCTTTAACAGGCTGTGATTACAATCCGGCGTTCTTCAAAAAAGGCAAAAACAGGCCGTTTGCTCTGCTCGAAAAGAGCTTAGAATTTCAAGAAGCTTTTTCGAGCCTGTGAATCTTCATTCATGGGATGCAAGGGATACTGTATATCCAGTATTAGAGAAATTTGTCTGCCGCACCTATGGCGTCCAACAAACCGATGACGTCAACGAGGCAAGATTCAAAATTTTCACAAAAACTTTCGAATTCAAGGACGTCAATGAGCCATTCAGCCGAAGATTCAAAAATGTTGATGCAGCCAATTTGCCGCCATGTAAAACAGAGCTGCATCAACAACTTCTTAGAGCAAACTATATCAAGTTTATGGGGGAACGCGAATGTCAAAAACCCAACAAAATTAACTCCACTCAATTATGGCTGGACAGAAAGCGAACATAAATTCGAAACATAAATTCGAAATACTTTGGTTTGAGGGGATCAATCGCCAGCCTACGTTAATGACATCGTCATTCAACCCGTACACCTGGAGGAGGAAATAGATGTGACAGGTATATATATATGTAATATTTGTTATATCGATTAATCGCAGATGAGGTAACCGCAACATTTTAATAACTTTAACTTAATTTTACAGATGAAGAAGACGATGACGATCCAGAAGGAGACGACTATGAATGAATAAGCGTGGCAGCATTAATGTTTGAGGTATACTTTCTAATTGTTTAATCAACTAATAGTGAATGAGAAAGCTGCAAGATATGTATTGATAACTTTGACTTCATCTTACAGATCACGAGAATTATCGGATAGAGAAGCCAACAGTCCGAGAAACATTGATGTCAATATTTCATACTTAAAATAGTTTTTTTAATTTTTATTATATAGAATTGATATGTTTTTTTCATAACGAGTTATAACAGTAATTTTCATACATTAATATTTAGAATAATTATCAAGATATCTAGCCGTTTCTGTTACTGTGTATTTGATTGATTGGTAAAAAATAAACAATTAACATAGTGATTGTTAATACTGCTAAAAAATAATGAATAATAATGAATAAAAAATGTTCTCCCTTTAATTGTTATGGATTAGAATGACATACAACGTTCATAATAAAAAATAACTGTAGCCTCTGATTAACTATCGTGCGCGCCCTTCTCGCTCTTTGTGGGCGCCTGTCAAGGTGTTTGGCTCAATATTTTCGCCTGTCATTTTGCACACACGATCCTGAGGGTTAAATGTAACGAAAAAATTTAGGCCCTCTATAAATGAGACGACTTCGGCACTTTTCTACGCACCTTTAACGTCACCTGGCACTACTTTTCCCCCAAGCAAATCGCCTGGCAATATTATTTTCGAATTTTGAACATAATTAGCTACAATCACACCAAAAACCAGCGCTCTATAAATTGAACACCTTCAAGTGATTTTTCAACCCCTTTACGGCCATACCACGCCCACCCCACCAATGAAAAGCTGCCAGGCGCCCGAATCAATTAATAATGGTGTTAAGGCAGACTGATTAGGTGGTTTTAATCGTTCTATAAATTGCTGCCCTATTTCCGTGGCTAGCTCTTAGGCTATTAGTTGGGTGGGAAGTTCTTCGTCACCCACCATATTCACCTGACATTGCTCCATAGAATTTTCCGATCGCTTCAGAACTATCTGACGGCGAAAAATTTACTTCCTTAGAAGCTGCTTCTAAAGCAGTTGCTGAATATTTTGGATCCAAGGATAAGAACTTCTACTCTAGAGGGATCAGACAAGTTGCTGAAAGACGGCAACTTGGTTGCAAATAATTGACATTATATTATTGATTTAAATGTAAATAAACATTATTAAAACCGATTCAAATGTTTACTTTAAAATACGACAGAATTTTCCCCCCAACCCAATATTCATTCTCTACATATTTCGAAAAGCGAATTGAGACAAAAAAATTTAAAACACATTAAAATATAAATTAAATTTGTTATGTGTCCATAGTGTCTGTCCATTACCCCATTTACTTTATATTTGTGTATTTTAAGGGACATAAAAAAAAGAGGGTTTCGAAAATAGGGTTTCGTATATTAAAAAAAAAACAATTTGAAAGTTTTTTTTTGTCCAATGTAACCATTTTCAATAGAAATATTTTTATTTCGAAACAGTGCGCTCCTTTTTTTTTAGTATACATTTTGTTACTAGGCATTACATTATTACATTACACACACTCTCCTTATTCTATTTATGCAAGTGTACATATGGACAAAAAGCCTCCATAAGTCGAGCTTTCAAGTTGAGGCTTATCATTTTTATAGGTACAATGTAACCACTTCGCCGATTTTTTATCCCATGGATATTTTTCGTTAAAAGCAGAAATAAAAATGAATACAAATTCTAGATTAATTGTGGTCTTAATCTTGAAGAGAATGCTAGACTTTGCAATATTTCCTTATTATACCTACTCAAAGTGTCCGCAACTGTAATAATGTCAAGAGGCTTACATCTAAATTACTTCTTATACACCTAGATTCATTGGCCTTGGATGTATTTGTGTGTGTGTAGTTATAATGTGACAATTCAGAGTTGATATTGGATAACGAGTCAACAATGTCTGTTTATTTTTCTCTGATAATTAAGTTAATATGTATACAGAAATGTTCAATTTTATCGTAAGATACTTATTCAAGACAATCAGAGATAAATAACTCTGTGGGAGTAGGATAGAATCTAACCAGCATGAACAAAGTAGGAAACTTGAGATGAGAAATTGAGATTGGGCATTTTAACTTTAACAACCTGCTTTGCTTTTTTTTTTGTTTAATTAAACTGCGAAAGATGTGATAAAACGAGTACGATTACAATTTTTATTATCTTCTTTGGATTTGCTAAATTGAATGTAGAAAATTAAATATTCTCTTTATTGCATACAAATGACTTTTTACAGAAATTTTACAATTTCTTCTTCTTGTTAATAGGATCATGGATAACGTTAAAACTGTATTACCACCACCATACCGTTAAGTGTCCTGGGGAATTTTCTTTGTTTTTTTTTTTTTTTCAAAAACGAACTCCTCTTGGATTAATCCATTTTATCATAATGATCAGAGACTTCGTAGGAGTAATTGCTTGAAATCTGTTAATACGCCAGGGATGAGTTTCCATTAAAATGATTAAAGCGACCAATTGGGTATCCCAGTGATAGATCTCAACGAGCTTTTCATAACTTTTTATGGGAGGAGGAGAGAGGCAATATGTATGATTTAAGCGTGGCAGCACTGTGAACATTATTTGTTAGGGTTTTTAATAAATACAATCTGTATCTGTTAGAATGTTGACTCTGCTGTAATATGCTATAAAGAGGCTCTCTTTCGTATTCAAAGAATACACTCCCCATTTCCCTCCACTATTCTTGGATAAACACTACTAAATAGAAATGGCCTATCAAAATTTAATTATTTGAATTATTAAGAATTGCTTTTATTTATGTTTGAGTGAAAAATACTCTAATCTAGATCTACAGGCTAAATACATATAGTGTATAAGTACAGCTAGACACTCAAGAATAATACATGACGCAGCCGGTTATCAGCACAAGTGAAATCACGTGAAAGAGAAACATAAAAATGTTAGAAAATTAAAGAAAAATAGCATATTTTTCTGGAGGCAGTAAAAGTTCCCAAAACATGCGCTCTTTTTTGTGTCCTGTATGGTATATAATTTGTTTTTATATCCCCCGGGACCTAAAACTAACCCAGCCTAAGGACTAATTTGTAATCCAAATTCATCAGCGCTAAGAATGCGATCTCGGTCATCAATAATACCTACAGCATTCTCAGAAATTAAATATTGCCTTAATTCTGTGTGCCAATTTCGTATAGCCTATTCTGTTACTTCAGATCGAGCAAAATTAATGGATTCAGCAGCTGATCTCTTTATGTCTTTTCATAAAAGACATGAGCCACTTCTTTCCTTAAGTATACCGTTCTTGAAAAATGTAGGGCGCACTACCGTTGTTATTATTTCTGATATACTTTCGATTATGTCCTCTTTCTTTACCGGGAACACATTTCTTCCCCATTGCTATAATTCACTTGCAAAGTCAATTTTCTTCTTCCGGGGTAGAATTTTATGTGTACCCATTTTACCTTCAATGGGATGACGTAATCTCACTTTGTGAATTAATGTTGAATGGGGAATCGCATATTTCTTTCCTATTGCTTTAAGCTGAGCCCCATTGTTGCTTTCAAAAAGTCTTCTTCACTGTACCTATTTAAAAAAAATTTTCGTCTCAAAGATATTTCTTAACTGAAAATGAAATCACTAGAAATAAGGTACGTAATTACTAATTACTGTAACTACTGACTTTAAATAGGTATCCATCAAACAACTTGGCGAACGTCCGCAAGAGCGAAACTTAACCGACAATGCGAAACATGAGAGTAAATGCTAAAAATTATTTATGTTATCGAAGCGATATAAAAGCGAAACAAACGCGAATATAAATTCTGTTTTCTTTTATTTATCTTACATAACACGTGAATGTGCGCTTTGTGCCCGAACTTCGGAGAATTTTACAGTTTCAAGATTTTCGGTTCTATTTTGCCATTTCAGCGAGAATAGATCAGAAATTTGTCGTGTTTGTGTTTCAGTGAATTGTAAAAGGTGAGCAATTAAAATTATATTTAATTAACATTAAGGATAAAATGAGTATGGCTACATTTATAGGAGACTGGATTAGATAGGTAAGTACCTACAAGAGTAGGTTAGTAAATTATATTCATACCTATACACGCTGATAACGCTAATGATTGAGAAATAATTTCATTTGCGAATCGCTAAAATTACCGTCACCACAGTAGATTAATATTCACTTTGGATATATTTTAATTTATGATATTTTGCCTAAAAGGAAAAGCAAAGTGAATCCGAAGTGATACCACCAACTTGATACAATGTTCTGTCAACATTTGCTCCCATTCGAGGTTTCGCTTTCATATCTCATTTGAATTCACTAGCGACATTTATGTTCTACTTTGTGATATTTTGAGATTCGCATCATTGACTTCGCGAATATTTTCAACTTTGCGCTTTTGATTTTGCCAGTAGCGTCAAGTAAGGAAATAATCTGAGACCTGCTTATCAGTAAGCAGATTATTATTTGTTTATTTTCTGAACAAAAATATGCATCAATCAGTGGCCTATTTCACAAAATTACAATTTACAACTACAAATTTGTACTTGTAGATCACAAATACAAATTTGTAATAAGAATTTCTATTTCACAAAGTACAAATAACTATTTTAGAAATTTGTGTTAAGAGCAGAAAAATTGTAAATAAACAACTTTATTTGTCACAATTTTGTAGTTCGTTTTCACAAGATTTGTAGCTGAGTTGTAAGCTACAAGTGCTTTTTTTTTATAAATTTGTGAATATCAAAACAAAAGGAGCAATTGAAAAATAAAATTAACAAACAAAATAAAATGGTGCTTGCTTTCAAACGCCTTAACACATGATGCAAAACTATGCGAGTGGAAAATTTTGAATCCCTTGAACTCTCAGTGCATTCTTAAAGAAGAAGATGTGAAATACCTTCGTGATATTGTATGGCAAAACATGAAGAGAGGAACAATGGTAAGTTTTTTCTTTAATAACAATAGCTAACTAATAATTTTAGATAAAAGTAAATATAGCAAAGAAAACGGGTTTAACAGGTTGCACTAATAACATCATTATTGATATTATTATATATTATTATCAAGGAGCTTGCGAGGGATATTGAGGTACCATCCCCCACTCTTTCCTCTTGACAATTAAAGCCCTAAGGCTTTGAAAAAAAAATAAGGTACGAAATACATGTTTTTACTTTCAATATTATTTTTTAAATATATTGTTTTTTTTTAACTAGACTGCAAACACAAAATAAAAAGGTCAAGAGGATGGAAAGGTGTGAAGTTTCCTAAAACAAAAACAAGTAAAAAACTATAATTGGTCTAAGACCAATTCTTTTGATACCCTAGATGAATGCACTTATGAAATTTCGTATTGTCACCCTTCTGTGCAAGTTTGATTTTTGAAGTGGTTCTTCGCATATATTTCTAGAACGGTTTGTCGGACAGAAAAAATGATTACAACCAATTTATAGGATTTCGTATTCTGAAGAAGTTTTTAATACAATTAAAATGTGTTGGACTGATCGTTTTCACAGTATACGTAATAAACCTAGATTTTTATATGGCAACACCAAGAAGGAGTTGCCCGATGTAGTCCATTTTTGAAATTTTATTTGCTAGTACAATGAAAACACCATGTTTCAAATTTCAGCTCTCTATATCGCGTTCTCAGGCAGTGTCCAAATATATAGTGGAAAAAAAGTTCTGTATGGCAACCCCACGAAGGAGTTGCCCGATTTGTCTCCTTTTCGAATTTAATTTTTTTTTAAAGTTCGCGTACAAAATGTTAGCTCCTAAGTATACGCGTTCTCGAGTTATCGTGCGCACAGACGGACGGACGGACGGACAGACAGAGACAGACGGACGGACGTGAAAAAATCAAAATAACCATCATTATTTCGAGGTGTTACAAACGGAATGACAAACTTAGTATACCCTATAGATTTTATCTAGGGTATAAAAAACAGAATGCAGTCAGAAATTCATTATCGGTCAATTGACGCAATTGACGGAGAAGTAATATAACGTCTGAAATAAAAAGGGAAAATAATTCAGAAGAACAAAATACGCGAATATTTTTCCTTTTAGTAGATATAAAAAAAAATCCTTAAGAACATATATTCATATATTTTTTGTTTTTTTATAAAAAATTTTTACGAAAATAATTCAGTACAGTTCCATCTCAATTTTTGGAATTCTCATCATCACAATCATCCTCTTCTGTGATAGAAAGTTATTCAAAATTACAGTCTATTGCTTGCCTCGAAATATTAGTTAAAACAATCTGATATTACCTTTCGGGAAGCATCAAAGCAAAATCTTTACTTCCGATACTATCACTGCTGCTACGTCCTCGACGTATCTAGGATATTTTCCTATTGAAATGAGTGTTACCAATTTAAGGAAAACAAAATTGTAGAAAATTTCACAATGCATCTGTCACTTGTGAAATATTCTCGTATACTGCACAAATTTTGTAAGTCCAACCTCAGTGAAAAAGAAATCTAAAAGAAAGTTCTATTTCTACAAAATTTTTGTAGCTTGTGAATTATAGCTACGAATAACTTTGGTGAAACAAAAAATGAAAAAAAATCTACAAATTTCCCATTGTAGAATACAACTACAATTTTGTAGCACAGAAATTTTGTGAAACCAAAAATATCATATTTTCTAAAATTTTTGTTAAAAATCACTTGTAAATCCCAATTTGTAAGTTCGTGAAATAGGCCACAGGTCTAAATATAATTATGAATAAAAATGAACTCCAATAGAGCAGTTAATAGAATTGGTCAATTACTTACTAGGTATTGTTTACAAATAAGTTACGTGTAGTTGACCACTGTAGAATGCTAAATTTATTGATAATCTTTGAATAATTACACTGAGTACTTATTTCCCTGAAAATGCCAGAAACCACAAAATGCAACAACAAAATTCCACAATTTTCCCGAAAGGAATACACAAGTACGTTCTTCTTCAACTTGCCCAAAATTAGAATGAAATTTACTTCTCTAAACTAAAACGTATGTAAGTAATATGTATCGTCGATGTTTATCAGTTTGTCATCTAACTTCACAGTTATTTAATTAACGAGCAGAGCATTTATTAGTTGTAATAGTCAAGGCAATATTTAATTGGCACAACGCTTCAATATTGTTATTTTTATTAGAAAACAGTCCACTACTGGTGCATGGCCAATTATTGGTACAACCACTATTGAAAAAAAAAATACACACACACAATATGGAATATTTGAAAAAAGTAGAGGAGTCAAATTTATAAGCAGGCAATCTCGAAGTAAATTGGAATAGGTTTCGACAAAATTTTCAAACATTTCGCATTATTCGAAAATATTTCATTTTTTGCAGGCCAGTCCAATTAGGTCTATGAAAGTTTTTTATCGAATTATCTGCATTTGATATGTTCCTGATGAATGATAAGGGACAGAATAACATAATAATAAATAATGCACTATCATGATGCAGTTCAGGGAACCCTTCTTCCTTCCTCATAATAATGCACTATATTCCCATAACTTCCTAGAGTGAATCAAAGTACCACTCGACTAGCAGTTGTGTTGACATAAACAAGGTAGACAGATGCTTGGAGAACAGAAGGAATTATTGATTTCCATGTGCATGTCCATGTAAGGTAAACAGTCCAGAAATTGTGGAGGAAGGAGTCTTTGTTCGTGGATGGCGAATCAGGTATAAAACGTGTATTTCGAAACAATTTTAATGATGTTGAACATTTTCATACCTGTGAATTTTAATTAAAATTATGTGGACATACCATGCAAATATCTGACGATGACTAGTTTATGAAAATTTTGATGACACAAGTAAAGTCATCTCCCATAGGTACGTTTTGTAATTATTCGTACTGAATTTTATTTTACAACAATGAAAGCTAATTTAAATACCGTCAATCGAAAAGAAAATCGGTCAAGTGCGAGTCAGACTCGCACGCGACGGGTCCGTACCATCGTACAAGATTTAACACTATGTACTATTTAGATCGAGCAAAAACAAAAGTTTATTGTATGGGGACCCCCTTTAATTTTTATTTTTATTTTATTTTTATTATTTGCTGTTATAGCGGCAATAGAAATACACACTCTGTGAAAATTTAAACTGTCTATCTATTACGGTTCATGAGTTACAGCCTGCTGACAAACAGACGAACGTCCAGCGGAGGCTTAGTGTAAAATGGTCCCATGGGCACCCTTTGGGTACGGAGGCTTAAAAGTACGAAAATATTAATCATATAATAATAAAATATTCTACTGGTACTAAATCATTATGATATTAATACGTTTATTGCATTAAAAAAAATCTTTAATTTTACAGACAATTTTAGTAACATATTTGTCTTACTTTCTTTACGTCACAGTACATCATCTGCAATGTGTCCAAATTTATGTAGGATACACTGTAAAAAAGGTAGGGCTATTCCCTAATCTTATCGAAAAATACGCAAGTGCAAATTTTTTACTGTGTATCTTATATTCTCTATAATGTGCACAGATATGATTTTAAATCATTATAAAAACTTGTTTAGACACAGATAGCCTATTCTGTTCTTCCACTCACTGTAAGAAAGGGATCAAATAATTGTATACATTGAAACACAAGCTCAGTGCATTTAGAATGCAACTTAAATGCATATGAAATTAAAGGATTATTGAATTAATGTCGCGAGTCGTATCCGTATGGAATACCATACCATATTTTTTGTTTCTCCCTACTACGCTAAAAATAAAATAAAGTGCTAGAAGTCTTGAAGAGTAAATAATACTATTTTTTTGAAAAACAAGTAAGAAAGCTAGAATTGGTCTAAGACCAATTCTTATGATACCCTGAGATAAATGTCCGTATGTAATTTTGTATGGTAATCTCTGTGCAAATATGATTTTTGAAGTGGTTTTTCGCATATATTTCTAAAATGGTTCGTCGGATAGTAAAAATGGTTATAATTAATTCCATAGGATTTCACATTCTGCAGAACTTTTGAGTACATTAAAACCGTCGTGGACTGATCGTTTTCACAGTATGTATATGTAAAAATCCAAAAATTTTATATGGCAACACCAAGAACGAGTTGCCCAATTTAGTCTATTTTCTAAATTTTATTTACCATTGCTATAAAAACACCATGTACCAAATTTCAGCTCTCTCTATGTCGACGCGTTCTCAGGCAGTGCCCAAATATATAGTGAAAACCGAAATTTTTTTATAGCAACCCTACGAAGGAGTTGCCCGATTCGGCCCATTTTCGAATTTTACTTCTTTTTTAAAAAGCCCGTGTGCAAAATTTCAGCCCTCTAAGTGAACGCATTCTCGAGTTATCGTGTGGACAGACGGACAGATGGATGGACTCACGAACGGACATGCAAAAATCAAAATAACTTTTAATATTATGTATTGGACACCCATTTTGCTCTACCATAATTATTTTTGTGCGTTACAAACGGAATGACAAACTTAGTATACTCTATAGCAGCGGTGGCGAACCCTTTTATGGGTGCGTGCCAGCAAATTACAAATAATACTTATCGCGTTGCTGGCGTGCTGGACAGTTTTTAATTAAGAAAAATGTATAAAAATGTAGGTGTTCAAAATTTTATTTAGTAAATTTTAAAAATCAATATACGAAAACTAAACTAAACATATGCTTTTATAGATAATCATTTTACCTTGGAACTACATAGTAACAATCTTTGGATTACAAATAAATTTAAAATAAAAAAAATTATCAACACTACAAAATACGTCAATTAAAAATATTTTTAATTTTTGAAAACGCACAAGAACACAAATAGGAATATATTAACAGTATCAAAATTGACATAACAAACATCATACCTATTAATTAGCAGAAAAATCAAAAAATTTTAAGATTTGGAAGCAACTCAGTTGAAACAACGGCAATCAAATGAAATCGAATACTTTAAAAAACGAGTTTTCAAACTGGACTCAGATTTTTTGATTGGGACATTTCTCTTGAATATTCTTTCTCTTCATGAATCAAATCACTTATTACCTCTGATTGATCAAACTGAAATATATCGGTGATTGTCAGCGAATAAAATCTGAGTCCACCTCTGTGTGTGAAGAAAAGTTTATTTTCTACTTTTTCATGCGGCTTGGCCTCAGTTTTATTTGAAAACTCGTTTTTTACTTATTTTATTTTCTGCCTTTTTCACGTCAACTAAATTGTTATTACGTGCTGCATGGAGATATTTTAAAACAATTTTATGACGGCTGAAAAGACACCGATTTACTGAATTTCCCCGATTTTCCATGTTTTCCACAGCTTTTTCCTATTACTATGAGATTTTTTTTAAATTTACATGAATTTTCCTCGATTTTTCATGCAAGTTTTCATGATTGTTGAAGAGAAAGTATTGATGCCAGTAGGACGGAAAAAAAATGATTCCGCATAACTTATAAAACTTTTTTGTCGGAAAATTTTCCGGAAAGTCGGAAAATTCCGGAAATTGCAGAAAATTGGAAAATTTTGCACTTTTCCTGAAACAGATTTATCACTAATCATATCGATGAAAATTTTTACGATGATTTTTCCGCTTTTTCGGGTTTTCCATGGAATTTTCCACAAAAGCAACTTTATGCAACTCATTTCGCTCTACAACTTTGTCTTAGGTTGCAAAGCGCTCAAACGCTTCCTTGGTCGGAAAAACTCCGGAAAAGCGTTTTACATGAATTTTCCTCGATTTTTTCTGCAAGTTTTCATCATTGTCGGAGAGAAAGTAATGATGCCAGTTGATAGGGAACTAGATCCTGCATAATTTAGAAAACTTTTTTACCGGAAAATTTTCCGGAAAAGTCGGAAAATTCAGGAAATTTTTTTCGGAAAAATCGGAAAATTCTGCATTTTTCCTGAAACGGATTTATCACTAATCAAATTTTTACCAAATTTTCAATTGTTTTTTCCCGATTTTCGGGGTTTTCCATGGAAATTTCCGGTTCAAATTTTGATAAATTCGATTGTCACGCGACATGAACTTGTGCTAACTTTCAGCTCGCTGTGATGACGAAAAGTGGGTCTACGTGAGTTTCCGAAATAGTAAAAAAGAAATATACAGACAGACAAATTCGTGTACGAGTTAAAGGGACGGGCTGGCCTCAAAAATAAAGGATTGACATTGAAAAATACTAATTTATGAATTCATTGGTTAATTATAACAATCAAAGGGATTTTTATTGTTGTTTATTGGTAGACAAATATTTTATGACCGGATCATATTTTGATACTTTTAATAAAACACATGCTGCACTGGATTCTTCAGTCATTCTTCAGTTCATTTCTTAAATCGAGAAACTTTTGTGTCCATATGGAACTGGATTGAAAATCAATCAATTGCACCTCAACATCTTCCAAATTCAGCCACTCATTAAATTAAGTTTATCTGCCGATATCATGTCTAGGAACATAATGAATTTTGATGTTTCTTCAACTGTTTTGATTTCTTTAAATCTTGAAAGTAAATTCGTTCATTAGAGATTGAATAATTTCAGAAAAATCTTTTGTTAATTTAGTTTAGTCATTTTTTTCATGGGAATCTAAATTTGCAAAGAATTGACTTTGGTTTGGAAAATATTTATACTTACATATATGTTCGAAATAATATCCCGATTAAAAATTTAGTTTCGAAAGCTTTGATTATATAAACCATTATAATAACTGTCTTGCAGTTTCACAATTAATTCATTTAAGTGCGAATACAAGTCAGTAAAAAACATAAGTTTTGAAATCCATTCAGTGTCCATTAATTAGTTATATTTTTCAATTAATTTCTTGTTATTTAAAAAAAAAACTAATTTCATCTAGAAAATCAACGAATCTTTGAAGAACTCTTCCACGACTTAACCATCAGTAAAACATCGTACACTGAATTTACCTCAGTTAATAGTTGAGAAAATTTTCGTTTATTTAAAGGGCGTGCAGATATAAAATTTGACTCATTGTTTACAAGAATTATAATATCGTCCAGTGACTTTAAACCGGCATTTGCAGACAAAGCCTGCTGATGTCTGATACAATGGAAGCCCAGAATTGAATGTCCAACGAGCTGCTCAAACAAGCTTACAAGCCCATTTACCTCTCCAGTCATATTGCGAACACCATCAGTCGTTACAGAAACAATTTTGAAAGGATCTACGCTTTTTTCAGCAAGTGCATTTACAGCTACATTGTAATATCTATTCTTTTAGTTGTTGTTGCTAATGATGCTAAACTTACCATTTCTTCTTTGATATTATTTCCAACAGCGCAATAAAAATTGCTAAACGCGCTGATCCAGTTATGTCAGTGCTCTTATCAAGACAGAGAGAAAATAAACCAGAACAATTTATGCCCATTTTTTGCTGGTGACTGTCCCCAAGGGCCAAGATCCTGTCTTTCACAGAATTTCTAGCCAAAGGCATATATTTTATCCTTTGGATGATTTTTTCATCGTTTTCAAAATCTTCCGACAAAATTGGTACACATTTAACCATGCTTCTTTCATATATTCACTATCACTAAATGGTTTTCCGTGCTTCCCAATTACATTTCAGACAACAAAACATACATCAATTACTTTTGTACGACTATCCATAAATTTCAATAGAAGTTTAATTTTTCGAGCAATAAAGTCTTTTCGTTTTGCTCTGAAGAGATTATGCGCGAGTGTAAAATTCATGCTGGATTCTCTGATATTTTCGGGAAAAATGAGAATTTTATTTGACAGAAATTTCACATCTCCTTTTAGTACGTTGTTCAATGCGAAATTTATCTTTTTCTCAAAGGATTAAAGTGGTGTGACCCGATGTATATTATTATGAATAGCTTGAAAGGATTTTGAAGAAGATTTTATCATAATTGATAGATTTTTTTAGATAACACTTCGTGGATTGCCTTCATAACACTTGTTTCTAGTTCCATAATTTTTATTTTTTATTTATTATTCGTTTATTAAACAAATTTTGTCATTCGGATAAATCTACGTTCTCTCAATTTTTGTTTTTAACTCGTTGTCTCAGTTGCACTATAATAATGAATAGCTAAAGGCTGAACTACAATAGAAGTGTATGTAAGTACATTTACTTACGCAAAGCGCCCTTTAATTTAACAGGCGTACACAAATTAACTTTAACTCGTGTGAGGCGAACTATCGTTAAGTTTAAATATCCAATTTTCCGTAAGTGTAGTGCGCTAAGAATCGCTCATTCCGTAAGAACCCGATGAGATCAAACAAATAAATTATTACTAAATGATTAAAAGTGCAATGCAAAAATTAAAATGGAATAAAAATGGTACTGCGAATTAATAGAAAGCACAAATCTTCAATTAAATAAATTTCCATTTATTAATTTATTCACTTTTACCACTTTTTAAAATTTAACACATAAAATGTCAAGATAATAACTCTTACGGAATGTGATATATATTTAGGCTAAAAATATCAATTTTTCATAAGTAAACCTCAGTCTCGTTCAATTTCGTAAAGTTATTTACTTCTATTGTAGTTCAGCTTTAAGTTCTTTTCCATCATTCATGCAATTGACGAAAGCTTATGACATTATTTGTTTCTTTCTAGAAAATAAGGACAATTTACAATTTTGTTCGACTGTCCTATCTTCTTATTAGGTTATCTTTGACGTGGACTATATGTAAGTACATGAATGTATACTTCGCAATGACTGGTGGACAGGTTCATTCTACAAAAGCACACGAAACTTTATCCAAAACATGGTTTAATTTTAAAATTAATAATAATAAATCGTTCACGTGCCATAGGTTCGCCACCATCGCCCTATAGATTTCATCTAGGGTATAAAAATTAACAAAGTTTTCTTTCGTTCGTTTTTTATGAAAAATATAAAGTATTAAGCTTCATTTGGTATTGGAATCAGAAAATGGCACTGGCATGAAATTGACATGCCTTAGAATGACGGCTAACAATCTTAACATTTTTTTAGTACATTTAAATGGAAAAAATAATCGTATTTCGAAAATTTTGATTTTGACCGGTTATTTATATGTACTATATATTGGGTTAGAATATAGAGAGTACAGGAAGTGTGATAAGCCAAATTTAGCGTAGTCAAATTCTGGTTGTGTTAGAATCTGTTGCTGCTATAGTGAGAGCTCAGTACAGGCGTGTAGAAGAATCAATATAGAGAGCGGGGCAAAAAGATATATGGTTGAAAATATTGCGCTTGCCCCCACTAAAAATGCTCTTAGTCCCTGTCACTACGCCAAGATAACTTCATTATAGCTATAATGAAGGAAAAAAAACTTCATTAGTGTACTTCATTATGATCTGATTTTCGAGCCATAATGACGTAATACACGGCGTTTTAATGAATAGTTAGTACTAATGATTCATTAGATCATGTTGTGTGCCTGGGGTTTAAGGCCCGATGCAGAAAGATGTTGCCAAAAAAATTAAAAAAACT
Organism: Dioctria linearis; assembly: GCA_963930735.1. NCBI lineage: Eukaryota > Metazoa > Arthropoda > Insecta > Diptera > Asilidae > Dioctria > Dioctria linearis. The sequence goes on along the minus strand of OZ005743.1, from coordinate 114,719,678 downwards.
ACCCAAACAACTGTTCATCGAATTAAGGTTCGGAATCAAATGAAGACATTTAAAAAACAAAAGACTCCGAAAACAACGGTAAAGCAGCAAAATACACCTATAGCTCGAGCGAAAGCACTTTATAAACTGTTTACTGCGAAATAACATTTTTGTTTGGTAATGGATGCTTTCTCTACTTTGCCTGGATCTCAGTTTTATTGTGCGAAGGATAAAAATAGCGTTCCTGATTCGGAGAAATGTATTGCATACGAAAAATTTGAACAAAAGATTCTGGTTTGACTGGCAATTTGTTAGTGTGGCCAGCGCAGTCAAACTTTTTCTGTCACTGAACAATAAATACGGAAATTTACATTAAGGAGTATTTACAAAGGAGATTATTGCCATTCATCAGATCTCACAACATGTCTATGCTATTTTGACCAGACTTAGCTATCAGCCACTATGCTAAATAAGCTATAGATTAGCTTGAACAAAACCACATTGACTTTGTGAGAAAGACATCAACCCTTCAAATATCCCAGAAGTTCGGCCTATTGAAAGAAAAAACACGATTATTTTCCACGAAAGGGAAAAGTGTGTAATATTTTTGTAGTTTTTTAATATTTAACGTGCATGTTAATTGAATGAATTAAACGGATTTGTTTTCTGGAGACATTTAAACCGATGATTTAATTTTATAAAGTGTACCAAACTTCCTGAATCGAGCCTTACATGTACATATATCATATATACATATAACTCAAAGGGATAATAAAGAAGTTTAGTGATGTATAAGCCGTAAGAGAAGCAACATCTGGTGATGGTTGTATTCCTATTTTCCTAAGAGAAAAAAAAAATTCCCAGCATCAGGATTCAGGATTATTATTGCGCGGTTTCAAGGAAACCGAAAAACGATTTTTAATTCACGCTTTACTGTACAAAGTTCATACATCGAAGCAATTGGAAATCTACTGCGGAGTTTCATAAACCGCAAAGTACATAAAATTTTAATAAGCATTCCAGCGGGTTTATGGGTTTTAATACTGTTGGGTGGCGTATGGCATTGGCAATCAAATGTTCTTCAGAGAATATTCCTCAAAATATTACCAAAAGCGCTTATAGATTCAATACCCACCTATAGGATATAAAATGAAATTATGTAAACCAGTAGGAATACATACATATACATACTTGAGTATCGACACAATAAATTATGAAATCTGTTTGCTTTCGAGGAAGGATTTGTGGTGCGCGCATATCTTGTCTTCCAGGAAAATATTGGCGGCAGTTTCTTTATTTTTTCTTAACTATATTTCTTATCCTATCAAAATATTGGTTCGGTTTCATTAAAATAATAAGGAAATTGACCCAAAAAAATGTTTTTTGTTATGATGGCCCTCGTAAACGTATTGAGCAAAAATAAATGTTTTACTAATTCTTTCAATAATTTTATTTTCAGAACTGAATCAACATAAATTTGCAATATAAGGGTAATAGGATATCATCCGTTATAGAAATTATAAGGGATGTTTTAGATGTGATACACACGAATGAATCTGGAGATTATCTAACAAAAAACGTATTCACATCACTTTTGGATGATCGTCTTTAATACGAATCTCTCACAGAAATTCTCAAAACCTTTCAACTTCAAAGTTTCAAGTAACCAGCGAAAAAGAGTTGAAGGGGTGGCCAAATTCAATTTAGGTTCTGAAATCTTTGGTAAATTCGTAGCATAATTATTTTCTTTTTGTATTTATAGGAGAGAAAAGAAAAAGATATACAATATATAAAAAATAAAAGACTACTGCCTGTCTTTTGATATTCTACCAAGCTTACAAAATGAAACATTAGACATTTTCAGCAGATTTGATAAATGTAGAGATATTAACACAAGTGAAAATCTAACGAATCAGTGACGTAGGTCAAACCCCCTCCCCTACTTAAATTTCAATTTCTTAATTGGAAAATAAGAGAGACTGAAAACGTATTTTTTTTACATACATTTAAAGAAAAAGTGTTGATGTCCAAATATGGAGGTAAAATTATCGATGAATAAAAATATCGTACGGGAATGTATCGTCTAAAATCATCGGTCAATTGGTCTTGAAAAAATCGATGTTTTTATTCACATGATTAATTTCATACATCACTACCGTTATCGTCGTCTACCATATTTTCAGTAGGTGTCTGCTGTGTGTTAGATCCGTTCATCCATGTGAATTCAGTTATCGACCAAAGGACCAAAGGAAAATTCCTACCTAACCTAGCGACAGTAGATAGGAAAGTGTATATACATATCCATAGATTAGTGAGTTGATAAATTTAATACATACAGTAAAACGTAATCGGGGGACCGAATATGATTAACTGTTGCTACAACAAAACTTCCACTTACTGGGAAGCCATTTTTTTCATCGTGATTTCAATATTCATTGTAAGTGGAGAGTTGGAGGGAGAATTATAATTGCAGTAATTCAAATCGGATGGACTATATATATATTTAAAAAGTAGAGCTGAAAGTATCCGGATAATTTGCTATCCGGATTAGCCGGAATAATTAGGATCAGATTCTTCAAAACCTGGTTTCCAGATAACTCGGATCCTATAGTTACCGGAGTCGGATGCGAACTATCTGGATCTAGACTAAGAAAAAAAGTATGGATGTAGAGGAAAAAGTTAATTGGGCTATGAGGGTCTTTGCTCAATGCAGGAGAACTTTTAGCTGCACATGGGTCATGAAATCGAGTATTGTAAGACCCATGGGCACGTATGGTTTATGTCTAAGGTGGCGCAAGTGGGGACTGCGATCCGGAAGCTGGCGGTTCTCCAAAGGCTTGCTTGCCTGGGAATTACATGCTCGTTGCAATTCACTGTAGATTGTGATCATGGGTATGTTAGGAGGACGACTGGACTGGCTCTTCCTATTGCTCTTTGGCGTGTGTGCTGGAAAACACCCTGGTCGCACGCCACTTGATGCGATGGTTGCAGAGCTTCGTTTCGGGCATCGCTTCTCTGTGGGTTTTCCTGAAAAAGAATCGTGGACTGGGAGAAGTGCCTTATCGAGCCTTCCCCGGTCCACTCTAAAAATGTTCACTGACGGTTCTCTCACTAATGATGCTGGTGTTTATCTTTTTGAATCTGACATTGGGTTGGAGTACTCACTTGGAAGACACACCACAGTCTCCCAGGCTGAAGTCTTCGCTATCGCAATGGCAGTGTCTCTTCAGTCGATTCCTGGCCGCATGGGGATTAGGAGAATAAAAGGGCTGACCTCCAAGGTCTGGCTCTGGTTCTCCCTTCTTTGTGTCGGAGTTCGTTGTAGGCATTGTCGCCTCTCATCAAAACCGCTAAACGCATGAAACATCAGCAGCGATAAGCGAACTCAAGTACTTGCAGGTGCACAACACTTTTTCTTGATGGGCCTAATACGAATTTCTCTGGCTTTCTCTTGGGGCTCAGAAGGAAAGGAAAGAATGCAGAACTGGGGTTGGCATCATCACTGGCCAAAGCTCGGTTCACGCTCATCTAACAAGAATGGGAGTTGTTGGCAGCTCTGAATGTCTGTCCTCCCTAGAAGAAGAGCCTGAGACAACTGAACAATTTCTGTGTGTTTGTCTCGCCTTTGCGTGGAGGAGGCTGGATACGCTTGGGTCTGCCATCCTATATATGGATGTCCTGAAAACTTAGCTTAGATTGTTTGATATGTCCTTGGAAAGATCATGGGCGGCGTTATAAATCATTAACTGAATCAGCGCAGTGTGACCATATATCTGCGCCAAATACAAAGTAACTGTGAAAATATTCTACTGCATATAAAACTGGTTTGATTGATACACAAACTACTGATTTCGTATTTCGAGGACATTTACCTGTTGAATAAGTTATACGGAACGGTAGTTCAGGGGAGCAACTGTGACTTGAAATTAGAAGTGCGAAAAATGGCCAAATCAATTGATATGAAGAAATAAATAATTATGCAACTATTTCGGTCAATTTTTTTTTATAAAAATCGAAAAGTCCTTTAACATTTTTTTTTTTAATATCATTTTGTATATAATTTCATTTTAGAAGAAAAAAAGTTTAAAAATATAATGCCGCTAGATACTTTAAGTTGAATTCTATTTAAATTTCATTTGTCTGTATAATTTTACACATTCGACTCCATTCTAATCGACGAGTATCCAAATACGGCCCCTGAATCCTGGTATATTATTGTATAAGGGGATATCAGCTGCATATTAAAACCACCGTATCGAATCGTAACCAAATTAACATTTGTTTTTTCACCTGAATATCGTTAAAATGCGTGATTTTCGAATTTGTTTACAGAGGGGGTGTAAGTTGGTGCAGCGGGGGGGGGCTGCTTATTATTCCTTTAAACACTTTTTAACATAATGTTTTAAATATTTCATGGGAACATTTCAATAGAAAATTAAATGAGTTTCAGTTAGACAATTGCGATTATAGTTATGGATGCCCAAACCTTTATGAATGCACTTGAAAAACTGTAAATTTACACAATTCATTGAAAATAGTTCAAACATTTAAAGTCAAACGAGATAATATAATTTTAAAATATTTTTAATATATTCAATTTTAAGATTTAATCTGAGTTCTAGCTTTTGTTAATTTGCAACGAAACTTTTCTTATGTATTTCACTGAGAAAGAAAAAATTAATTTTTACTTTTTAGTATTTTAGTTTTTTTAATATATTTTATTCTCTACTTTTTCTTTTTAGTTAGTCATAAGCATAACTATAAATAATTAAGAAATTTTTTAATTTGATCAATTTTAAAATGCAGGAGGTAATTTTTTCATAAGCTCCGCTTCTTCAAGAAGATCAGTATTCCATGGTTTTTTTCCTGTTTATTGTACTCGATTTATGTTTTCAACTTTTAATGCGTCTACAGATCTAAATTTCCCCATTACATTTTCGCTAAAAACTCATATAACGGTACATAATCAATCTGACATATGTATATATGTATATCAATTTGCATTTACGTTCTCCAGCAAAAGTTGTGCGGTAACTGTTTTTCTGCCGTAAGTAGTTTAGAAGATTATCACACTTTAATGTCAAAAACAGTTAATTTATTTCGCCTGAAACCCCATATACACCCCCCCCCCCCGCCCCTCTGTACACAAATTCGAAAATCACGTATTTTAACGATATTCAGGTGAGAAAAGTTTTTTATAAAATTTCTTAAAGAAAAAAGAAAGTATGCCATTTAATAATACTCAGCAAGAGCTTTAATTTGACATTATACACGGTCCAAAATGGACAACCCCAAGGGTGTAGTTATCACCACCTCCTCAAAATCACAAAAATGTATTTTTTTTAACCCAACGGAAAGCTATCTAAATCATTCTAAATAAAATTAAAAGTGAACTAAATGAAATGTAATAGCCCAGCGCTCTTCACGGCTATCGGAAAGTTCACAGATTCAAAATATAAAAAAAAATGTATTTACTATAGGCCGACTGCAAACGCAGTGGTCTTTAATTAGATGACCCCTTGGGTATACCTATACAAAAAAACTGTGGGGCAAACCTAACCCAAACTTAACGAAAAAGCTACTGGGACTAAACAAGCCAACCCTGAAAATTCTAGTACCAGTTCTCACAGGACACCTATTTCTCACATACACCACAGTATACAGAGTAATAAGGTTTGATCACCCGGGCTGTCAAGTGCGTGTGACGTCATGCGAATCGATTCTTAAAAAGGGAAAAGTAGAGTGTTAATATTTATGTAAAATTATTCGATTGGACCCGTTTAAAATATTGAAATAAGTGCAATTTTAATTTCTTACCATAATTATACATATATTGAATTTGTTAGTTTAAAGTTCCTTTCAAGGAAATCAGTTCGGATTTAAAACAAAGTGCCATGAAAGTTTTATTGATAAAAAAAAATGCAAAATAAGACTGAACACCTATATTTACACCTTTAATTGATTATTTGAGATCTTTTTATTATTTATATATTGAAATTAGTTAATGGCAATGGTACAAATACAAGACAAATTTGGAATGCATCATAACGAAGTATAAAAAAGTGTGGAGTTAGTTGCAAATTAAAATGTGGAATACAATCCTAATATTCTTCCTTCAATTTCTATTTCATATGGGAATGTAGGAATAACATCAAAAAATCGAATCTAATATCACTTATCAAAGACTTCTAGAGAAAGTTCATATCACTTAACCCCACTTTTCTTAATAACATTGAAAAATGATATTAAATATACGAATCCGTTCCCTTTACTTAATTAATATGAAAGAAATGTGAAAATTATACTAATTTTAACGTTTTAAGTTGATCTAGTAGAATAAATTTACAAACAAATTGAAACTTTATTGTTCATTCGATTCTCGCATGACATACAAAATGGCGAATCTAGGGTGCAGGACAGTCATATACCTTGTTGGTCTCTATATCGTGACATACACAGGTTGTCACTTGTTGACGATTCAGTATATGCTGTGGATGCCGCGAGGAATTTGAAATGGTAACTAGCTTTCCTTGTCACTGTACGGCTCTCTCTCTGGAAAGTGTTACATATTTCTTGACTCACACCTCCTGGAAGAACTGTATGAAGTAGGTAGGGAGGACTAAGGGTCAATATTAAACTTTGTAATTGGGTGAAAAATGGGCGGCCTTCTTATGTCCTACGTTCTAGTGAGTCCCTGGGGCTTAAACCTCATTCCAATCCATTCATCCATTGTCAAATTTGAATAATATTCAAACAGATGGACCCAAGAGTGATCTTAGAGTTCATCTTATTAGTAAGAATTGTTTTATGAGTTAATACAAAAAGCATTTTTCTTCAACAACTATGAGTCTAACGAAAAAGGTAGCATGTTCCTGTTATACATGGCAATATCAAAATTTTAGCTTTCAATACCTAGAAGATCAGGGAGGACGGTAGTTTGTCGTAAATCTTATGAAATATTTTTATAACCACAGTATAGACCTTTCAAAGGATACCCGCCAAAAGATGTACAATGTCGAGACGAACACACCCACCAAATTTGGTATAAACCCGTTTCCCCCTCCCCCTCTTACCAACTACCCCTATCGAATTCTCTCGGATCAACACAATTTTGTTACTAATAGTATAGAATAAATTTCATCACTTTAATACATGCACCAGATAAAGATGTCCTTGTGGAAACAAAAAAATTTCATCACCTTTTACTATATACAAAAAAAAAAAAATTTTCGAAGACCAACTCACCCCCATTAAAAATTTAAAAAAAAGGCACATCACAAAGATCTAAGATTCCAATTCCTATGTTAAGACAGACAGACGGAAACAAGAATTATTTTATAAGGGTTCCGGTTTTTGTCCTTTTGAGGCAGAGAACTATACAAAAAGAATTTTATTAGATCAACAAAGCCAACTATTATATAAATTTTTGATTAAAACGGTTGGCATGAGCTCAAAAAATTTCAGGTTTTTGGTAGAATTTTTGTGGGAAAAAAAAATTTAAATCTTGAACAGCAAAATTCGTCATCATGATAAAGAATTAGATTAAATTTAAAAATAACATTTTATTTAGCAAAATTAATAAAACTAATAAAACCGTAAATAGTTCTATCCTCATAATAATATACTTATACAAAAAAAAACTATTGTTATTAATTTAAAAAAAACTTTTCCACTTTCATAAAGAAAAACAAAAAAAAACATGTTAAGCAGAAAACTTGTTCAATACTTTCACTTCATCTTATATATATATTTACCGTTAGCAATTTAAAATAATTTCGCAGCTATTATTGTACCAAAAACGTGTCTGAAATATTGATTATCTCGTAAATTTTAACAATTCGAAAAATGTTTCACTTATCACAACACAACACCAACAATGTAGTAATCACAACATCATCATCATCTTTATATACCACAAATATTTCACTGAATGTTTTATAACCACATGCTACAGGTTTCCCTTATCGAATTTATCCTCTCAAAACAAACCTATAGGCAGTTGTTTTATACACATACAAAAAACCTGACACGATACTTACACCAACATCAATTTTAAACAGAATTCCGATTACAGTGAAAGTCCATCCGCTACTGATGAGCATCAATAACAGATTCTGGATGATTCTGGATACTGAACTGATACTGGAACTGAATACTGCTCGATTCTGCTGGACCAGTCGAGTGAGTGATAAATTTAAATCAAACCTTATGTTTTACTTCGATTCTCACACAGACGCAGTAAGGTAACTTTATAATATTTCATATATAGGTACATAGAATATTCGTCTCAAGGGCACCCAGCGGGTGATTTCAAACTCAAATGATGAAAAAGCTCTAAAATGTCAATAAACGCATTTGTGGGTGCCCCATGCCAGCAGGCAGACATCACACACCATGTAGTATAACGAATGGGAACGGTTCAGTTCATATCACTTATCAGAGGCATCCAGCCACCAGCGTACCTAACCTAACCTACCACCTAGACCTACTCTTATCAATCTCCTCTGCAGCTTGTTGAGGGTCTTTCATTTCTTCATCTCCTCCATCATCCAACGCGATCGACGAGATACATACATTTATAAAATTTTGCTTTCCCGTTTCTGGTTGCCAGGATATTTCTCATTGAGTAGATACTGTTTCAATGCCATCACCATCAGGTGTAATTTTAGTTTCATGGTCAACTGGGATTTCATGCAGATAAGTTTGGGAAGCTCCTTTCCGTATGTTCGTTCGTATGTTTGCTAGGGGCTACAGTTTTTTTTTGTATCCTCGCTTCCTGCTGGAATTGTGGTCTCAGTGAACAAACGCGATACACCTCCCACTAGGTGTTAACAGCTTTAGACGGAACTTTACCAGAACAACTTTTGGATGATTTTGCCTTGAGAAGTGTTTTATGTACTTATTACAATTAAAACCTAATTAATAAACTGATTACGAAACATATTTCTCTTGGATGCAGTAGGGAACTTAAGACTTTATGAGAAGTTACGTCAAAGGATTTTCAATAATTTCGAACTTACATAAGTAGAAATTCCATTTTCATATATTCTAATCGATACAATATCGGTACCGCATGACGTCAAACGTCAAACGATATAACATATGACAGCAGATGTCAATGTTCAAGGTTCCTAAGGGGATCGACGTCTCAAAAGATGCAGGACCTGATGGTTTCTCGTCTGTTAATTAAAATCTGCGCTTTTATTCTACTTGTCTTGTTCGACAGGAATATTTTCAATTGCTTGGAAACTAGCCTATATTCAGCCTATTCCCAAGGAGAGGGCAGCTATCCCTCAAATTATCGACCAATTGCAATCATTTCCATTTCTTCAAATTAATAAAGTATCTAGAAACCATTCAACTCATCAACGATCGCCAATATGGCTTCCGAGCTGGACGCTAATATGGAGAGGGAGACTTGCTGACTTTTCTTATGGAACGTTGGAACCGTAGTCTCAGCAATTTTGGTGAGTCCAAAATCGTTGCCCTTGATATTTCGAAGGCCTTTCATAGAGTCTGGCATTCTGCCTTTTTAGCCAAACTTAAAGCACTTGGTTTCTCCCATCATCTTCTATTATGGATTGAAAGGTTTCTGTTGATCGCTTAATTCATTTTGTATTAGATGGCGTACCACCCTATAACTGCCGGTGTGCCCCAGGGCTCTGTTATCTCTCGATCTCTCTTCCTAATTTTCATTAATTATCTACTTTCCATTACTTTCCATTTTGATTTCGCCAACTCCTTTAACACTCTTGCGGACGCCAGTGGAGGGCACTCCACTTTTGTCAGTCGAGATTGTTTGATTAGATCAATGAATAACGATCTCGATAATATCCTCGAAGACCCAAAGCTGTCTCATTTCTTTAAAACCAACCACGGTACAGCGAATACAAGATATTCTTATGGAATTTTGACACACATGCTGTGACGTAATTTCACCAAATAATGTATATACATTTATATAGAAAAGACAGACAGAGGAGGGAGCCTACTGTGTTCTCTGTACCGTGCTTTCCTATACATTAAAGTCATTTTGTCCCCTAATGATGGAAAGTGGTTCGTAATGAGAATACCTTCTATTCTCTGTACCATGTTTAAAACAAGGTTATAACTTTTCCACTCCTGTTTCTTTTGATGGAGGACATATTCAAGCGGGAAACACAATACTAAGTTTATCAGAGCTCATCAACTCAAATTTCAATATTTCAATTTATTGCTATATCTAATAATAGAATAGAATGAAATCTGAGCTTATGAACGATGATGGCCGTCGCATTGTGTTTTCCGCTTTACAAGACACCGTCTATATTCATTCTGACATTTATATTTCCAGTAAATTAAGCTGAACAGACCACATTCTCTCTGTTACCAAAGAAGCATCGAAATGTCGTGGATTTCTGAAAAGATGTAAGAAATATTTCAGCCCGTTAAATCTAAATACCTTCGGCTATACAGTAAAATACCGTGATGCTTTCTTATCGCGAACTGTGCGAATGTGCAAGAAACTACCATCTTCTGTTTTTACTCGAGCTTACAATCTCCGAAGGTTCAAGCGTGACATACATTAGCACCTCCCTCACTTCCTCATGTCCTCATCACTTTCCTTCCATGCTATGCGTGCTTTGCTTCATAGGATAGGTTATCTCCTGATCTTGGCTTAATAATATATATATAAAAAAAAACATGTTCCTTTATATGGCTAAAAAAATATGTAAATAATTCCTTTTTCAGCAATTTTTCCGTTTTTTTCCTTTTTGTTAAATAGGTACTGGGTATAGTTATCACACTTTCTGCTATCATAGTTAACATAGTTCTATATAATATCCTTTTTGAAAAATACAAAAATACTCGAAAATTACTCTTTTTTGGTACTACTGAAAAGGACTGAGTTTTATTAAAAATTTTGTGTTTTGTATTAATTATTTTTTAATTTGCCTTGTATAAAAAGTGTAGGAAAAGCATTTAATTTTTTTATACCTTTTCAAAAACAAATTAGGTAGATACTCTTTTACAAAATATTCGCGAAAAACTTTATTTTGGAACCCGTTTGACCATATCTTCTGACGTTTCAGTTACAAAACACAACCAACTTTGTGGGGCCCTATTCTTGAATAACGAAGCGAATACCCCGTACATATTCATGAAGCTCATCGTTATAAAGTCGAACTGGAAAAGTTTTTCAACTTAACGAGTGTGGTAAGATTAAATCCGTCAATTTATTACTTCTATTGTTTGCCTTTGTAATTGTTGAGGAATCTATGGATAATGAGCTACGTCGAATTCGTCAATTTATTGATTACTTTGACGTCCCCGACCATTAATTTACGAAGCTTTTTCAACTAAGGATAAATATGGTTGACGATATTATCCATTAGTTGAATCCATACATGGCACTGGATAGGTCATATCATATACAGGGTGTTTCATAAGTGATGGATAATAATGAACGAGGTGATAAGTCATGTCAAGAAATCAAAAAATTGTATGGCAAGGGGGTGCATTGTCAATCCTTTCTGAGATATTCGCGTTTAAAGGACTAATGGTGCGTAAAACGTACGTAGGTTTGTGCTTTAACAGTTATATCTCCTAAACGACAAACCCTTTGATTTATTATATCAATGCTTCCTATACAGTATGTAGTTTAGAAGAAACTGTCTGCCAAACTTAGAGTTCCAACTTTTGTAACTCATTTATTATGTTTGCAGCCGAATATCTAAAAAAAACCTTATCTTTTTTTTCTGTCTTACTCCTGTTAGAAGCTACGATTGTTTTCTTTAAAAGGCATTTTATCTTAACTTTGTATCTTTCATCGTTTATGAGTTATGACCCAAAAGTTCTTCCAATGCATGAAAAGCCTCCAGCGAAAAAGTTCAATAAGTGCCATAAAGTAGGCAATTATCTTTTGTAAATGAGCTTTTTTGTCATTTTCGTTGGATATGCTTAAAGCCTTAAACACAATTGCGACGACCGACGACTATTGGTGCAGTAATAGGAAGAACAACTGCAGTTTTCGTTGTCGTCGATCACTTTATTGAATTAATTCAATTAGGACGACGACAATTGCAGTCATAGGAACATTTTTCTCTAGGAACATTTTATGGAGCGTATATTGCATAGGAATTCGTCGATCGCTCTATCGTCGCAATTGTATTTAAGCCTTAAGAGGGGTCAGTACTCAGCAAAAGTTTCAATTTAGATATCAGCGAGCCCGTAGGCAATAAAAGTGAGAAAATTCATATAAAATTAGCCTAGACTACAGACCACATTAGAGACATCTAGCGTAAAAGACAGAAACCCAACATTTAAGACAAAAATGAATATTTGCAGTTCAAAAAAATTGAAAATTTTTAACGGGAATGAACTCTCCTTAATTTTTTTGCACATAATTACACATAATTACATAAAAATCGGCCAAGTGCGAGTCGGACTCGTGCAGGAAGGGTTCCGTACCATCGTACAAAATTTAACACTATGTACTTTTTATTTATTTTTTCAAATGAGAGTAGGCGTCATGTGAAAAAATAATGGTGTCATTTGAAAAATAATAATAATGCTGTCATTTGAAAAAAAAATTCCTACTTATAATAATAATAATGAATGAGAATAAAACGAGGAAAAAAAGGCCAAAAAAATCACGTTTCTTGTATGGGGGCCCCGTTTAATTTTATTTTATTTTTATTATTTGTTGTTATATCATTAATAGAAATACACACTCTGTGAAAATTTCAACTGTCTACCTGTTACGGTTCATGAGATACAACCTGGTGACGGACGGACGAACAGCGAAGTCTTAGTAATAGGGTTCCCGTTGTTACCCTTTGGGTACGGAACCCTAAAAACCAACGAAAAATTAGAAAACTCGACTTTATTCACTAGATCTATGCTGTATCTTTCTAAAATATTCACAATCTAAAGAAATGAGAATACCTACTGTTCAGGATTCATAAGAATCCTGATATTATGATATTAGCAATATTAGCTAAAAAAAAAAAAAATCACGTCGAAATTGTAACAATTTCGCAGATAGATGAGCCAGTTCACGCATGGTAATTTTTGTTTTGTCGACCTAAAGCAAAATTGCATTAGAAGTTTAAATCAACAACGAGCCAGAAAGAAGTACACTGCATTTCTCATGGTAAGTTGAAAATGAATATCTATACAAAAAATATTTGAGTCGACAACAAATTTCTGATTGAATAGAATTTACAAACAAGGATTTTTTTGTTGAATTTTAAACAATAGAAAACGAAGTACAGCTGCTATGTCAATTTGCCATGCTCCTTTGAATGCCAATCTTTGGTGCCATGAGCAACCCATGGCTATATAAATCAGAATCTGACTTGACTCGTTCTCTTCTTTAGTTTTGCCATGCAGTGATCAAGGTGATAGTCTATTTCGTAGTATTCTTTCCAAGTCCTTTAAATTTCATTAACAAATTAGATACTTTATTTAATTGAAGGTTAAAATAAATATTTTTATTCTGGGTATCGACTAGATCAAGGATTTTATTTTGAATAGCGATTAAATTAAAGATTCTTATTATGGGTATCGACCGAATAAGAAATTTACTAATCTGAACCATTTTATTACGGGTCTCGACCGAATAAGAAATTACTAACATACACCTCTTTATTACGGGCCTCGTCTGTAATAAAGAGTCTTATTGGGGGTATCGACCGAATAAGAAATCACTAACATAAATCACTTTATTACGGGTTTCGACTGTAATAAAGACTCTTATTGCGGGTCTCGACCGAATAAGAAATTTACTAGCATAAAACACCTTATTACGAGTCTCTCTTATTGCAGGTATCGACCGAATAAGAAATTACTAACATAAATCACTTTATTATGGGTCTCGACTGTAATAAATATTCTTATTGCGGGTATCGACCGAATAAGAAATCACTAACATGAATCACTTTATTACGGGTTTCGACTGTAATAAAGATTCTTATTGCGGGTCTCGACCGAATAAGAAATTTACTAGCATAAAACACCTTATTACGAGTCTCGACAGAATAAGAAAATTATTAACAAAAACTGTATTCTGGGTAGCGACTGGGATAAAGAATAGTCCAATTCCAAACCGCAATAAAATAGAGAACCAACCTGATCAAGTGCCCAATACTGAGCTGGTGAGTACATTGTCAGATACAACAAAATTTTCAAACAAAAAATTGATTCAATCTTAATTATTCTTTTACATATATTCAATATTGAATTTAGCTCTATATATATAAATTTAAGTTTTAATTGCGGTTATGAAATAATATTACCAGGCACACATATATTATATATTAACTACAAATTAAAGCATTTATTGAATTTAAAAAATCTAATTTGAGTGCGAGTTACAGTGTAGTGAACTTGGTGAACCGGAGAACAAATTGACTTTGAACCAGGGTTATAACTTCCATCACACTTCTTCATTATTTGCGTGTTCGCTCTGACTACGGGCAGAACACCTACTAACAGTAATTTGATTTTAAAAAACTTCAATTTTTACCATTTTTAGGGTTCCGTACCTAAAAGGTAACAACGGGAACCCTATTACTAAGGCTTCGCTGTCCGTCTGTCCGTCATCAGGTGGTATCTCATGAACCGTAACAGGTAGACAGTTGAAATTTTCAAAGAGTGTGTATTTCTTTTGGCGATATAACAACAAATAATAAAAATTAAACGGGGCCCACCATACAAGAAACGCGATTTTTTTGCGTTTTTTTCCTCGTTTTATTTTCATTTGATAAAATAAATAAAAAGAACTTAGTGTTAAATTTTGTACGATAGTACAGAACCCTTCGTGAGCGAGTTCGACTCACACTTGGCCGGTTTTTTACAAGTGTCTGAGCTAATATCTACATTCCAAAACATTTAATTTTAATTTTTGCAGACGTTATTTACTAGACTTCTTTGTTACCTTTAATTTAAGATATAAATCATTATTCTGTTACAAATAGTTTGGCAGAAATTCGCGTTGAAAGATGTATGAAACTTGGAAATCTTGGTACTGACTGCTCTTAAGGAAAAGTGCAAAAAATGCAGAAAGGATTGCATTTTGGATGCAGAGTGTGATAGGTCATTTTAAAGCTAAGATCTTGGCCTTCTTAAATCCAATATGAAAAATTGATGTTGATGAAACTTTTATTGATAAAAATAGTAGTTAAATAAAAACAAAAACGAGTAAAAATTCAGAACTTGTTGAGCCATAACTAACTACCGGAGGGGAAGAGGGAAAAAATTTATAGACCGTTGGAAAGTTTCAACGATTATCTGTGGAACAATAATGAAATCATAATCATAGGGTGTAACATTCAGAAGTTACAGGGTGATCTATGAAAACATACGCAAATATCTTTAAGTCCCATTATCTCGGAAACCGTTCCCCCCACACGCATACAATTTTTTGCTAGTCTATCACCTCCTTCATTATTATCCACCACTTATAAAACACCCTGTATAATTTGTATTAGGGGGGAAACCAGTAACGGGACTTAAATATATTAGGATATGTTTTTATAGATTAGCTTTAACACACATACATATCTATTTCCAACAAAACGTAAAAGGTGTTACACACATATCAAATTTATAAGGCCTTCGATGGACGGATATTATATGTATAATATATGGATGTACATTGTTTATGTATACACATACATAAAAGTCTCTAAAAGCAAAATTACATATTCCGGTAAATTATTTTGTTGCTTTGTGTTTGATTGACTTTAGGATTTTGTTGTTTGACCAACCCTGCTTAATTCAGTCAAATGAAGCTTTATGAATGCGAAGTCATTGAAAAACTTCCACAATTAATTTACATATTCAAGTAGGTAACTTACCTACCTACCTACTTACTTTCTTCCCGACAACGAATTAATTATTGAATGAAAATCCAAGCAGGATTCCTGATCAAAATAAAATTTGCAATTCAAAGAATTTGCTTCCGTTGTTTTTCGTGTTAAATTGCCTCCTTTCACCGAGATTATCTTAAGCTAGAAGAATGAGAGTCTAAGCAATTTCGGGATACTTTATCCGTTTAAGATCGCTGTGCCATGAATTTTTGGGATAAATGCAAATTACACCTAATTACATTGCAGAACTTTTCCCATAGTCAGCATTTAAGTGGCACTTAACGACGTCTTAAGGCAGTTTGTTTGAATGTAAATTTATAATTTAAAAAAAAAAAAAAAAAAAATTACTCAAGTTGGTATGGAGGTAAACATAAGTAATTAGAAATTCGAAAATATATCTAATTAGAATTTGTTATTGTAAGTTTTTTTTTCAGATATTTCTTTCATGTAGGAGCTAAATCTCGACTAAACCATTTTCCAATTGCGATAAAAAAAATAACTCATAGAATTTTCTCAAATTTACCTAAAAGCAATACTAAATTTATGCACATAAATTTGTCTTCAATAAAAAGCAAAACGTTGAATATTAACCAATCAATTTCTAAATTCTGTTTATGTTTCCCACAAATTGTAGAATTTACATGGAGAATCTTGAAATTGTCGATTTTTTATATCTGTGAATTTAGTGAAAATATCAAATAAATGGAAGCTCCAAAGTCTAAAGCAGAAAAAAAAATATTTGAATTACGATTAGTACATATACAGACAAAGAAACGACAACGCCAATATTTAAAATTAGTCTAATGGAAAATGAAATCACTTGAAGGTTTTCCATATTGAAATTTTCCACAGTTTCCATCAATCAAATAAGAAAAATCGAATTGAGTTGAAAGATGGCAAAAAAAAAACCAAAGATAAAAGATATTAGAAAAAATAGATTACAACGAAATGCAGGTTGATTTTGCTGGATTGAGGCTGAGCAAAACCCTCGAGAATACTTCACAAGCCATGAAACAGACTCCCTCCCTACCACATGCGAGGCCCAGCGTAGTCCTCACATTCTAAAATATTTGCAGTGTTCTTATGTAAAAGTGACAAAAGTTTGATTTGAATAGCTCCTCCGCCCTAAACTACTATTCATACAGATAAATGGCGTTCTGTTAATCTTAAGCTTGCTTTCTTATCTTCCGAACCGTAATAAAATGTTCATACCTTTCCTAACAAAATTATTTAAAAAAAATTATCCTAACGAAATGACTACGATTCCTCAAACAAAAATTCTCAGCTGTGTAATCATTGTAATGTCGTTGTGCCGTCATGGCATGCCGTGGGCTGATGAACGAATGTTGCTGCCTACAGATTCGGACTCCGGCTGCACATACACACATCACTCAGCTGAGTGGTATTGAGCGTAAAATGGTAAGGTTACTTTGTAATCAAAACTATTTAATTATTTTGTTAAGTAAGGTATATAGTAAGTGTAGCCTTTGGTAAGGTAAGGAATCAAGCTTTAAATTACTAGATGACTATTTTCCTGTATGGATAGTAGTTTAGGCTCTATGGCATATATAAAGTCAATGTTTGGCACTTTTCCATAAGCATCAATATAGAGCATTTTAGAGTACGGACTCCGAGCGCACACATATAGATTTCTGTTTCATGGCTTGGGAAGTATTCTCGAGGGTTTTGGGCTGAGGGATCCGCTGTTTAGGTATGGGAATATTAATCTGCATCATTGATGGATCATTTCGGTTTTTACTAGTAGCTTTAAGCCCTGATCACATCGGGGGAGCGGCGTGGTGCACCGGTGTTCACACCGGGTGCGGCAGAATTTATCCAAATGTATTCTAGTTCCGATGCAGAAGTGATGTTATTAGTAGCTCTGGTTGAAGAAAAACAGAGAAAAGTGATGAGGTTCGATTACGAATACTTTAGAATTGTAAAATTGTTATATTTTACTAAAGGTTGAGGATGATGAATTAATTAATTTGGTTAAAAGTACCTATTACTTCTCTTTCTATTCCTATGCGGTACGCTTTCTTTGTCACACAAATGCCGTTTTATTAAAATTACAAGCCTACTTCGCTCCTTTATCGCTACATGCATGGTCAATACTTCGATGAAATACATATGTAGTTTGATACCATGTAGAATAATTCCTGCACTGCATGTAATACTCGCTTTGCACATCGCGCACATCCTTTTACCCTTCAAATTACTTTCAGCCGTACATAAAGTTCCGTGATGCTTGTTTATCCCGAACTGAGCGAATGTGGAACAGTCTACCATCTTCTGTCTTTCCTCCAGCATATAATCTGCAGGGCGACACATCGGCACTTCCCCCATTCACCTCATATCACCTAATCCTTTCCCTATCTCCTTCCTACCATACTGGGCTTTCCTTAGCTTAAAAAAAATCTTAAGCCTAGATCACAGACAACATTAGAGACATCTAGCGTAAAGGACAGAAACCCAACATGCGACAAAACCATACAATTTAAAACGAAAAATGAATATGTACTTGCAGTTAAAAAAATTAAAGATTTTTATTGAGATTAACTCTCCTAAATTGTTTTTCTACATAACTGTTAAAAATACTATTTTACTTTGTACTTCAACAACTTTTAATGAAATATTACAATTTATTGACGGTGAATTTTCGGGAGATAAAACCCACTAATACTATTAGAGTCAAATAATTAAAAAGTGCTCAACTACAGATAAAAAAAAACTCGACGTTATTCACTAGATCTAGGCTTTATCTTTCTAAAAAAAAGTCACAATCTAAAGGAATGGGAATATCTATTAACAGGAATTTGATTTAAAAATCCTCAATTTTTACCATTTTTTACTAGTTTCCGAGCTAATATCTCCATTCCAATTTTTTTCATTTTTCTAGACCTCTTCGTTGGATTTAAGATATAAATCATTATTCTCCTACAATTAGTTTGCCGGAAATTCGCATTGAAAAATGTTCAAAACTTGCAAATCTTGGTATTGACTATTTATTATATAAGGGCGATAAAAAATCACTTGTGTCATATTTGACTGATGAAAAAATACATATAAATTGGTATGAAGTGCGAAAAAAAAATATAAAACAAATGAAACCATGAAGGTTTTTCGCAAAATCACCTATTTCGCATCACTGTGTGTCATCAAGTTCGGATTTATGAGCAATCCCCTATAAATCTGGAGGGTGAGCAGATGTCCTTATAATGGCCTAATTTTTCGAATCTCTTTGCAATCCATCTATCCCATCGAAGTTTTCTGGATTCTGAATGGAATAGTAGTGTTCTCAGTTAATGCTGGATCTGAAGTGGATACATTAGTGCTGCGCAAAACTGGTTGGAAACCGTTATTACTGAAAATGCACTCTGTGAAATACGTGGCTAGTAATATTACTATCATATTCTGAAAGTCTTCCTGTTCCTCAAGAAGTTGCATAACTTTAATGCGAATATCATCTTTTACCGAGGAGTTTGCCATCCGCACAACATAGTACATAGCATAGTAGGCTATTGTAAAAGTTAGATATTTTCATTTTAATCTTTTTCCATCTTTCTTTTCGCTTAAGGTACTGACGTTTTGATTTACCACTTTCAAAAATACAAGTTCAAAAGGATATATTCCTAGGGCACTTTCTGCCCCTGTAGATGTTCATGGTACATAGTGCAAAATAGAGAAAAATGTTCATAACAGAGTACTAATGGATATGAAACAAAGAACGGAGGACATATATACAAAATATAGGAACTGGAATGTATATGACCCAAGTGAAAAAAAAATCCGTCTTTCGGCGGTAAAAAGTCAGTTATGATTTTAAAATGATCAAAAAAAATGTACACCACTCGAGTAATCGCTTCTCCCTCTTTAATTTGATACCAAACATGATGTATTTTGGATAACCCCAAATGAGGGGTGGTTCGACCCCCATCATCAAAAGCCTACCGCAAAAATTGTTCATCTATATTTTTGTACGGTGATCGGAAGGAAAAAACTCCAATACTCTACGGCCCTCCCACACAGAGTTAGCCATCGTTCAATATTGCGACACTTCTCACGTTTTCCCTCGAATAGAGAGTTAGGGAGTTTTAATCAGGGACAATGAAAATTCTCATCTCCCAAACTCTCCGAGTTACAGAATCTGGCCCCTAAAACGTTGGTATTGATTTAAATCAGGTGGTACGTTAAAGCCAGCCACAAATTAATGAACCTCCAAAGGTTCTTTAGCCCCCTGCCTATATTTGAAGGGAAGCTGAGTATATCCTGGCTGCCACTCTTCTCTACTAGGAAGCTTTCCGAATAGTCTTCAACAGTTCAAGACAAATCTTTAGTATAATGCTGTGACCAAGGTCTGCCGTTATTTAACATCCTAACCCTCTTACTACTATTTATGGACGGCTCTGCTCATAGCTTCAATGCACCTTTTGCAGCTATATATTTCCCATGGATATCAAAAGACAGGAGACGGAACCACCTAACATAAGAGATTTTTCCCTATTTCTTATCCTGAAGCTCTAGGCTGTGACGAAACGGAAAGATATTTTTCGTTTTTTTTTATAATTATATAGTTTTCGTTACTTAATAATATATTTCTGAAAATATATGTATACCTAATCTACCTATATGTAAACAACAATATCAAAAATCGTTAATAAACGTTTGAACAATGTTGATGAACTTCTGTATACATATGTAGGTATATGAAAAATAATGCATCACATCAAGACTTTAAACATGTCGCGAAAGATTTGAAATTTTCCGAATTGTTGTATTGATTTTTGCCAAATTTATTACAAATAGATGTGCAAGAATATGACACTCAATTAAAAGTGTTTTCCTCCATAGATAATAAATCGAAGCAAATTAATGTCATACGCTGTACGCACACTCCACAACTGAACATATCCATAGGTCATGATTGTGAACCAATCAAGTTATTATTAATGACAAAGGAAAAATAATTAGATTGCTCTCAGTTTTAATTAATTTTAATATTATGCCATCAGCAAAACCACTTCTTCCGTTAATTAATTCACCCTTTACCAAAATTTACTCTGCACAACAACAAACGCAGTAAATTACTCATTTTTATTCAAACATTAGCTGGAAACATTTACGGATGAAAATAATTTTTTTTTTTCAGTTTTTTCTTCAATTTAATAAAAGCAATCTGCTTGGGTTCTGATAACAAATCTTGCTATCTGCAAATATCCGTCTGCTTTTATTATTTAGTTGTTAGAACGACTGTCATCTGTGCAAGTGCTATTTACCTCATTTGTTCACACACATTTCAACTTTATAATTGATTTTTGCTTTCCAATTTGCCTCGCTTTATTTCTTATATGTATACAGCAGTAAAGATATCTACATACTCCACAGAAAGATGTCACGTGTACTGTTTTTCTGCTGGAATTAATATATGTGTATGTAAATTACTCCCATCCATCTGAGAGTTGTTAATTTATTTTTCACCGCAACTCATTATTGCCGTTGTATAATAAAATTAATTGACTTGGTTGTCAAAAGGCCTTTGAATGACTGCACACTGTTAACTAATTACATATGTATGTGGCAGACAGATTACATCCTTCCATTCATTTTTTATTAAATCGGTTTAATATGAAGTCAAGGTTAAACTTGGGGGCGACTAGACATTGTAGACACCGCTACCAGAGTTGATTTACTGTGCCTTCTCCTAAAGGTTATGTTAGGCAAAATCTAGTCTTTATACGAGATCGATTATTGAACTTGGGGTTAGATTGGAAACCTTATTTGGAGAGATAAGTGTTTCTCCAGTGATTTACATTCTTAAACCTGCAAGCGCAGATCACTGTTGGATTTGCTGATCTTCTTCAAAAAATACCGGAAAGGGTCATATCCACTGACTGCGTTAGTAAACATCCTGAGCGAATTGCCACTAAGCCAGATTAGTTGGCGGATACGGTGCGTGCTACACCAGAGGAAATCCAGTTGCTTGTTTTCTCATTTATGCAGTTCCCCTTAAAGTAGGTTTTTGGTAGGCAAAATGTCAGATAGGGACCAGTATACGGATTGTCGACTCAGGTTTTAGCCAGTCCGTCCGCTTTTTCATTACTGTCCACTCCTTCATGTCCAGCAACCCAAAGCAACGTTACTAGACAATAACTGAAGTTTTGAGCATCAGACTCCAGTCTAGTTACGACTTAAAGTCTTCATAGGACAGAGCCAGGAGCATAGGTTGGCTGTCTGAACAAATGTAGATATTGGAGTTTTTGAAACAGGGGCTTTGCTATCCAACCTCTATAGCATGCCTCCTGCCTCCTGCCTCCTGAATAATGGAAGGTGAGACACCAAGTGAAATGAAGATGGAGAGTTCCACTTCTGGACTGACCACCGACCAACGCCTGCTTTTAGTCATGTCAATCAAGTGAATTTCGTCTCTTAAGGGCTTGTGGCGACGCTTCTGTATCGGTTCGCTCATTTCAAAACCATTGTCCAACACAGTGTAAACCGGGTTACGTTGATTACAAAATTCACCGCTAGCGATACCTCGAACGTAGAAAACCGTAGCTAGGCAGGCGTTGATTTTTATAATGTTTGTAAAAAAAATAAAAGAAAAAGATTTTTGTAGTCCACTGACAGCACTCAAACATAAGAGATATTTGTTTTATATCTCTTATAAATAAACATATCCAGTAACAAAAAAATATATAGAGGACTTTAAAACCGAACACCCAAAGATCTTTAACTCTTTATGTGCCCCCATATGCTTTCTTATTTTTTCAAAGGTGTCACAAGATAGAACTGGACCAACACCGCAGCGTGAAACTTATCGAGCACCCGTCTAATCCGGAATCATAAGTGTTACAGCACACTGGAGACGCAAGCAAACCTCGACCTTCCGACAACCGCTGCACTGTCGTGGTGACGGTACGGATCTATATCTGACCATTTTCAGTCGCTGAAAGGGGGCTTATAAGCTGCAACACCCCAGGTGTAACGCAGTCGTACTGGGTTGCGTCCTGACTGTCAGAGGGACAGTAAGGACCCCACACTACTCAAAGTGCCTCGTTTAAATTATCTCTCGCTAGTCAAAGACGATACGTGATCCGTTAATAATTAGTTTTTCGTTACATTCCCAGTCTCGAAGCTTGATAGTCCACCTCCAGCTGGATGCAAGCTCTCATTGGGCGAAAAACGTAAAGACTTCTCACCGTATTCCGATTCTATTGCCATAATAGTCCGGGAGGTAGCGTTGCATTTTGGGTAGTGTTTTTATGCCGATTGATTGTTATCTTTTTCGATAGATCTGGTATGACTAAGTGAACCAAGAGCCAACTGACCCACCCGCAGTAGGTGTGGGTGTGGGAGGCTGCGAAAGTGGTAAAAAACAAATTTGCTTTAAGTAATAGTATGCCGGCTGAAACTTTTTTTTATAAACAGTTTACATCATAGTGAGTTGAAAAATAACGTCAGCTGCATCGCGAAGGGTGGATTATGCGTCAGCTACTCGCATGAACTTGTAAAAAAAAAAAACGTAAAATGAAGTAATGATAATAATCGGGCAACCCCTTCTCAATGTGTCATATAAATTTTTTGGTTTTTTACCTATACTGTGAAAACATCCTAAATCCTAAAGAATCCTATGATATTTGTTATAATCATTTTTGCTGGCCGACGAACTGTTCTAGAAATATAAGCGAAAAACCACTTTAAAAATCAAACTTCCACAGATAGGTCACCATACGAAATTACATATGGTCAATCATCTGGGCTATCATAAGAATTGGTCTTAGACCAAGTCTAGCTTTTTTACTTGTTCATATAATATTGTAATATTGACGAATCTTTGGGAATTTCCGAAACATTGGTTTCGGAAATTCCCAAAGATTCGTCAATATTACAATATTATGTGCAATGTGCATTATAGTTTTTATATCATTCTGAAAAGCACTCATATTGCCGAGTATTATGATACAAATATCCGTGACTGACCAATTCGTATGATATCCTAGATGAATTCCCGTATGTAATTTCATATGGTGACCTATCTGTGGAAACTATTTTCGAAGTAGTTTTGCATTTATGAAGAACTTTTCAGTACGTAAAAACCCAAAATTTTTATATGGCAACATCGAGAAGGGATTGCCCGATTTAGTCCATTTTCGGAATTTCATTTACTATCGCTATGAAAACACCACGTACCAAATTTCAGCTCTCACGTCGACGCATTCTCAGGCTATTACTATTACTTTATTTTACGTGTTCTTTTTACATCATGCGAGCAGCTGGCACATAATTCACCCACCGCGATGCAGCTGACGTTTTTTTCAACTCACTATGATGTAAACTGTTTATAAAAAAAAGTTTCAGCCGGCATACTATTACTTAAAGCAAATTTGTTTTTTACCAATTTCGCAGCAGCTGATGGTCGGCTCATTGATTAGTTGTTCGAGATCAAATATCGATATCAAAATCAGCCGGAATACTATGACTTTACCATTTGCAACGCTACCTCCCGGACTATACCACTGTACTAGTTTCCAGACTTCCGACTTGGTAGAAGTAGCCTCAATCAGGACATATTGTCATAGGGAGAATAAGATCACAGTCCAGCATCCGAACGCATCTGAGGGCAGCTCGCTCGAATAGTTATCCTCCTCGAGGACAGCTCCTTTCAACGATTTTAGAGACAACCCAACGCATCCTTTAGCTACAGGAACGAACACTTCATCATCTTCTTCACTAAGTCCGGTGACACACGATTATACACACGTGATACACCATACTAAAAACTGGTTTTCTTAGCACTATTTTAGAGCATTTGCGTGTATACCTCAATTTAGAACAGAGGGTTAGACTCGGACGATACACGAGTGTTTTATTACATATGTATACGTGTACTCGGTTTTTGTGCGTATAGAACATATGAAAATAATGAATTTTCTCTGCTGGCTCAAGAACGTGTATCAACCGTGTATAAACTACGTATACCATGGGCTGATACACATTAGATACAAAAACCGGTTTAACGTCGTGTCTCGTCTCGAGTGTGTATCATCGTGTGTCACGGGACTAAGGAGTAGTTACACTACTTCACACAAGCCAACAACTGCTGTCGCCAACAACAGCTGTCTCCAACAGCTGCCTCGCACTCAAGATTGGAAATTCGGCAGCAGTTTACCCAGAAGCTTTCAGTGTGGGATACTGTTACAATGCACGTCTTTTATGTAAATTTAAATAATTTAATAAAATTTAAATAATAAGTTTCTTACCGCTTCATATTTGAATTAATTATTAATCAATTACTATTAATTGTTTGAATGTAGCTACTGCGCGTACAACAAAATTATTCTTATTACAACTCAATTCAATTCGAAGGGCATTTGAACCCATGACCCATGCAGTTAAATCAATGGACTACCGAGACTATAAAAATAGAATAATGTGACAAAAACAGATGCCGCAAGCAAACGGTATACGAATAAACATTTTTTTAACTTATAACAACATGTTAAGAATAGCTTTCCTATACAGTTGCACACATCGTCATGGACAGAGAGTGCAGACAAAGCAATTTACTGACAAAATCAATACTTTAAAAATATACAAAATTTTAGATTCGTTTACTTGAATGCAGCTTAAATTGTCTTTGTTGTTCAATGTTTTCTTGCAGATAATGTTTGTAGTCCTTTGTCTCAGAAATAGAGAAATAGCTGGAAGTCAAAAGGATAATAAAATTTTACTGAGACTACTGATATCGTCTTAATTGCAAAAATTAAGACCCGAAAATAATTAAATTAGTGAAATTGAAGTCAAATATCTGCGTATCCTGTACTATGTAAAAATATTATTAAATTCTAATAATTAAGCATAACTATGTAACGAGCGAGGTGCTGAAAGTGGGCAGTAAATACAGTTGGTAATAAGAAATTATTTTAAGGTCACTGGCACCAGATTAATTAGGTGGTAAAACTCTCTGGCATTTTGATCAGTGGAAAACTGACTCAAATAATATCACCAAATTGTTTAAAAAAAGTAAAAAAGCTAGAATTGGTTTAAGACCAATTCTAATGATACCCTAGATCAGTGTTTCCCGAAGTGTGGTACGCGTACCCTCGGGGGGACAGGAAGAGCATGGAAGGAGTACACGCAGCACAGTGCTTTGGGTGCGCCTGGTACAACAAGCAGCTTACTTTTTTTCCGATTACAAACATCGAAAAATAATAAATCTTATTATGGTTTTCATCTCACTCCAAGTGGCACGACTGGCTAAAACTCATAGGAACGAAGGGAAACAAAGAAGAATAGACACAGTTAACTGAAAAAAATCTAAAAATTGAGTGAGAATAGTCGATAAGAAAAAGCAAGTGACAAAAGTCGAGAGCATAGACAAACTAATACATACAAAGACTGTGCAAGTAGAACAAAAACCAGTAACGCCTCGCTCGAATATAAAATCAACAATGCCTCGACTTAATGATGCAACAAAAGGGTAAGCCAGCAATGCCACGCTCCAATATGAATTCAACGATACCGGTAAAAGTGATGCTGATACTCTGAAATGTATAATGCTTATAACAGACATGGCGTATCGATATCTAGATCATATCTAGATTTTCCGAATATCTAGATATCAAAGTCCCCCTGACAGACATAAAAGGGAATTGATGTGACAAACCGTACTTTGACATTTCAATTCAGTTCACAGATCTTTAAGCGTAACAAATTTGGAAGTGACAAATATATTAGCTTTAACACAGGCTAAACGACAATAATTAATTGCAAATATGCGACAAATTCAAGAATTGGAACGAAAAAAGAAAAAAATTGCGTTATTTTGCAATAAGATCCTGGTTGAGGTGTAAAATGTATCGACGGATGTGGTGTCTGAATTCACAATTTTGTCTGAAACGAAGAAAAGTGTGGTCGGCGGTTTGTTTAACAATAACAAAATTGTAATGGAATAATTTATTAACTCTGCGAAGTTTAATATTTGCCTTTTTTTATTACTTGTCCCTGCAAATGTTTGGTTCTTCTTATTCTTTTTGCATTTTTGGGTAAGCACAGACACATGTTTGCTTAATTAGGCACATTATCATATTATAATCAACAACTAGATAGCGCTGCGCAACGTAAGAAGTGCCGATGATCAGGCTATACCCAGTAGTTTTTGAGGACATTGATATCTAGTCTATTCCCATGATACCAAGATTAACACGGTATGGCCGAATTAAGTATCTGTCAATTGGTTGCTTGCCTCCTTTGGCGACAATTGTCACAAATTTGTTCGTCTCAATTTCAATCAAAGTGAAAAAATTTTCTATTTGGAAATTTCTTTTCTTTCCCATTAGCACATCATTACATTTCCCGAAGTGATTTAAACGAAGAAACTAATGTTTTGTTAAATATTTTAATACATATATTCAAAACGTTTTTCAGTCAATAAAATACGAAAAATTCAAAACAAATTCGTTGGAAATGACATTGTCATCTCATGACGTAGCAACACAAAATTTTCCTCTCGAATCGGCCATACCTTGTTATCTTCGTATCATGGTCTATTCCCACTAGTTTTTCTGGGTATATTGGGAGTAATTGTTTTCACACATGGTATATAAATGGGATATTCTATTCCGAATGTCTATGTAGATATCGATACCTTATGTCTGTCATAAGCATAATACAACATTTAGAGAATTTACAAACGGACCTTAAAAACCTCTTTTCCTGGTTTAAACAAAAATATTGATTGGATAAGATATTCGTGCAATATTAATACAACATCCATGCCAGAAGGTTTATCGCATGCGAAAGTAGAGCAATTATTGGAATTAGCTTCAGACGGATTCTTGAAAAATAAATATATGGAGTGTGCTTTAGGGTTGCAAATGCAACATGTGTATACTATAGGAAAATAAACTAAGGAGCTTTCACTGATCGCCCATACGAGCAAATTACATTTTGCTTTATTTTGATTTTGTAGTTAGGAAAATATGCAAAACTATAACAGAAAATGGACTCGAAAATATTGTTTATCACATTAGAAATTTTTCAAATCTAATAGTAATATATTTATTGGGGTAAAAATTGTAATAGATACCTACTACCGCTTGGAATAGAACGAACGCTGGCTTAAGGTTGGCAGCATTACTGATTTTCTGTGCGATTGTTACCAAATAGTAATGTGTTGTTTTCTATTGATTAATTTTAATTGTAAATAACACTTAATTTGTATTTTATGTGTCATGAGAGGGAGTTCTGTTATTGTGGCGTTACATTTGATGGTGAGTCTACAAAATTTCGACTAAGTATGATCAGTGGGGAGGGGCGAATCAATATTACACAAAAAAGGTGTGACGTATTTTAAGCCTCCTAGATGAAATATATAGGGTTTACTAAGTTTATCATTTCATTTGTAACGGATAGAAATAATGTTAGTAAAGCAAAATTTAGGTTTTTTATGTATACTGTTAAACATATCAGTTTTTATTTATATATATATATATATATATATTTTTTTATTGTACCAAAAAGTTTTTTAGAATATATAATCCTATGAAATTGGTTAATTTTGGTTTAATTTTTAATTTAATTTTATTTTTATTATTTGTTTTTATATCGCCAATAGAAATACACAGTCTGTGAAAATTTCAACTGTCTACCTATTACGGTTCATGAGATACAACCTGGTGACGGACGGACGGGCAGCGAATATAAAATCGACAATGCCTCGACTTGATGATGCAACAAAAGGGTAAGCCAGCAAAGCCACGTTCCAATATGAATTCAACGATACCGGTAAAAGTGATGCCGATACTCTGAAATGTATAATGCTTATAACAGACATGGCGTATCGATATCTAGATATTCATATCTAGATTTTCCGAATATCTAGATATCAAAGTCCCCCTGACAGACATAAAAGGGAATTGATGTGACAAACCGTACTTTGACATTTCAATTCAGTTCACAGATCTTTAAGCGTAACAAATTTGGAAGTGACAAATATATTAGCTTTAACACAGGCTAAACGACAATAATTAATTGCAAATATGCGACAAATTCAAGAATTGGAACGAAAAAAGAAAAAATTGCGTTATTTTGCAATAAGATCCTGGTTGAGGTGTAAAATATATCCGCGGATGTGGTGTCTCAATTCACAATTTTGTGTGAAACGAAGAAAAGTGTGGTCGATGGTTTGTTTAAAAGCTGAAGAAATGAAAGAGGACTAAAAAAACTAACATAAATTTCTTATGATTAAAGTTAAAATATTGCTAAATGAAAAAAAAATAATAAAAATAAAAAGAAAATAAAGATAACGAAATAGTATTCAGCAATGAAAATTAAGCTAGTAAATCTTTACTGAGCAAGCTCAAAACGACTATCGTAGTAAGTTTTACATCAAGTTGTAAAAGATTCCATTTGCGAACACATTGGACAAAGTAGGAACGCTGTCCGTATTGGGATCTACATCGCGAGGTATTACCAGAGTCTTATGTCTAGTCGACTGCAAGGAACTCAGCTTTTCAAATTGGTATCCTGGCTCCTGGCTAAATATGAGTCAATATAAAAAATTGAGCCTATATTGAGTTAAGTAGGCTTCTAATGAGCAATCAAGCGAAGAAGTTATGTGTGGAGAAATATGACTACCTCGAGATAGTTTGTATAAAGCGTAGTACATCATTACAGGCCAATAATAACCTTTTCGCGCAGACTGAGTCTATCGAGGAAAAGTAAAATAAGGAAGAATCAGGGATTTGACAAGCTTTTTCCGAATATGAAGTACTAGCTGCTCTGACTTTAGCCATAATCTCCTTAGGCAGCCATATATTTTACCTAAAGTAGTACTAATGGGGTCACAACAAGATAATTTTGAATTTAGTTCAAAGCCCAGACTTTTCGCAAAATCAACGTAGACAAGTCTCGTTTTATTGAGAAATATGGCTTCCAAATTGAGAGAGAATAGGGTACTATTACAATCAGTCTTATTGTTATACCAATTCTGTTTTTTTTTGTTCCGGTTCTAGCAGGATGGCGCCATCCAAAAATCAATCTTTTGCCCACTAAATTCAATAATCTTGTAATCAGCCGTTTTTTGTATGGAGCTACAAGTTGACGCCAGTGGAATTTCTTTTTGAGGATTCCGTTAAAGAGCGATAATATACTGACAATGTGGAACTAAAGTCCAATATTGGTCGAGCAATTGACTAAATAGGCCCCCAAACCAACGAAAATGTAGTTTAAAATTTGAAGTATCAGGCAAAAAATGGGCTCATCTTCGAAAAAGTTTAACCAAGCTAAAAATTGGTATACACTTACCTTTCAGCTCTCCAAATAAGGTGTTAAATGTTCCCGGAATTTGGTTGTACGCATAAATTGTGAAAGCGCAAAAACGGGCAAAGATATTAAATTTTTTCGGTTTTTTACGAATATCTTCGTTCTTGTCGGTCTTACGACTATAAGGTATATTTATGAAAAAAAAAGAGGAAGAAATTTTCTACAAGAAAGGTAGAATAGAGTTATTGATAGAAGTAGTAATTTTCACCGAAAAAAGGTGTGAAACATTAGATTGAGTTTTCTAGTTACCAGGCCGCTGTGTTCTGCGTTCTATGTGGCGGCGTAATAGCAGCTGCGTTGTGCTAGACGCACAGTCCTAAATCGTTGCTAAGTCACATCACTGACATGTATAACATAGACCGCTAACACTACTAAAATTGCTTACATTTAACTACTTCATTCCGATGAACTTCAAATAATACGTTCTATACGAAATCCACCATAGTCCAGTTTCAGTGCAGTGGATTATCCACATGAAAGCTATAGGCAGAAACAAGTCGGTAAACCGGTCTGCCCATTTTTCATACAACTTTGGGCCCGACACCTCCAGACATGAGAGATGCAAAAATATATGCGAAATGTAGTAATTCGGGTGTGACCCTGCATGAAAATGTGTTTTCCGACGGCAAAAACGTCCCGAGAAGGTTTTCTGAATCGGGAAAAATATATATCAACCGATAGTACTCGGCGAGACCTTTTATTCGATATGCAACATGCCGTACTCCCCCCACTCTAAAAGTATGCAAAAAAATTTTTTCTTCGGCGGATTGTAGTTGGTAATGAGCTGAGGCGAACAGTGAATCCTGTTTTCCGATCGGATATAACCCTAACAAATTAGAGTCGATCTAAGGTGCGAAAAATCTAGTACCTCAGTTCGAATAAAAAAGATAAAAAAGATAAAAATACTAAAAAAGTGGGTATTGAGATGGTTATAAATAGCTATTTAAGCCTGCGAGTATAGGAGTGTGGGTACTCAAACTTCTTCTCAGGACCTAAGGAGCTTGGTTCTATACTAGCTTTTTCCAAAATGTACTAGATCAAACTTATACCCCCCCTCCTCCCAGATTTTCCCCGCTAGATAGAAATAGATATTCTTAATAAAGAATGTTCAGAGTATTATAATGCATCGTTTAAGACATCTCTCATGTCTAGAGGTGTTGGGCCTAAAATGGGCATTCCCTTTGAGTTTTTTATCCCCAACAGCTGACGCAGAGCACCTGTATCGTATTTACTACCAGGTACAGTATTCGTTAGGAAATCAGCTTAACCCGCAAGATTGGATAGGTAGGTACTCAAAAACGGCATATTGGAGCCAATAAAAACATCGCAACTTCTTGCCCCGGAGCGTATTTTGAACATGATTTTTTGTAAATATTCAAAAGGCTATGGCGCAATATGCGGCTATCGAAAGTTGGGCCCATCGAAGATTCGATAGAAAAAAGAAACGATATCGATGGCCCAGAAACTGTTTCTATTGATTCCGGGAAAACTTGGAATTTAACACCAGTCCCATGGGAAAATTAAATTGCTCTTAAGAGAAAGAAACTGAAAGAGAATAAGCTGCCAGAAATTAGTTACATAAACAACCTTAATTTTTTTTAGATATGTATTCCTAAATATTCGCAAAGGAAAAGACCTAATG
Source organism: Dioctria linearis (assembly GCA_963930735.1). NCBI lineage: Eukaryota > Metazoa > Arthropoda > Insecta > Diptera > Asilidae > Dioctria > Dioctria linearis. Next base: position 114,687,878 of record OZ005743.1, on the reverse strand, counting down.
TGACAAGCTTAATTTGTTTACGGCAGCCTTTTACATCTTTATAATCTTAGAATACGAAGATCAAAAACAGGAGCGTTAATTTCGTACACTTGAATATACTAAGGTACCAAGTACAGCCCGGAGGGTAATAAGGCGCACATTTAAAAATTCCTACTAAAATGAATCGCAGCAACCTCATACTTTATTCGCACATGCATTAAGTCGACACGAACACCGTCGAGGGGGGCTTCTGGCAGGTCTACGTCGACCGCCATCTTGCCAGTAGCGAACGGTACATCACCGAGAGGAGTATAGCTACTTGATAATTTTCACCTACACAAAATCATAAGTTCCGTTGTTTAATTGCTATTTCCACATGTAGTTACTTGTTTAGTTTGAACGTTAGGTAATGTAATTTATGATTTCTGTGTTTATCTTCGACCACCATTGTGTTCATTTATTTAATGAGTAATTTTGTAAAATCTTGTCATAGGTATAATAAGGCCCACTGGAGTAGACCGTGGGCCTTATAACCCTATACCTAACCTATATTTTCAATGAAACTAATGTACCTATATAGGATTATGATTGTGACATTAGCTTTTTTTTGAAAGAATGAAGACTAATGGATTTACTCTGTTGTAGATTAAGAAATTTATAACTAAAGTTGTTGGGGGCCCTTTTTATCCCCCTGGGTGTTTAAAAGTGCCATTTTTATTGGAAATTATTAAAAATAACCGATTTTTTTTTATATTCTTAGTTTTAGCAAGTTTAAAGGGAATCCGCTAATTAGATTTTGAAAAAGTAAATTTTTTGTTTTGGGCCTTATTATATTGTGGTAGTTTAATAAGGCCCATGGAAGAGGTTTTATAAAACTGAATTATATTTTAAAATACGCACTTTTGCTATAGTTTTTCCATGTTTTTTAATTGTGCCAATTAATAAATTTCACGGAAAACTTGTTTTTGCAGTTCTATATCACCAAATACTTGATTTATTGCATTTCCAAATTAGGTTGGCCTTATTCGCCGCAGGTACCTTATTATTTATACCCGAATGTCTATAAAAATGTCAAAACGAGAAGATACTGTACAGAAACCTCGATTTCGGTCATTACATGTAATTAAATATCCATACAAAATTTATATTGGAGTTTCAATGCCAGATTACTGGGAAACTATTAATGTTATCAATAAATCTTATTCTACCCTTTTTGTAGAGAAGTCCCATTCTTTCGTTTTCATAAATATACCTTACAGCCGCAAGACTGACAGACACGAAGATATTCACAAAAAACCGAAAAAGGTCATTTTTTTTACCACTTTTGGGCTGTCACAAGTTATGCGTACAACCGAATTCCGGGCACTTTTCACATCTTATTTGAAGAGCTAAAAGATAAGTGTATACCAATTTTTAGCTTAGTTGGACTTTTTCCGAAGTGAAATCCTGAAGTTCCTGGACTACGGCAGAATGGGCTACTTTCAAGCTGAGGTAGTCATTAGAACGAAATTATATTTCATAACTAATCGGAGAGGTTTACTCTTTTCAATAAATCAACAAACTTTGAAGAAGAAACCACCCCCTTTACTTGAAATGTTTGCAATTTTTTGTGTGTCTACATAAAATGTTTTCAATTTGTTACATGCTTTTTCGAATTGTTTAACATCTGTAAATAAGTCCATAAAGAGATTGGGCTTATACATTACAACCATATACTATATAAAATTCAATCTAATTATTTTCGGAGAATTGAATCATATATTTATATTTCATACGCACAGATGCCCTACCTACATCTTTCAGGTATAAAAATTTGAATTAAAAACTGAACCGGAAATTCCAAAATGGTGTTACTCTCTGCGTATTTGTAAAGACACGCTTATGCGAAAGCTAAGAATTTGTTTTTTTTCTACTTAATTTTTTTTTATCATTTCCATCCTTTCCTTTTGATAGATTTTATGATTATGAAATGAAAATAATATTGAAAACATCTGAGTCAGCGCATGCTTGTTGCTTTATTTCGTTTTCTTTTGAACATTAATCCAGCAGGATTTTTGGTATCCCCATGGTTATAATTCTGTGATTCGAAGACCGCCGTTCCCAGGGAAATAGAGTTCTCAAAGGAGACTATAGGGGTATACTTTGAATTTCTATGGAAGAACATAAATTGTGCCGGGATATACGAATGCGAATTGATGTAAGTTCCAAGTTTGTCGTTTTATATTTCTAGTATAAAGTTTAGTAAGAGCAAATCATTGACTTTCCGCATGTTGATTTAAGCAAAGCTTTCTGTTTTCTGTGTAACTGTCCCCCCTTTCCCCTCTAAATAAAATTAACAGAAATCGTAATTACGTATTTGTAAAGCACCTACGAACTTTTGAAAGTGGTCCTTTTGTCAGAGAGAAAAAAAACGAGATAAACAGTCTTTATATGTAGGAATAATTTGGTATGGGAGAAATAATTGTGTAACATAGCGACAGGGAGCAGATTTTGTAAAAGTTTTGAGAAAATAAGATTATATATCTTTACAACTTTGTAAACGGTAAGTAAGTACTTTTATACACTTTGATTTTCCCTTCGTTGAAAAGAAGTTAGCAAAGTTGCTAGTTCAAGTTCAGGCTGCCGAAAAGATATGAACATTTTCCAATAAAAGTTGATTTGAGTTTTTGAAGTTTTTTCGTCTGTGCGTTTCTTTTTGCATGAAAGCACAATTTTTTTTCTGCCCTATGCTTTACTCCCACTTTTGTCTTAAATTCCTGCCACGCTAATCGCTCCACCTATACTACAAGAGGTCACACGTACCATCTTCATTCCATTAAGTGCGTTTTTAGATTCTTATTAGGCCTGTAATAGAGCCACATTCGATTCAATGTGCGGCGCTAACTTGTGGATTCACCAAGTTTTCGGCAAAGATTTTCTTACTTTGAAGCGTGAAGTTGGATAATCGCTGTGATAAGATCATGGAGATATTATTTTTTCATCTTTTGGCGGTGACTAGTAAAATCTTAGGAAATTCGAAATTAGGTTATATTTCAAGTTTAAAATAGCAAAATCGTAAAGATAATTCTTATCAAAGTTTTATTTAATTTTCAACGAAGAAAATATAAGGATGAGACAATTTTTCGCTCTTCACATAGCTGCGATACCCCAGTCTTAAGAGTTTCCACCGATATTAGAGGTGCTATGGAACAGCAAGACTATACTGCCCTCGTTTTTCTCGATTTCTTCATGTCATTTGATAGTGTCGACCATATTATTCAGCTTCAGAAGTTGTCGACCAGCTGTCTTCTTGAGGATTGCATGGCACGATTAAACGACAACCTATTTCGAATAAATACGTAGGCCCAACATTACAAACTAGTCTTAAATCCAGTTAAATCGTAATGCATATTTTTTTATTGCAACTGTAACAATCGTTATTTAATTGATTTTCCCACAGTAGAGTTAAACGAATTTACGATACTCGTTTTAAGGAAAGTATCTAATCTGGGAATTGTGCTGAACGGGAGGATGAATTGCTGCGACTATATCGGCTCTATGCTGGGAAAAGTCTATAGTGGCTTGCGAAGACTTTCAGTTAATATTCTGTTAACTGAGCTCAAGCTAAAACAACTTGTCAATACACTGATCTTCTCTTATTTTACTTCTGTCAGGATCATTTTACCCAAGCTAGATAGTATCTGTCACCGCAAGGTATATGTGGCATTCAACGATTGTGGTCGTTTCATTTTTGGGCTGCGCAGATTCGACCATGTCTCAGATCTACGACCTCGAGTACTGGGTTGCTCGTTGAACGATTATATAAACCAAAACGCGCTGATATTTTTATATAATCTCCTAAAGTCAGCCAAATCCGATTATCTGAAAGTATTTTTCGAATTCACAATGTCTCAGAGAAATCAGGACCTTGTGATACCTCATTTTCGGAAATCTATTATGGAAAGTTCTTATTTGGTTAATTTGTGTACTTTTCCTTCAATAAACGTATTGTATTGTATTGTATTATGTTATTTGTAGTATTTAAAAAGAACAACTGACCACAGCACTAAAGATATGTATGTTCAGAATTCACAGGAGTCCTGATATTAGCTAAACCAACAAAAACTTGCATGCCAGTATATGTATATACCGACCTAAAGAAAAAATGTACCAATGGTCTAAATCGTAACAACCCCGTAGTTAAACGAACCAGCCAGCAAAAACTGCACATGGGCAGTACACTAAATTCACTCATAATAATTAATGTCCTTAAAATATTAAAAATTGATCATTTATTCTACATTTAAGATACATTTGAGTAATAAAGAAATTTGTAATTAGGCAAAAATAACTTACAAACAAATTCATACGAAACGGTAACACTTGAAACAACAAAAAAGAAGTGCAGTCGTTATGCTAAACTATTGTTGCTATGCCAATTATTTTTGCCATGCGCCTTTGAATATCGTTCTTTAGTGCCGTGCGCAAACCACAACTATATAAACCGCAATCTGACTTGATTCGATCGCTTGGCACTGCAACGCAACGATCAACTTGGTAATCTACCCGCTGGCGAGCTAATAACACACCCTATGAAAGATGTGTCATTCGTATTTCACAATTACGTCTTAAGTAAACAATTAAGCACTAGCGTCGTCCGATATACTAGTGTAATAGTAAAAGTGCCCGTGTTGCTTTGGCATTTTGACCCTTTGCACTCCGAACAACTACTCCCGAATACGAATATGTCGTCGAGCTTTTGTATGTGTTGAATGTGAGCTGATAACGCGCCCGATTTGGATGAAACTTTTACAGTTTGTATAGGTTACCAAAATCGCTCACACGTAGTTTTTTATTTCCCCCCACCATGCCCAACCCCTCGCTAGAGAGGTTAGAAATTGCGGGATTTTACAATGAAACGTCATTTTCAAAAAATCATATCTCGAAAACGGACCAACCTATTTTTCTGATACAAATGCCGAATGAAGCATACTGCTTTATATTTTTTATAAAAAAAAAATAGCTGCACTGAACCAGAATGAATATTGCTAATAAGAGCACTTCGTGATTTTACGGTATACGGTGACCTTAAAAATTCATTAAAAAATTAACTTTACGTGGGATGGCCGTAGAAGAATGCGGTTTTCTTAGTTGTATTTGTGGCATTCGGGAGCAAAAGATAGATGAAGAAAAATTGCGCTTAGGGTTTGTGAGGTTGGCGGTAGGGGGTGGGTGTCCCCGGAGCTGTTGTCCAAAATGGGGCGTGTGGGGTATCGAATTAAAGAGGGAAGAGAGTGTGATCGAATGGAGGGGTTTTTGTTTTGATTCTGTAAGCTTCATATACACCCGCTTCCTCCATTTTGCATATATTTTGCCCGTCTTTTCTTGCGAATGTATTAGTGGTCTGTTGTGAACGTTTTTTGTTCGGTTGGCAAATTTCACCGACGTAACGGTTCTTCGCAAACACGAGATTAAAATAAAGCCATTTTTCATTCAAAAAACGGCCATTTTCAACTTTAAAAAGGATTTTTCTTTCCTTTCGAGTTATTCCCAAAAGTAATTATCGGATTCAAAAACTAATTAGATAATATGATTAGGGGACAAAATGCAGATACGATTCGCCAAAACTATTTAGCACCGAAAGGATAAAACAGCGCTAGCGCGTCTCTCATTTGATAGGCGATATGCCATATTGGAAGCACTCCCGCCGGGGGTACCTACCCTGCACCCTAAAAGTACCCCCTGTAAAAAACTTCTTCTACGAATTGTAGCTGGTACAAAACTCATGTGAACAGTGAAATCGGTTTCCCATCGGACTTAACCCTAGCGAGTTAGAGGTGATTTAACGTGCAAAAATCTAGTACTTAATTTAGAAAAAAAAGTAACGTACTAAAAAAGTGGGTATGGACTATGGAGATCGGAAAAGAAGTTAAAACAAAGAATAATAGCGGTTTTAGAAAAAGTGTAGAAAGAGTACTGCGCTCCCTGCCGAGAGGCGAACAGTTATTCTAGTACGTTTTAGGAATATCTAGTACAAATTTGAAAATGTTTTTTATATGGATTTTGAGTACCCTTATGGTCCGAGGTGAAATGGCTGAGTTATAAGCGAAAAACTAAATACCCCCACCATTTCCCCACCCCCACCAAAAAATTGAAAAACGTAGTATTCTAGTTGTCTAGTTATCTAAAAACCATTTTGAAACCAAGCCAACCGAATGGGTATCTTCGGAGCTTACCCCTGCAATTTATTTCATACATGAATGGGACGAAAAATTGAGATTTGGGCTCCCACCAATTCCGCCCCATCGCCTACCAGCGACCCCACCCCCACCTCCTAGCGAACACTTGTAGTTCCCGACGGTAGCTTTCATTTAAGCCCTCAAAGAGCTCTGTGCGCGTTTTTTGTAAGGAGTTATAAGCAAAAGAATTCGAAACTTTGCCCTCCTGGCCCGCGAGATGCGAGCTCCCCTCCAAAAAACCAACACCACTAAAAGATGTGCGACATCGACATGAACACACCCACAAGAAATGGTGGAAAAATATTTATATTTAAATAAAAAAAAAACAATGTTTTTTTCGATGTCGCCTCTGCGGCCACAACGGAGCTATATGTTTACTTTACGTAGTGCAAAGGGAATTAGCACATCCTTACATTTATAATCTTCATTGGAATTCAACTTTTTCGAATGTTATAACAGTTTTGGGCAAACAAAACCCGTTCTACTAAGGAAGAAAGGAAGCTAATTTGGAATTTGTTCCAAAAGGAACAAAACATCAGTAAAATCGTGAGGACCATGGACTGTTCGAGGAAAAATGTGCAAAATTATCTTAAACACTATACCAAAATCATAGAACTTTTGAGAATCAGAGACGATCTAAGTCGAGAAAAGCTCTAATCGAGAGGACAGTCTGATAGTCAGCCATGCTCTTAGAGAGCCTTTCGACACTTCAGTGGAAATAAAAGCCCGAATGGAGTAAAATTATGGTGTTAACATCTGTGCCAGGACTGTCAGACAGCGGTTAGTTGAACATAATCTCCGAGGATATCAGAGTCTCAAGAAACCGAAGGTTACACAAAGTAATCGAAAAAAACGTATAGATTTTGCTAGAAGCCATCGATCCAAATGTTAATCATTTTGGAGTTCGGTCATCTGGAGTGATAAATTTAATCTGAGTGGACCTGATGGACGAACTTATGTCCGATGTCTACCAAACAAAGAACTGGACCCTAAATACATCAGGAAGACAGTTCAGTTTGGAGGGGGGCAGCGTAATGGCGTGGGACTGCTTTTACGCTCACGCTGTTGGACCAATCATTGAAATAAAGATTCTGCCCTTTGAAATAAAGGGCAGAATGGACGGTCTAATGTATAAAAACATAATAAACATATTGGCCAATCATCTGGAAGAATTCCCAGAATATTTACCACTGTCAGCATATCGCCAATGGATGTTCCAGAAGGACAATGCCCGATGTGGTTCGCATTGTTAGGGAGTGGTTTGAAGAGCACCAAATTTCCATAAAGGATATAAAACTGATCGAAAATTTGTCAGCTATCATTAAAAGACGTGTTTCAAAAATAAAACTGAAGACAACAAGAGAATTATGGGACACCATTCGTGAAGAATGGCTCAAAATTAGTCCTGAAGACTTGGTATATGCTCAATGGAGAGGAGATGTACTGCCATAATCCCTCAGAAAAAGTACACAACAAAATATTAGGTAAGTTTATATCATTTAAATTACATATTATTTCCTTTTTTTTTAAATAAAATTATCATCATTTCAGAGGTACTAAATATCACTTTGGTACCAATTTTGCTCCTAGTATATGATTTGACTAATTTTTGGTGTAAATTCTTTGTTTTTTTTTCAAACAAATTTATATTTTAAAATATATGAAGTGTATATTTATCGAAATAAATCAGATACTGAATTAGAATTACTGAAATTTTGATGTTTTTCATTACATTTTATACTTATAAATAAAATAAATAAATTGTTTCGTTGAGTGTGGTAATTAGCTCGCCAGGCCTTTATTTCCTAGTGTTCTATCTCATATTAATAAATCAGATACTTTGTTTGGTTGACTATTAAAGTAAATATTTTTATTAAAAGAATTTGTTTTTGGGTATCGACTACAATGAGAAAATTACTAACAAGAAAACATTTTTGTGGGTATCGACTGCGATAAAAAATTGTATTGCAGGTATCGACTAGCAGAAAACACTTTATTGCGGGTATCGAATGTAATATAAAAATTACTAACATAAAACATTTTATTTCTAGTATCGGCTGAGCTAAAGTTTCTTTCTGTGGGTATCGACTGCAGAAAGAACCAGTAACATCACTTTATTCCGGGTATCGACTGCAATAAAGATTATCCCAATCAAAAACTTCAATAATGTAGAAAGCCAAGTGAATCAAGTGCCAAATATTGAGCTGGTGAGTACACAGTCAATAGTAACAAATCATTTATTGAATTTTGGTTTTAATATCTTTTATATTATTAATTTATACATACATTCTATATTTATTAAGTCATCGTATTTGTTGAATTGGTGTTGACTTGGTGAACAGTAGAATAAAACCATGGAATTAGTGATTCAAAATCAGCATTATAAGTTCCACCACATTTGTTCATTAATTTCGTGTTCGATCTGATTACGGGCAGAACAATATAATATTTATTATCTCTCCGACACTCCTTACTTTCAATCCCATCCATAGCATCGCTAAGGACAGTACCCTTGATTTCGCTTACTCCTTTGACACTCTTACAGACTCCCGAGGGAATGCCATATTTATTAAACGAAATTGCACGATTACATCATTGAATAACGATCTTGCCAATATCTTCACTTGGGCAAGGCAAATCGCATCGAATTTATGCATCTAAAACCCAAAGCTGTCTCATCTCTTAAAAATAATATCATAATTTCTTCACTCCCGTTTCATTTGATGGAGCGCTTAGAATACTTCCCAGTTTCCTTAAATGCAAATTGAACTGCATACTGTGAACAATTTAGTTGCCTCCACAGTCTCAGTGGAATCATGCCTCTTGAGAGTCAAAGAGAGAAATTTGAACACTTACACCTCCACTTACGTCTCGCACTTTGGACATATCACCTTCTCAACACTATTTTTAATTAAAAACTATCACAAAAGCCACTATAAATTACTTCTCAGTTTGATAAATATCGACCTTCATTTATCAAGAACTTCTCTTGAAATAACACAATTCCCACACTAATGTGATTATAAATGAACTTCCGAATACAAAACGTGAAATTCTGTGAATTACTAATCCTTAAAAAATCAAACAAAGAAAATGTTTGCACACGTGTGCTACTTTTGGGGAAAATGTTGGAAAATAAGAGTGCTTTATACTTTTAGCCAAGGCTGTATATTTGAGAAGACTTTAAAGTTTGCGGTAGGTATAGATTAGATTAGATAATTAAGGGGGCGTAGCCATTCATTGGCTTATTGTGCACCGCTTTCTTTATAGTTCATATAACAGTCCCACACCTCCTAGTAAGAGCAGTATTTTTTTTAAATTTTTTTGAAGTCCGCAGGATTTAAGAAGTATGAGCCAAAATCCCGGAATCTATAATGTGCAATGGCCTCGCATTCGCATAGGACGTGCTCCGATGTTTCATCCTCTTTGACACTTAGCCTACAAAGATCAGTAGGTGTTATATCTATCCGATGCATGTATTTGTTTAGTTTGCAGTGTCCGGTTAGGACTTTTGCAATGATTCTGAGTTGATTCCTAGACAGCCTCAAAAGATTCAGCCCCTCCTTAGGTGAAGGTCATTTAATGAATCTTTTGACTAATCTGGAGTCAGAGCTGTAAAATTCAAGTACCATTACCACTATCATTACCAGTACCAAGTATTTAAGAATTGATAATTCCCAGGACTAATACTCCTGTATTGGAATTAAAATTTTACAGTCCTATTCCCGGAAAGTAATTGAATTTGGGGTTTTATTACAAAAATATTTAAAAAGTATTTGGGCATTACTATATAATTCCTTTCAATTCTTTTCAAATACTTTCAATTACTTTTAATTACTTCGAAATCTTCAGTAATAAACATGATATTTTACTATTTGGTGTGCCATTTCTACTAAAATAAGGTGCATTTAACTAAGTTTAACTAGTGTTTTTTATGAAATTGCAAATTGAAATATAAAAACATAGCAAATAATAAATATTTTCCTAGCATGTGACTTTGTATTTTTAACCTCTTGGCTTACGATGTACTTGTTTAGACTACTTAATTTTATTGCACCTCAAAAACAGGAAAACGTTTTTTTATAATATTTCTAAGTATTTTTGTAATGGAACCGATAATTCAATTACTTTCCGGTATTTTAAAGTATTATTTGCAGATTCGGGAATGGGACTGTAAAATATTTTAATTCCAATACAGGAGTATTAGTTCTGAGAATTATTCAAATTCTTAAATACTGAGTACCTTACAGCTTTGTGTGGAGCCTATAATTGAAACCCTTCTTTGGTTTTGAATCCATTTTTGAATGGTAAGTTTTACGGTGTTGTAAGAGATACCGCAAAATGATTGCGCTCCTATAAGGGGTATAGATGATCCTTTTTTTACCATTGCGTCTGCGTTATCATTTCCATCAATTCTTGAGTGTCCTGGCACTTATTGAAGTGCCAGCAGGTTTTTTGTGCCACGGTTTGCGGTAACTATAAGCACCATCAGCAAAAGATTTCATTCAATAGAATTTTTATGGACAGGTGACATCTAAGTTTATTTTAAGAAAAATTACATAAAAAATAAATTACAAATACTTACTATAAACGATATCCCAACTTTGTATAATAGCACATTTCTATAGAAAGTCAAGGCCTATTGTAGCATTTATTTTTTTTATATGAGAGTTACTTAATAGATATCTATATTATTGAAGGCAAACGAAATTCGTATTATTACAAATCACAACAACACTCAATTTAAAATCGATAGAAATCTCAGTTTTTTTTTTCTATTAATCTGTTATGTAGGTATCTCCATCACAACCTTTCAAATATCTGAAAATCATTGAAAGTTCTTCAAATTTTCTGAAGACGTCTCTCCTGCCTTGCTTAACATGTGTATGCGATTCGGACGATTGAATTTCATGAATTCGACATTTAATAGAGACACATCTTCGTTACCGAATCTTTTCACCAATACGAATTCATTAGATTCCTCTGACGTTTTCCAAAGCATTTTCTACCACCACCCCACGCAATTTTCTTTCTGGGCTCTTTATAAACTTGGACTGTGTCATATTGAAAAGAGCTCAAAGCTAACAACTACAAGTGGATGAAAAATTATTATTGTCCTGTTAACGAAATTGTTTCTTTAACGTTCCACTTACTTTTCTAGACGACCCACGTTTTGTGTTTCGGTTTACATTTTCAGTGGGCACTTGTTTTCCTCCGCAAGTTGGTGGTGGGTGTGCTTTTAAAATTTTCCCACTTGTATAACAATACTGGAAGCTGAGCACATAGTAAAATTAACTTTGAGCTTTAAATTGAATCAAGTTTGTCAATGAAATACCCTCTCAGGTATTTTAATTTAATTTTTTTTTTTTTTTAATTTTTACTTATTTTTTATGTTGCTAAATGAAATGCTAAAAACTGGACAAAGGAATATCTGCTGCATTTGACATGAAAGAGGTGTACAGGTTTTTGGACGTATTGCATTTTATGTGAAAATTGAAAGCGTTTTTGTTTAGAATTTGAAATAAATAAAATTAGATAACGGTGATTATCTTATGTATGTATGTACAGTACATATATTGTACCTAGGGGGTTGTTTGTTAACTAAAGGGAGAGTCCGTAGATGGTGGATAGTATAGAACGCTCTACCTCTATCTCTACCCTTTGATTGGTATTCTGCGGGAAAACTTCGAACATTTTGAATAAATAGACCGTTCTTAACCAAATAATCTCAAAGTCAAGGTGGAGCATTGTCGTTAGTATGCGAATCCTGAATATCAGGTGAATTTTATAATTGCTTTTTGCTTTTCTGTGATAGCTCTGCAGTAGATAAACTTCTTTCCCTAACTACCCCTGAGAGCAAAATAGAATAAAATTCTTAAAAAAAAAATTGTAGAAGAGCCTGTACGTGCAGAACGCGGCGAGGAGAGGCGAGGCGAGGCGAGACTATATCAGAAGTTGAAGAAGTAAAATGATTTTACGCTGTACTATGAGAGTGTTCATAACAACGCTGTGCCAACACGCGATGTGCGAGACACCTCGAGGTATCTCGATCGAGAATGAAATTTTTCATTTCTTCGCGAGGTGTGGCGCACTAATTTTGATAGCTGGCATATTCTTATAGGGTTTTTCTTTGCAATAATTGAACCGTTCTTTACACATTCTAATATGCTTGCTTGAAGAATCTATGAGGATCAGTATGTGAATGATGGAATTCCCCAAATTCTAATCGCTTGTTATTGTGACCCCAAAGTGAAACTGCAGAAAGGGGTGGACAAACAGAAAATGATTAATTTTATATTCTTAGAATGGAAATATTGGCAGTTTTTCTTTTCAGTTAATATTGAAATCTTTCCTTAATATAATCGAAGGTTTCTACACTCATTCTCATATATTGGAAGAATCTTTCGGAATCAGTCCGTATATCTTCATATAGATGATGAAATTCGACAAATTTCAAAACTTTCGTATTTATCAGGTGGCAAGTAAAACAGCGGAAAGTACACTTATGTGAAAAATTCAATATAGTTGCATTACTTTACATATGTACATAAAATTTCTTCTTCAGATTCTGATGACATAATTTATGCTCTCACTTTGCGACTTACCAAGAAACTGAACGCCTTATTGTTAACACTGCACCTCGAAATGTATCTTCACTTGCCTCACTCAACTGCCTAGTCTCGCCTCGCTTCGCCTCGCCTAGCTTCGCCTCGCCTCGCCTCGTTGTAAACGTCGTACCCTTAGGAACCCATACGCTATTCAGAAACTATAGGTCTGAATAAAAACCCTAAGCTAATCGTTGCGGCGAAAAGACACTTGACTAAGCTATTGAGCGCAGGCCTAGAGTACAGTCTTGTCCTACAAGAGTGTAAAAACCGAAGTATCTTTCGGAGAGAGCAATGAATACCAAATGGAGACGCGCTGAGGAAGAATTGGTGATTATAGCCTGCAAAGAAAAGGCCTGCACGCAATAGGTTACATATAAACAGACTATCAGTACGTTTACATAAATACTTGAGCACTTGACCTGGATTGTTAACAATATTCTTCTTTTTCTTCCTCTTTATCATTTGCATAACTCACAGACATGAAAAATGTTTAAGTACTGCAGTTTCGTTTACATGAATTTTTTCAAGTAAATTGAACAAACATTTTGTGATTTATTTGATTTACTTGAAGTCAATGCGCGTTTAAATAATATTTTGATTACTTGATTTCTATACTTCAAGTATTCATGTAAACCTACTGATGGAGTTCGCGTAAAGGAGAATAATGTTTTGTCTAACTGCAACGTGGCAAGAAGAACCATTGAGTGAGGAAACGAAGAGTATATTTTAGTATGAAATATATATTTAAATTTTTTGATATCTTTTTAACTAAAATGTATTTTTTTTTTTTGTAATAAGGTAATAGTCTGTAACAAATCATAGTTATTTTGCTTTCCCTTCTTGGGTGTAATATGGAGAGTTTTCGTCAGATAATTCATAGGTACTCAGAATTTATTCTTAGTGAGATGAGATCAGTTTGATCTTTTCTCAAGTGTCTACGGCAAGCAGAACCCAAGCCGTACTGATGAGTATATAAAGTTTCTTCTATACGAAACATTTGTTTTTCTTTCTTTCTTTATTCAGCCCACTGCAGGCGTACACAGTTTAAATTCATTCGAATTAATCTGATTTTGTCAACTTTTCTAAAAAAAATTTTTTCTCATTTTTTCCATTTTTGTTTTCATTTCTTTCCACTTTTCTATTTTCGTTTGTTTTTTGTCAAGTCACTCAATGTCGCTATTAATGTCGCTGTTAATAAGTCAAACCAAGACTTGAAACTTGCTGCCCTACACCAATGAGCTGTCCGATGAAATAATGAATAAAAAAAATCCCTTTTGATATTGTACCGGGGAATCCCAAAGTGGTCATCGTAAACAAATAATTACGTTTTATAACGTTTATTAAACCATATTGTCGACAATATATATATTTTTTATTATTTGTCATATTGGTTTCGTTATCTATCCTGTGTATAGCGAAAGATCACATGACGCCCAAAATCTTTTACAGCTTTATAACTACTCCCATATCCTGAGCTAGAGAATACGCACTTTGGAATGCATATCACATAAATATATGTATGTTCGATCCGTATCTTTTAAATAATAAATTTTGTGTATTTCACATTTGCGACCTGTAGCGAGGGTCTTCGAACTGAACTTTTAATCTGTTTCCACATTAAAATTTTTTCGGATCAGAGTTACTCGCCCGCACCCCCCCCCTTCTAACAAGAATTCTGCATCCACCCATGACATCAGGCACAAAACAGCGAACAAAAATGTCGGATGGAGCTGGAAAATGTTGTAATACCAATACAAAAGCAAAAACTTTTCATTCTTAAAAAATGTTGACCACCCTAATGGACATGATCTTTGCTTCGTATATTCTTCCATTACTTGTAGATTTCTGCAGTAAGCTAAACACTTGCTTTTTATTTTTTTTAGACAGGGGAACAGGAGATCCCATCCCAAGTACGGAGGCCATATCGGTCCATTGCGCTGTCCTGCTCAAAGCCCATTCACCAAAACCTTCCTGTCCTCTTAATGAAGCGCATCAGGTGTTGGTGAGGAAAGTTTTCCAGCTCATCTACAAATAGAAAGGCAGACCCTAGAATATACAGTCTGCTCCGGGCGAAGGCCGGACAAGAACACAAAAAGTGTCCGGTTGTCTCAGCTTCTCCTTCCAGGCAGGACAGACACTTAGGGCTGTCAAACACTCCCATCCTTTTTATATAAACGTGAAGCGAGCTGTAGCTGGAGACGATGCCAACCACAGTTCTATATTGTTTCCTCCTGAGCCCCCTGAGAAAATCAGAGATATTCCTATTAGGCCCATCAAGAAACAGCTTTGTGCACCTGCAAGTACTTAGGTGCACCACCTCTGCTGATGCTTTCTATGAAAATCCGCTTTGATTAGAGACCCGATGCTCGAAGTAGCACCGCCAACAGCGGGTTCGAGGAACGGAGAATCGCAGCCAGCATTAGCATTCCCCATGATCCCGATTTGACCAGGAACCCCCAGAAGGGACACCTTGTTGTGGATATACAACTTATCCACAGACGACCTGCAATCCCTCAGTAACTTAGATATTATCCGAGAGCCACTCAGAGCTATCAAGTCTGCCTGACTATTCGAAAGGATAGTAATGTCCTTCCCCTTGACTTGCATATCAAGGGCTAACTTCGCTGGCATGGAGATGACGAAGTCTTCAGCCTGGAAGACAGTGGTGTGTCTTCCAAGTGAGTACTCCATTCCAATGTCAGGATCAGGAAAGCAGACATCCGCCCCAGCTTCCTCATTCGTAAAAAAAAAATTTTAGAGCGGACTGGGAAGGCTCTATAAGCCACTCCGCTTAGTCCACGATTCCCTTAAGGAAAGCTCACGGAGAAGCGACGCCCAAAACGAAGCTCAGCTACCATCGCATTACGTGGCATACTGGCCAGAGGGTTTTCCAAGTCCAACCCATACGCCAGAGAGCAATGAGAAGAGCCAGTCGAGCCGTCCTCCCAACATCCCTATGAGCGCAACCTGCACACATCCCTCTTGTCATCTGCCTGAATGACAAAATATAGGGGTGGCAGACCGTAAATTGCATGGAGCCCGTAATTCCCGCCATCTTCTGGATCGCAGCCGCACAAGCGTCCTCGGCCACCATACAAATATGCATATGTGAGCATGGGTCTAACGATCGAGATGTACATCCAGTGCAGCCAAAACTTCTCCTGAATTGAGTGAAGACCCTTATAGCCGCATTAAATTTTTCCTCTACGTGCAATCCCCATGTCAACTTAGAGTCCAAGTGCTTGACATGGGTGAGTTCCAGATTGTGAGCTTTGGATGAACAAAGTAGCCAAGCTAACGTGTTCTGGAGAAGAGCACCAAGCTGGTCTTTGTTGGGTTCACTATCATATCATGACGGGTGCACCAGTCCTCAACAATATTGAGGCCTTGTTGGCACAGGTAGCAGCCATGCTGTGCCTGGGAATTAGCAGAGGGATGTCATCCACGTACACTGCACATGAGAATCCCACGTTTTAAGCACCGTGATGAGTGAGTCAACCAACATACACTTCAAATATAACCTAATAATTATTAAGTTAACTTTGCCAGCATACTGGGGACAGCACGCCACCTTGCTCGTAGCCTCTCTCCACCACCACACTGAGAGAGGTTCGGCCGCCCACCTTCTCAATTAAGTATCGTCGTCTTAACATTTGGTCAATCCATCGCACTACAGTGCAGTCAACACCATGTCGACAAGCTGCCACACATATCATTGATGTCCATGTAAGATGTCCATGTAAGAAGCCTTACCAAACTTCGGCAACCCTCACCTTCCTCCATATCTCAGGGACAAATCCAAAAGTGATAGGTACTTGCCCTAAAAATAGAGTCGATATAAGGAGCCAGCACAAAATTCTCTGCCTTAAGAAGGACAGGCAGAATACCGTCTGGACTTGGGGCTTTAAAACACGAGAAGGTTGAAATTGACCATTTCACCTTCTCGACATCAACTACCTTGGCAGCAGTGGACGAATCACCACCAGTGCAGAGAGGTAGCGAATGTTCGCCACACAACTGTAGGTCTTCTTCAAGCCTATACAGTCTGGAAAATGCGTCGAGAGAAGAAGTCTACAGGGTTCTTCCTTCGATGTCGTAAAGGAGCCATCTGGCCTTCTAAGAATACTCAGCTTGAAAAACTCATTATTTCTTTAGGCACAATTTTCAAAAATTCATTTAATTTAATTTAATTCAAAAGTAAAACTTCTACAATAAGTTTGTTCAAAAGTAAAACTCTACAATATGTTTGTTCAAGATTTCTGTTATAGCTGCATTTAACTGCTTACATCCTGCTATTCTTTGTTTGCTTGTTGTCATTTATTTTGTAATTGTGAACAAATAAACTAATTTTCTGCATCTTTTTTCCATTTTAGCACAGTTTCACTTCCTCCTATACTATACTATTCTATACTATAACTATTCTATACTAAGTATACTACATATAATATGAGCATACAGGTGAAAGATGAAAATAGAAAACTCTAGGCAGATAGTAAAACAATGGCACAGAGAAGAATCAGATGGAAGGAGATACTATATGGAAACCTTATTATCTAAAGATATTCAGCAGATCTTCATTATTTTTTTAAGATCTGATCAGTATATGAAAAAAAAAACCTAAAAAACTTCTACTGCAATTTAGCATTTTATTTCATAGAAAAATTATTTAAATTAAAATAGCTAAAGAAGATTTTCAAAAATTTAAAGGCCACTATGCACTTTGATCAATGTAACGGTTTCTACATAATTATAAACTCTATTATCTAAGAAAAATGAAGGTATATCCCCAGAATCGTTTAAGTCAACTTTAGATAGAATCTCAATTTCAAAAAGTACATACCTACGTATCTACCAAGCATTTTCAGTTGACATTTTATTTCTTTCAATTTGAAATCATTCCCAGTTTAAATACTATAAAAATACGTAATGAAACTAACCTCACTACTGAAAATCATATTGCTATCAATCTTTTATATCTTTTCTTTAGTAGATTGCCTGAGGGAATAGAAATTGAATTGCGTGTATTCCAATAAAAACGAGATAAAAACCTTCAAAAAGATTTTCTATCTATTTTTCTGAGTCAATTTCCTGTGACAACAATTTATAATCAGTAAAAAGGATCTGAAAGCTTTGTGTCGAGACAAGGAACGTATTGACATACAATTTATAACTCGTTCTTCATTAAACTAATTAGTTGCTTAATAATGTTCGATGTCTCTAGTCTTTAGTGCAAGAAAGGAAAACAATTTATTAAAAGTTAACAGTGAATAGTTTCTCTTTTAGAGAATCTGAGAAGAAAAAAAAATCAAGTCTTGTAATTACAACGGATTTCCGATTGTCTTCTCAAAAATCTTTCTTGAAGGAATTGTTATGGATTTTGGTATACTTTTAAAGAATTTATACTGATTTCTGTGAGTTTCAGAGACTTTTCAATGGCCAATTGAATAATCTGACGTGTAAACTTTAATTTTTCAAAAATTTATCATTTTATATTTGAATTTGTTATTAATTGGAATTAAAAAAAACACAATTTAATTTAAATACGTAATTAAGTAAAATTCTCACTATTCAACAAATGGCATGTTAAAGATTTCTGCTATAACTGCGTCTAGTTACGTATCGAAAGTAACCGAAAATTTGCTATTCTTTGCTTACATTTTGTCATTTATTTTGTTCTGGATTCCAAAATATTTGTGACCATGTTGTCCATTTTTGTCGGAAATTTCGCCCACAATGCACATTGACTAAATATTTTCAGAAATATAACTTCAGAAGCTTAGCAGTATATTATTGAAGGTAGATTAGTTTCAGTGTTTCTGTGTCAAACATCATTATTTCAACATTGTCCCTATACAATTTCGCAATTAAAATTCCGTCTATTCCGGCATCAATAATTTACTTAATGGAATTTTTAAACTAAAGGGAGAAGAGCAACGACAGATATTTCAGTAT
Organism: Dioctria linearis; assembly: GCA_963930735.1. Lineage (NCBI taxonomy): Eukaryota > Metazoa > Arthropoda > Insecta > Diptera > Asilidae > Dioctria > Dioctria linearis. The sequence continues at coordinate 114,669,121 of OZ005743.1, read as the reverse complement.
AAAAAGTGGTCCAAAACGGACGAACACATAAGTAAAACTTTTAAATTAAACAGAGGTACCCAAAATAACCTTAAGCGTCCATAAGGAAACTTTCGTCAAGAGTACGAGTTGCTGTTTACACAAGTTGCTATTTGGACAATCTTACTTACGCACAATCAATTTCCATTTGATAATATATTTTTTTTTACTTTTTGAACTTTTTAAAATAGAAAAAGTTAAATGTTAAGATATTAACTCATACGGAATGTGACACTTATTTAGGGAAAAAATATCAATCATCTCATCCGTAAGTAAATGTTAATTTCTTACAGTTTCGTAAAGTTCGTTACGTCCATTTTGGACCGACCAGCCTTTAATTATAGACGGAGAGCTGACGACCAAAATACTTCATTTCATAAACAAAATTTTCCATCTTATCATACTCTCTTAACATTGCTGATTACTTATTGGAAATCTGCCTAGCTTCGAGTAGTGGAAGGTGTTGCGACATGGCCTCGAAGGCCTTAAAAAAACCGGTTGACTTACGTGATTTCATAAAAGCTTATTTTTGGAGTAACAGGTGAAAATTATGTTTCATAATCAATGGTAAAAACGGCAGACGCATTGGATGGTGGAAAAGTGGTGTCAGACGCCAACAAAGAGGCGGAAAATGTGTATAACTTACGTCATACTGCGGTAACTCGAGAACGCTTCCACTTAGAGTGCAGAAATCTTGCACATGAGCTAGCTTTTTTTAGAAAAAAAAGTCAATTTATATAATATTATGGTGCTGTCTGAGAACGCATAAACGTAGAGAGCTCAAATTTGGTAGAAAGTGTTTTCATAGCAATGGTAAATACTAGTTCAAAAATAGACTAAATCGCACAACCCTTTCTTGGTGCTGCCATACAAAAAATTCATTTTTCACTATATATTTGAACACTGGCTGAGAACGCGTCAACGCTGAGAGCTGAAGTTTGGTACATGGTGTTTTCATAGCAATAGCAACTACATGTTCAAAAATGGACTAAATCAGGAAACCACTTCTTGGTGCTGCCATATAAATATTTGGTTTTTCACTATATATCTGAACGGTGCCTGAGAGCACGTCGACGTACAATGCTGAAATTTTGCACACGGCGTTTTCATAAAAATCTTTAATACAAGTTCAAAAATGGACCACCAAATCGGCAGCTCTTTCTTGGTTTTATATGGCAACACCAAGAGGGGGTTGCCCGATTTAGTTAATAGTTGAAGCTTTTTATTGTTTTTTGTGAGAACGCTTTGTGCAAGATTTCAGAGCTGTATGTCGACGCGTTCTCAGACAGCGTTCAAATATATAGTGAAAACCCAAAGTTTTGTATGGCAGTACCAAGAAGGGGATGGTCGATTTAATCTATTTTTGAACTGGTATTTATTAATGCTATGAGAACGCTCCGTACCAAATTTCAGCTCTCTGCGTTGACTTGTTCTCAGAGAGCGTTCAAATATATAGTGAAAACCCAAAGTTTTATATGGTAGCACAAAGAAGGAGTTGTCCGATTTAATCTATTTTGAACTGGTATTTATCATTGCTATGTGTTCTTAGGCAGTGCCCAAATATATAGCGAAAAACAAATTTTTTTTATGGAAACGCTACGAAGGAGTTGCCCGATTGGTCCCATTTT